>CM061560.1:1994089-2001589 GCA_030864225.1 Capsicum baccatum var. pendulum | reverse complement strand
CGTGGCGCCGTGGCACCGTGGCACCAAGGCACCATGGCACCATGGAACCAAGGCACCATGGCACCAAGGCATAATGCACCATGGCAAAATCAAAAGAGTGTAAACCTATGTTCGATCATCCTAATATTTTCCTGACGTTCCTCGATCCTCCTCACCGTTGGACACGCATTTCTCTATATATCCTCTCTAATTTTGTATTTGAAATATATGTCAATGCTACCTTATATGTCATGGCAGTTTTCGAAATGTCCCGTCGCCTTTTTTTCAAATTTTTATTTAATGTCCTTAAATTTAAATATTTTATATCGTTACGTCATTCGTATAAATACGCACTCAATTGTTGGTTTAAGGATACTTCATTCTAATATGCATATTTTGGGGTTGTTACTTATTTTTATATTTTTTTAAAATTTTTATTTAATATCCTTAAATTTAAATATTTTATATCGTTATGTTATATGTACAAATATGCACTCGATTGTTGGTTTAAATTAGTTCATGCGCTAAGAATATTTTCCTAATTTTATCTTATTTTTATAAATATTTTTTCTATTTTTGATTTATTTTTTACATATTTTTTCAATTTTAATAAATGATATTTGTAAAAAAATATTTTCTCAATGAAAATTATCATTTACAAATTATGCGACATTTTTTTGAGTGCACAGGCTCTGTCTCACATCAAAACGTGCATTTTGGGTCCGCATATGCCTGGTATGATTCTCTGGCAAACTCATGTCTACTACTCACTTGGTTTTTTTTTAAGCATATATAAGGGGGTAGAGGTGTTGATGGCACTTCAAGGCGACTATCGATAGTTGGCATAGGCGCTCAGTGGCCATGTCGGGTGCAGCGTGGGCATATAGCAGCATGCATGGCTAGTCCGTGTGAGCGGCGAGTGCCCGTGTAGAAACGTCAGCGGCGCTTTATTGTACGCTCGTGTCGGTTATCGGTGGGGTCATCCGCGACGGAGCTGCTAGCGCTTGAATTCGGATGAGGTGGTGCTATCGTGAGAGCGGCGAGTCCTAGATACTACCCTTGGGGCAAGCTCCAGGCACTGTACGTATGCGGCCGAGCCTAATCCACTGATGAGCGTCGGCGGCCGTCGTGGGCGGCGCCCGTGCATGAGCCTCGGCGTGCCTTCATCTCCTCTACTCTCCCCAAGGGCGGGCTATCATGTCAAGCAGGACTTGCTTCAGCCTTGCAACATTCACATGGGCAGCAGCGCACGACATCTATTGTTGGGGGTTGGGGCCGGTGCTGGGCGTGCATCGACGGAGCATTTTGACGCACGATGCATAAGTAGAGGTGTTGAAGGCACTTCAAGGCGACTGTCGGTAATTGGCTTAGGCGCTCAGTGGGCATTTCGGCGTGCAGCGTGGGCGCATGGAAGCATGCATGGCTAGTCTGTGCAAGCGGCGAGTGCCCGTGTAGCAACGTCGGCAGCGCTTTATTGTACGCTCGTGTCGGTTATCGGTGGCGTCGTCCGCGACGTAGATGCTGGCGCTTGAATTCGGATGAGGCGGTGCTATCGTGCGAGCGGCGAGTCCTGGATGCTGCCCTTGGGGCAAGCTTCAGGCGCTGCACGCATGCGACAGAGCCCAATCCGCTAACGAGCACCGGCGGCCGTCGTGGGTGGTGCTCGTGTATGAGCCTCGGTGTGCCTTCATCTCCTCTGCTCCCCCCAAGGGCGGGCTATCGTGTCAAGCGGGACTTGATTCATCCTTGTAACGTCCGCATGGTCAGCAGCATACGACATCTATTGCTGGGCGTTGGGGCCGGTGCTGAGCGTGCATCGACGGAGCATTTGGATGCACGGCGCATGAGTTATGTTCGGCACGTGCAGTTAGGTTGGATCCCTGCTCGAGCAGCGACGTCCTGACCCGCCTGCCATCTCAGTCGCGGGGCAAGCGCAATGTAGTCTTGCTTGAAGATGGTTTCCTGTGCTGCATGCATTATAAATTTGATCGATCGCCTTTCGCCCATCGCATTTCGCACGCGGGGAGAGTCAAAAGGCCGCCCTTGCGTCCCACGCCTCCCTCACTTCGTCGTGAGATGTCGTGGTCCGTAAGCAGCGGTTTAGATACTCAGATATGGTAGACGTAGTGGCCATGGGGCCTTCATCGACTCCTATCTTCCCAGTACGATGCTGCTTGCAAACGACTGTCGCGCTCGCCTTGAATCCGTGCACCATGGCACCAAGGCGCCAGGCACCAGGGCAACTTGGCACCTTGGCGCCAAGGCACAAGGGCACCATGCCACCGTAGCACCAAGGCGGGGTGTCCCCATGGAACCATGGCACCAGGGCACCAAGGCACCATGGCACCAAGGCACCATGGCACCGTGGCACCAAGGTGACCTGGCACCATGGCACCAAGGCACCGTGGCACCAAGGTGGCATCGCACCATGGCACCGTGGTACCATGACACATAGGCACCATGCCACCGTGGCACCATGGAACACAGGCACCATGGCACCGCGACACCGTGGCACCGCGGCACCATGGCACTAAGGCACCATGGAACCATGGCACCGCGGCACCATAGCACCATCGCACCGTGGTATCATGGCACCAAGGCACTGCCATGGTGCCATGGCACCATGGCACCAAGGAACCGTGCCACCATGGCACTATGGCACCTTGTCCCCGTGGCAGCATAGCACCAAGGCACCAATGCTTCATGGCACCAAGGCACCATGGCACCATGGCGCTGTGGTACAAAGGCACCGTGGCACCAAGGCACCACGGCACCATGGCTCCGTGGCACCAAGGCACCATGCCAGCATGGTGCCATGGCACCAAGGCACCGTGGCACCAAGGCACCGTGGCACCATGGCACAAAGGCACCATGGCACCAAGGCACAATGCACCGTGGCAAAATCAAAAGAGCGTAAACCTACGTTCGATCATCCAAATATTTTACTGACGTTCCTCGATCCTCCTCACCGTTGGACACTCATTTCCCTACATATCCGCTCTAATTTTGTATTTTAAATATATGTCAATGCTACCTCATATGTCGTGGTGATTTTCGTAGTGTCCCGTCGCCTTTTTTTCAAAGTTATATTTAATATCCTTAAATTTAAATATTTTATATCGTTACGTCATTCGTACAAATACGCACTCAATTGTTGGTTTAAGGCCACTTCGTTATAATATGCATATTTTGGGGTTGTTACTTATATTTATAATTATTTAAAATTTTTATTTAATATCCTTCAATTGAAATATTTTATATCGTTACGTTATACGTACAAATATGCACTCGATTCTTGGTTTAAGGTTAGCTCATGCACTAAGAATATTTTCCTAATTTTTTCATATTTTTATAAATATTTTTTCTAGTTTTTGATTTATTTGTTACATTTTTTTTTAATTCTAATAAATGATATTTGTAAAAAACTATTTTCTCAACGAAAATTATCATTTACAAATTATGCGACCTTTTTTTGAGTGCACAGGCTCCGTCTTACATCAAAACATGCAGATCGGGTCCGCATATGCCTGGTATGATTCTCTGGCAAAATCATGTCTACTACTGTCACTTGGTTTTTTTTTAACCATATATAGGGGGGTTAGAGGTGTTGAAGGCACTTCAAGCTCCAGGCGCTGCACGCATGCGGCCGAGCGGCGCATGAGCCTTGGCATGCCTTTATCTCCTCTGCTTCCCCCCAAGGGCGGGCTATCGTGTTAAGCGGTACTTGCTTCAGCCTTGCAACGTCCACATGGGCAGCAGCGCACGACATATATTGTTGGGCGTTGGGGCCGGTGCTGGGCGTGTATCGACGAAGCATTTGGATGCATGACGCGTGAGTAGAGCAGTTGAAGGCACTTCAAGATGACTGTCGGTAGTTGCCATAGGCGCTCAGTGGCCATATCGGCGTTCAGCGTGGGTGCATGGCAGAATGCATGGCTAGTCCATGCGAGCGGCGAGTGCCCGTGTGGCAACGTCGGCGGCGCTTTATTGTACGCTCGTGTCGATTATCGGTGGCATCGTCCGTGACGGAGCTGCTGGCGCTTGAATTCAGACAACTCGGTGATATAGTGCGAGCGGCGAATCCTGGATGCTGCCCTCGGGGAAAGCTCCAGGCGCTGCATGCATGCAGCAGAGCCCAATCCACTGACGAGCGTCGGCGGCCGTCATGGGGGGAGCCCGTGCATGAGCCTCGGCATGCCTTCATCTCCTCTGCTCCCCCCAAGGGTGGGCTATCGTGTCAAGTGGGACTTGCTTCAGCCTTGCAACGCTCGCATGGGCAGCAGCACACGACGCTATTGCTGGGCGTTGGGGCCGGTGCTGGGCGTGCATCGACGGAGCATTTGGACGCACATCACGTGAGTTGTGTTCGGCACGTGTGGTAGGTTGGATCCCTTCTCGAGAAGCGACGTCCTGACCTGCCTTCCATCTCAGCTGTGGGGCAAGTGCAATGTAGGCTTGCTCCAAGTCGGTTTTCTGTGCTGCATGCATTATAAAGTTGAATCGATCGCCTTTCACCCATAACATTTCATGCGCGGGGCGAATCAAAAGGCCGCCCTTGCATCCCACACCTCCCTCGCTTAGTCGTGCGATGTCGTGGTCCGTGAGTAGAAGTCGGGATACTCAGATATGGTAGATGCAGTGGGCATGGGGCCTTCATCGACTCCTATCTGCCCAGTACGACGCTCCTTGCAAACGACGGTCGTGCTCGCCTTCAATTCGTCTGCGCCTTCGCGGGCAGGCCGGGCTCATGCGACGCCGACGTCGATGAGGAATGCTACCTGGTTGATCCTTCCAGTAGTCATATGCTTGTTTCAAAGAT
This sequence comes from Capsicum baccatum var. pendulum, assembly GCA_030864225.1. Classification (NCBI taxonomy): domain Eukaryota; kingdom Viridiplantae; phylum Streptophyta; class Magnoliopsida; order Solanales; family Solanaceae; genus Capsicum; species Capsicum baccatum. The sequence continues at coordinate 1,996,791 of CM061560.1, read as the reverse complement.
TAAGCTATGCATGTGTAAGTATGAACAAATTCAGACTGTGAAACTGCCAATGGCCTGCCATGGTGGTGTCTTTGTCAAGATGTTGCTTTTAGGACTCCGCCGGCACCTTATGAGAAATCAAAGTTTTTGGGTTCCAGTGGGAGTATGGTCACAAGGCTGAAACTTAAAGGAATTGACGGATGCTGGATGCTGACCTCGGGGCGAGTCCTGGATGCTGCCCGATTTGGCGAGTCCTTGATGTTGCCCTTGGGGCAAGCTCCAGGCATTGCACGCATGCGGCCGAGCCCAATCAACTGATGAGCACCGGCGGCCGTCGTGGGCGGCGCCCTTGCATGAGCCTCGGCGTGCCTTCATCTACTCTGCTCCCCCCAAGGGTGGGCTATCGTGTCAAGCAGTACTTGCTTCATCCTTGCAACGTCCGCATGGGCAGCAGCGCACGGCATATATTATTGGGTGTTGGGGCCAGTGCTGGGCGTATATCGACGGAGCATTTGGACGCACAACCCGTGAGTAGAGGTGTTGAAGGCACTTCAAGGCGACTGTCGGTAGTTGGCATAGGCGCTCAGTGGCCATGTCAGCGTGCAGCGTGGGCACATGGCATCATGCATGGCTAGTCCGTGCGAGCGGCGAGTGCCCGTGTAGCAACATCGGCGGCGCTTTATTGTACGCTCGTGTCGGTTATCGGTGGCGTCGTCCACGACGGAGCTACTGGCGCTTGAATTTGGATGATGCGGTGCTATCGTGCGAGCGGCAAGTCCTGGATGCTGCCCTCGGGGAAAGCTCCAGGCGCTGCACACATGCGGCTGAGCCCAATCCGCTGACGAGCGTCGGCGGCCGTCGTGGGCGGCGCCCGTGCATGAGCCTCAGCGTGCCTTCATCTCCTCTGCTCCCCCAAGGGCGGGCTATCATGTTAAGCGGGACTTGCTTCAGCCTTGCAATGTCCGCATGTGCAGCAGCGTACGACATCTATTGTTGGGCATTAGGGCCGGTGTTGGGCGTGTATCGATGGATCATTTGGATGCACGACGCGTGAGTAGAGGTGTTCAAGGCATTTCAAGGCGACTGTCGGTAGTTGACATAGGTGCTCAGTGGCCATGTCGGCGTGCAGCGTGGGCACATGGCAGCATGCATGGCTAGTCCGTGCGAGCGGAGAGTGCCCGTTTAGCAACGTCGACGGTGCTTCATTGTACGCTCGTGTCAGTTATCGATGGCGTCGTCCGTGACGGAGCTACTGGCGCTTGAATTCGGACGAGGCGGTGCTATCGTACGAGCAGCGTGTCCTGGATGCTGCCCTTGGGGCTAGATCCAGGCACTGTACGCATACGGCAGAGCCCAATCTGCTGATGAGTGCCGGCGGCCATCATGGGTGGTGCCCGTGCATGAGCCTCGGCGTACCTTTCTTCAGCCTTGCATCATCCGCATGGGCAACAGCGCACGACATCTATTGCTGGGCGATGGGGCTGGTACTGGGCGTGCATCGACGGAGCATTTGGATGCACGTAGCGTGAGTTGTGTTTGGCACGTGCGGTAGGTTAGATCTCTGCTCGAGCAGTGATGTCCTGACCCGCCTGCCATCTCACTCGTGGGGCAAGATTAATATAGGCTTGCTCCAAGACAGTTTTCTGTGCTGTATGCATTATAAAGTTGAATCGATTGCCTTTCACCCATCGCATTTCATGCGCGGGGCGAATCAAAAGGCCGCCCTTGCGTCCCACGCCTCCCTCGCTTAGTCGTGCGATGTTGTGGTACGTGAGCAGCGGTCGGGATACTAGGATGCGGTAGACGCAGTGGGCATGGGGCCTTCATCGACTCCTATCTGCCTAGTACGATGCTCCTTGCAAATGACGGTCGCACTCGCCTTCAATCCGTCTGTGCCCACACGGGCAGGCCGGGCTCATGCGACGCCGACGTCGATGAGGAATGCTACCTGGTGGATCCTGCCAGTAGTCATATGCTTGTCTCAAATATTAAGCCATGCATGTGTAAGTATGAACAAATTCAGACTGTGAAACTGCCAATGGCCAGCCATGGTGGTGTCTTTGTCAAGATGTTGCTTTTAGGACTCTGCCGGCACCTTATGAGAAATCAAAGTTTTTGGGTTCCGGTGGGAGTATGGTGACAAGGCTGAAACTTAAAGGAATTAAAGGAAGGGCACCACCAGGAGTGGAGCCTGCGGCTTAATTTTACTCAAAACGGGGAAACTTACCAGGTCCAGACATAGTAAGGATTGACAGACTGAGAGCTCTTTCTTGATTCTATGGGCGGTGGTGCATGGCCGTTCTTAGTTGGTGAAGCGATTTGTCTGGTTAATTTCATTAATGAAAGATACCTCAGCCTACTAACTAGCTATGCGGAGGTATCCCTTCGAGGACAGCTTCTTAGAGGGACTACAGCCTTTTAGGCCGCGGAAGTTTGAGGCAATAACAGGTTTGTGATGCCCTTAGATGTTCTAGGCCGCACGCGCGGTACACTGATATATTCCACGAGTTTATAGCCTTGGTCGATAGGCCCGGGTAATCTTTCAAATTTCATCGTGATGGGGATAGATCATTGAAATTGTTGGCTTTCAACGAGGAATTCCTAGTAAGCACGAGTCATCAGCTCGCGTTGACTACGTCCCTGCCCTTTGTATGCTCCACCCCTCGCTCCTACCGATTGAATGATCCAGTAAAATGTTCCGATCATGTCGACATGGGCGGTTC
>CM061560.1:1986589-1989089 GCA_030864225.1 Capsicum baccatum var. pendulum | reverse complement strand
ATGACACATAGGAACCATGGCACCGTGGCACCATGGAATACAGGCACCATGACACCGCGACACCATGGCACCAACACATCACGGCACCAAGGCACCGTGACACCATGGCACCGTGGCACCGCGGCACCATGGCACTAAGGCACCATGGAACCATGGCACCGTGGCACCATGGCACCATCCCACCATGGTATCGTGATACCATGGCACCAAGGCACTGCCATGGTGCCATGGCACCGTGGCACCGTGGCACCATGGCACCGTGGCACCATAGCATCATGGCACCCTGGCCCCATGGCAGCATAGAAACAAGGAACCAAGGCACCGTGGCACAATGGCGATGTGGCACCAAGGCACCATGGCACCATGGCGCCGTGGCAGTAAGGCACCGGCCAGCATGGCGCCATGGCACCAAGGCACCGTGGCGTCGTGGCACCAAGGCACCGTGGCACCAAGGCACTGGCACCAAGCCACCGTGGCACCAAGGCACCATGGCACCAAGTCACCATGGCACCAAGGCACAACGCACCGTGGCAAAATCAAAAGAGCGTAAACCTACTTTCGATCATCCTAATATTTTCCTGACGTTCCTCAATCCTCCTCGCCGTTGGACACTCATTTCTCTACATATCCGCTCTAATTTTGTATTTTAAATATATGTCAATGCTACTTCATATGTCGTGGCGGTTTTCGTAATGTCCCGTCGGCTTTTTTTCAAATTTTTATTTAATGTCTTTAAATTTAAATATTTTATATCGTTACGTCATTCGTAGAAATATGCACTCAATTGTTTGTTTAAGGCTACTTCATTCTAATATGCATATTTTGGGGTTGTTACTTATTTTTATATTTTTTTAAAATTTTTATTTAATATCCTTAAATTTCAATATTTTATATCGTTATGTTATACGTAGAAATATGCACTCGATTGTTGGTTTAAGGTTAGTTCATGCACTAAGAATATTTTCCTAATTTTTTCATATTTTTATAAATATTTTTTTTATTTTTGATTTATTTTTTACATATTTTTTCAATTTTAATAAATGATATTTGTAAAAAAATATTTCCTCAACGAAAATTATCATTTACAAATTACGCGACCTTTTTTTGAGTGCACAGGCTCCATCTCACATCAAAACGTGCAGTTCGGGTCCGCATATGCCTGGTATGATTCTCTAGCAAAATCATGTCTACTACTGTAACTTGGATTTTTTTTTAAGCATATATAAGGGGGGTAGAGGTGTTGAAGGCACTTCAAGGCGACTGTCGATAGTTGGCATAGGTGCTCAGTGGCCATGTCGGCGTGTAGAGTGGGCGCATGGAAGCATGCATGGCTAGTCCGTGTGCGCGGAGAGTGCTCATGTAGCAATATCGGCAGTGCTTCATTGTACGCTCATGTCGGTTATCGGTGGCGTCGTCCTCGACGGAGCTGCTGGCGCTTGAATTCGGACAAGGCGGTGCTATCGTGCGAGCGGCGCATCCTAGATGCTGCCCTAAGGGCAAGCTCTAAGCGCTGCACGCATGCGGACGAGCCCAATCCGCTGACGAGCGCCGGCGGCCGTCGTGGGCGGCGCCCTTGCATGAGCCTCGGCGTGCCTTCATCTCCTCTGCTCCCCCCAAGGGTGGGCTATCGTGTTAATCAGTTCTTGATTCAGCCTTGTAACGTCTGCATGGGTAGCAGGGCACGGTATCTATTATTGGGCATTGGGGTCGGTGCTGGGCATGCATCGACGGAGCATTTGGACGCACGACGCGTGAGTAGAGGTGTTGAAGGCACTTCAAGGCGACTGTCGGTAGTTGGCATAGGCGCTCAGTGGCCATATCGGCGTGTAGCGTGGGCGCATGGCAGCATGCATGGCTAGTCCGTGCGAACGGCGAGTGCCCATGTAGCAACGTCGGTGGCACTTCATTGTATGCTCGTGTCGATTATCGGCGGCGGCGGCCGCGACGGAGCTCCTGGCGCTTGAATTCGGATAAGGGGGTGATATCGTGCGAGCGGCGAGTCCTGGATGCTACCCTCGGGGCAAGCTCTAGGCGCTGCACGCATGCGGCAGAGCCCAATCCTCTGATGAGTGCCGGTAGCCGTCGTGGACGGCGCCCGTGCATGAGCCTCGGTGTGTCTTCATCTCCTCTTCTCCCCCCAAGGGCGGTCTATCATGTCAAGCGGGGCTTGCTTCAGCCTTGCAATGTCCACATGGGCAGCAGCGCATGACATCTACAGCTGGGAGTTGGGGCCGGTGCTGGGTGTTCATCGATGGAGAATTTGGACGCATGGCGCATGAGTTATGTTCGGCACGTGTGGTAGGTTGGATCCCTGATCGAGCAGCGACGTCCTAACCCGCCTGCTATCTCAGTCGTAGGGCAAGCGCAATGTAGGCTTGCTCCAAGTTGGTTTCCTGTACTGCATGCATTATAAAGTTGAATCGATCGCCTTTCGCCCATCGCATTTCGTGCGCGGGGCGAATTGAAAGGCCGCCCTTGCGGCCTATGCCTCCCTCGCTTC
>CM061560.1:1934089-1984089 GCA_030864225.1 Capsicum baccatum var. pendulum | reverse complement strand
CATACCTGTGGGGACCCGAAAGATGGTGAACTATGTCTGAGCGGGGCGAAGCCAGAGAAAACTCAGGTGGAGGCCCGCAGCGATACTGACGTGCAAATCGTTCGTCTGACTTGGGTATAGGGGCAAAAGACTAATTGAACCGTCTAGTAGCTGGTTCCCTCCGAAGTTTCCCTCAGGATAGCTGGAGCTCGCATGCGATTTCTATTTGGTAAAGCTAATGATTAGAGGCCTCGGGGGCGCAACGCCCTCGACCTATTCTCAAACTTTAAATAGGTAGGACGGTGCGGCTGCTTGGTTGAGCCGCGCCACGGAATCAAGAGCTCCAAGTGGGCCATTTTTTGTAAGCAGAACAGGCGATGCGGGATGAACTGAAATTCGGGTTACGGTGCCAAACTGTGCGCTAACCTAGATCCCACAAAGGGTGTTGGTCGATTAAGACAGCAGGACGGTGGTCATGGAAGTCGAAATCCGCTAAGGAGTGTGTAACAACTAACGTGCCGAATAAACTATCCTCGAAAATGGATGGCGCTTAAGCGCGTGACCTACACCTGGACGTCGGGGCAAATTCCAGGCCCCGATGAGTAGGAGGGCACGGCGGTCACTGCAAAACCTTGGGCGCGATCCCGGGCGTAGCGGCCGTCGGTGCAGATCTTGGTGGTAGTAGTATTTGTAGTGTAATCACCACATATACAAGAGGTATGCATCAACAAAGGAATGGGTAAGTGAAAACTCTTCATAACCGTGCAAAAATAGGTAACTATGTAAGCTTAAAATTTTAGAATATGTCAAAAAGGGTCTACTAAAAGTGACTAAGGAATACAAGATTCTAAATTGTGCGTTCCTTTAAGCTTACAGACCACAATCGACTTATAACTTTATTTTCCAGTCATAAATTTTTTTTTTCTGATGTATCCCTGCTATATCTTTTTGATCTTATCGTCATTTTTGTACTTGTAATACCGTTGATCTCATCTTTAATTTCTCTTGATAACCTTGTTGACAATTATTAGTTGAGGAGACCTGCTAGAATGTATATAAATATGTGAGAAACCTTTAATGTGTTTGGAACTGGGTTGTCATTGCTATTAGATATAATTCCATTGTAAACTCTATCACATTATATAGTTATTTTTATTTTAGTTTGGAGGTCAAACTACAAAAATGACTATTTTGTATTTTGTTGTAAAAACTTCCAACTCTTCTAATTTAGCTCTTATAAGAAATAGGCCTCAATATTGTGAGAATGGAATTAGATGATTCTTTGAGATGACACCAATTAGTGATTGAGGAGTTGCTGAGTGATTCTGCTTAAAAAGGAACCCTAAGAGTTTTTTTTTTAATTTCATCATATTTTGGGATTCAAATTTGACGTTAGATGTTTGTGTTGCTTATGCAAATTACCACATTTAAATTGTCATAGATAGCTTGGTATATAATTATATGTTAGTAGATGCCAGACAGTGGCCTTAATATGTACATACATATATTTAACAGTCCAGTCGATAAACTTAACATAATTCTAAACACTCACTGATGCATCAAGAGTACGTATGTGGTATCAATGCTTGAAATTTTCAACTTGGAGGATTGAAAAAATTAATTAATTTAGGCTACGATGTCTGGTGTTTGTTAAATTTTTTAATTCTTTCTTTATGATGTCTGTAGCGTCCGAATTCCGAAGACATTTGTTGAAGTTTCAAGTAGGGATAAAGCTGGGGAATGCTGATATTGGTTACGTCAAAGGAAGGCCTAATCAGTCGAGTGATAAACGTCATGAGGTATTAATATTATCTGTCTTAAAGTACTTATTACTTCCCCTTATACACTATTCCTTCTCGATGGATTTATGCTGAAATAAGTCTTCCCAAAATCTTATCCTACTCAATTGCCTTCACTCTGCAATCTTTTTGGATTGGATATTCTTACAAGTAAATCAAATGTATCCTCCATTATCAGATTTATGATTACCTGTTCAATTTTTTAAATTAGATTAATTATTGTTGATGTCTCCATTTAGGATAAGTTGAATGATGATCATGATTTGGATGGTTCACGTGTTGTTTTCCTACTAAGGCTCTCTAATCAATCAAGTATGAATTGTGTACTTCCCGATTCTGCTTCTTTTGTTGGCATTTAATAGTAAATTTATCATGATCAACTCAACCATAGCTAGTTGGTTTTACGGTCTAAATGTGTGGACGCATGCACATGTGCATACATATACACCCCCTTTGCAGTGACCTAATCATTAAAAATAGTATTACTCTTATTAAATAAAATAAAGTAGTGTAATTACCGTTTCGACATGCAACATGGGTAGCAGCTCAATTATGCCATGGGCAATTTCAATGAGCATTCATTGACACCAGTTCGAATTAATAAATTGTAACAAAATCCTTATGTTCTTTGAAATTTTTCAAATGTACTTGTATTTTCTCTTTTGGTACCTTAATTAATTTATTATTTGATAATTTCAGTTGTTCAAAGTATTTTGGTCGAGAATAAGTCATGCTTGCATGCTTACTATTTTTTTCAATGTAGGGTCTGATCCTTCGAGTTTTGATGGAATCAGGTTTTCTCATTTCTGTATCTTTCAATAACATATGTTGTTTTCTTTGTGTCCAATTGATTTTCAAAGAAGATTCAAGGTACGATAATTCTATTTTCTTGTTTTTGCTCTTTCACTCTTTGTAGTTGTCTTGTTCTTTAATTTCTTAAACTCTATGAACAACATGCATATTAATACTCTTCCCTAAATTATAATCAATTAATTCAATACTTGGAGCTCACAACTCATAAGCGATCTTTGTCTTAAAACAAAATAAACTCATAATTCGTCTTAAAAATTTCTCTTCTAACATTTATTTATCTAATTACCAAATATTTAATAATTCTTCTTATTTCAGTTAGGAATTGATTGGCTATACTCCTAATTTTCTCTATTTTTATCCTATAAATGAGGGTGATAGAGTCTTTCCAGGTCTTACTTATCCCCACTAAGCTTCGCTAAGCCTTGATAAGCCTCTAGCCTCATCAAGTCACGCGAAGCCACGTCCAATCCCTGTTAATCCTCATGTAATATGGCTATTTCCTTAAGAAAAACTATTCTATTCTCATCATTCAAAATTGTAAAGACTTCATTAACATGATTGAAAAAAAGATTTATCATGTCCAAATATTTATATTAATACTCTTTTTTAAATTTCTATCAATTAATTCAAATTATGAAGCTCATAACACATAAGAGATCTCTTAGACATAAAACAAAATAAACTCATACAAGATCTCAAAAACTTCTTATGTAAGAATTGTAGATCTTACCAAACAATCAATACTTTTTAAATAAACATGACGAAAACTTATAAGGACTTGCTTAGGCGCTACTAAGCACGGTTACGCCTTGGAAAGCCTCGATAAGCCTAGCCTTATTAAGTCACGCTAAGCGAAGCTAAGCCTCAGCTGAAAGGCTATTTTCTTACCCAAAATCATCTCTTTATTCCCTTCATTCCAAATTTTAAGCTTCATTAATTAATTCTAATCATGGAGATCACAACTCATAAAAGACCCATTAGACTTGAAATAAAATAAACTCACTAGGATCTCAGAAACTTTTCTGGTAACAATTGTTGATCAATAATCCTTGGTGTTTTAGTTAGGAATAATCATTTATACTCTTAATATTCCCTAATTATCCTATAAATGAATGTGATCAAAACATTCTAAGTCTTGATTATCTCTATTAAACACGGTTAATCCCTGCAGAGCTTCATCAATCCTAGATTCACCAGGCCACATTAAGCCAAGATAAGCCTCAGTAAGCCTAGTAAGAATGGAAGGTTCTAAGGCTTTTAGGGCTCAAGAATAATGGGTCGGGGTTAGTCTCGGAGTTTGAGGCTTGAGAATCATCAAGACTCGGGGGTTTAGGTTTTTGATTTAGGGTATAGAATTTGGTTTTATTAGGTTCCAAAGTTTTTGTCCTGCCGTATAATACTTTTATGTTGAAGCCTATCTCGGAGGAAAGAGGTGCCAATTTTAACTACGTGACCCTGTACTCTACATCATATTAAGAAATCACCTGTCACGCCCCAAAATCCCATCGGTACGGACTGGCACCCGAAGCTGAGAAGGCCCGGGAGAACCCGTTCAAATACCTGTAGTTTCACTTACATGTCACCAAAAATTTGGACAGCACTTCGCTACATATAGAAGGGTCTAATTACCTGTATCATATATATATATATATATATATATATATATATATAATACTTGGCTGTCGGGGCCACCACATATACAAATATAAAATCACTATATAAACTTCTATGACTTTACCCTTCCTTATGTCTGCAAAGTCTCTAGAATATGCATGACATAACTAGGGTCGAGACAAACTCCCGCCCACACATGACTCCTGTACAACAACAAAATATAAGGAACCGACTCGGAAAGCTCCAAAGCAAACTGGAGCTCACCAACAAAAGTTGTATGACCTGGCTCCTATCTATGTTGTGAATGAGCTAAAGCACCTGTGCCTGCAGCATGAAATGAAGGTCCCCTGTGAGGGACGTCAGTACGAAATATGTACTGAGTATGTAAAGCTGTAAATAATCATATGTGATATAGGGGATCAAGAAAATCAGATGCAAGTGAATAAATTATAATAGAAGTGAACCACACTTCATAAACACTTTTAGGATCATGTACATTAAACACATTTGTGGAACGGTATACATTTGTTCATTTCATTCTTTACAATTATCATTCGCCATTACCTCCTCCTCCCGAACCTCCAACCACCTAACAATAATCAATACTGTACCGTACTGTGACCATTAGGATGCCCCCAGTACATATCAACTGGGATCGACCCATTCTAGGCTTATGCCCCTGGATACCACCCACACGTATATCAAGTAACACACATAAGAGATCTTTCCAATAACTTAGTTCAAAAGCTTTTAAGATTATTACATTAGTGTTCATGCCAATATAGTACCTTTGGAACAATGATACATCAATAGGAATTAAGTAATAGACCTTCTATACAATAACGATGTAATAAAGACTCATTGGTACATCAACAATGTGTTCAGAATCATCAATATCACAACAATGAAATAGGAGCCTTTTGGTATATCAATGAAACATTTTGACACTTTATAGAATGGAAACAACTTCGTTGGTAATGTAGAACAATACATATTTTTGGACAACCTCGGAATCTTACTTGATGGAACATTGGTGTTTTCATGTCAAAGAACATCGTTAGAGTATGCTTTACATACCTCGTTGTATATTCGGATACCAATTCAACACAACTTCCCTCCTTTACAAATCACTTATCTACAATGAAATGTTTGGCATCTAGTAGTAGTAACCCAACACCACAATTCTCCTCCATAATTCCATACAACCAATATTTGCAAAGCATTCCAAAAACCAACTTGAAAAATAGGTGTATGTGTATATATATATATATATAATCATCATTTCAATACCATGTCACAAATCCCTTCACAATTCAACATAATCCAACCATGCACAAGAATAATCCAATATCATTTCCCAATCATCTTTCCACAACAATCAAATAACATACTTCTTATGCTTACATGCATATCTCTCTCTCTCTCTCTCTCTCTCTCTCTCTCTCTCTCTATATATATATATATATATATATATATATATATATATATATATATATATATATATATATATATAGAGAGAGAGAGAGAGAGAGAGAGAGAGAGAGAGAGAGAGAGATAGATATCCATATAAATAACACCAACATTATTTACATCCTTACCATAAAATAGCCCTTTTGATTTCGAAGTCCTGTTGGCAAAAATAAGGGGTGTTTCTCGAAGCCCTCGAGATGGTGAACACAACTACAGAATTAATTTGGACTTTCTACGGTTGAATCACAAGATAATTGGAGTTGAAATTAGGCTAGGGTTTCTTATTCTTCAATAATTGGATGATAAGTGATGGATACGAGGCTAAGTATATGTATATAATGACCAATGTTCGTCCATGAGGTGATGGAAAATGACCATATTGCCCTTAAAATTTTAAGTAAATCCGAATCTGTCCATGGTGGACTGTTTTGATAGGCTAAAGTAAATCGACCATAACTCTTTGCTCCGATATCGGATTTGGGTGAAATTGGTATCGTTGGATAGATAATTCAAAGGGATTGCATTTAATATAAAGTAGAACACCCAGTTCGTCCTGTACAAGGAGTTATGATCGTTTGAAGTTGACCCTAAAAATCTATTTTGAGAGGCTGAAGTAAAACGAGTATAACTCCTTACTCAGACGTTGAATTGGGATGACACCAATTGCATTGGAAAGAAGAATCAAAGATATTTATTTTGATAGGTTGTAGCTCTCCCAGTTCATTATATTAAGGGAGTTATGATCATTCAAAGTTGACCCAAAAAACTTGCAGGCCTCAATAGTTTGTGCGCAGGAAATTTTCCTGCACATTTACTATTCACAATATCCCGGCCACCGTTTTATAGTTTCGAACGTGCTCGATTATATCCGAAACTTATCCGTTTTTGGAAATCTTTATATCGTTGGAAATATTATTAAATAAACTTCGTATGAAACCATCAACGGGAAAATTTTGGTATAAATAAAGTCGATTCCTATACACATATAATCAAACTATACACTTGAAACCATCTCAAAATAATCAATACTCATACTTAAACTCATATATACCTAACTTATGATAAATACATATACTACAATGCATATAAACATGTCTAATTCACGTAATTAAGTACGGGGTGTTATATCCTTCCCCCCTTAAGGACATTCGTCATCGAATGTGAATGTAGTTATTTAGCCAAAACAAGTTCTAATTCATAATTGATATTTACGTCATCATATAGATATTATGAATATGTAAAAACTTATTTGTTAGTGTCCCAGTTCCAATCCTTGCACTTCTTTTTCACCTTTGAACAAATAAGGGTATTTCAATTTCATTGCTTCCTCCGCTTCCCATGTAATCTCTTCCCTTTGTTGATTTCTCCAAAGTACTTTCACCGATGCTACTTCTTTATTTCTCATCTTCTTAACTTGACAATCTAATATAGCAATAGGCATCTCCTCATAGGTAAGATCTTCTATTACTTGCACATCTTCAGTAGAAGTAATAAGGGACGGATCTCCGATGCACTTTCGAAGCATCGATACATGAAATACTGGATGCACTGATGAGAGTTCCTGGGGTATCTCTAATTCATAAGCAACTTGCCCACATCTTCGAATAATCTTATACGGGCCTATATATCGTGGAATCAACTTTCCTTTCTTGCCAAATCTCATCACCGCTTTCATTGGCGATACCTTCAAAAATACCCAATCGCCTAACGAAAACTCTAGCCCTCTTCTTCTACTATCCGCATATGACTTGTGTCGACTTTGGGTTGTTTTCAACCATTGCTGATTCACCTTTACTTTTTCTATGGTTTGATACACAAGATCCGGTCCGAACATAAGAGTTTCACCCTCTTCGAACCATCCTATTGGTGATCTACACTTCCTCCCATATAAAGCTTTATATGGTGCCATTTTGATACTTAAATGATAGCTATTATTGTAGGTAAACTCAATAAGAGGTAAATGATCATCCAAGCTGCCTTTAAAATCTATAACACATACTCGTAGCATATCTTCAAGTTTTTGAATGGTGCGCTTTTCTTGTCTATCCGTCTGAGGGTGAAAAACTGTACTCAGATTCACTTGTGTTCCCAAACTTCGTTGGAAAGACTTCCAAAAGTTTGCGGTAAATTGAGTTCCCCGATCTGATATAATAGAAGTTGTCACTCCATGTAATCGGACTATTTCTTTAACATACAGCTTCGAATATTCTTCAACTGTGTAATTGGTCTTAACGGGTAAGAAATATGCGGATTTAGTAAGCCTATCCACAATCACCCATATAGAATCAAATTTCTGAGTTGTACGACGCAAACCTGTAACAAAATCCATGTTGATCATGTCCCACTTCCAAATTGGAAGATATATGCATTGCATATAGCCTTCGGGCTTTTGATGTTCCACTTTAACTCATTGGCAATTTGGACATTCAGCTACAAATTCTGTGATGTTCCTTTTCATGTCTTTCCACCAATATACATCCTTCAAATCTTGATACATTTTGGTTGATCTTGGATGAATGGAATACCTTGAAAAATGTTCCTCTGTCATAATCTTCTTTCTTAGCCCGTCTACATCTGGCACACACAATCGGTTTTGGCACTGAAGTACTCCTTCTCGCGTAAGCTCAAATGCCTTGGTCGCACCACTTTGAACGTTCTTTTTAAGCTGTAATAAAATAGGATCTGTATATTGTTTCTCTTTCACTTCAGCTACTAATGAAGATTCCGCAGCATTATTTACGATAAGCTCTTTGTCCGGAGTTTGAAGAAGACGAACTCCCAAACTAGCTAACTGGTGAAGATCTTTAATCATCCCTTGCCTATCTATAGGCGCCATCATAGACTTACGACTTAACGAATCAGCTACCACATTTGATTTCCCTGGATGGTACAAGATATCAACATCATAGTCCTTTAATAGTTCAAGCCATCTCCGCTGCTTTAAATTTAGGTCCTTCTGATTAAAACTTTATTGCAAGATCTTATGGTCAGTATATATATCAACATTAACCCCATATAAGTAGTGGCGCCATATCTTTAAACCAAAAATAACTGCTGCCAACTCAACATCGTGTGTAGGAAAATTTTTCTCATGTGGCCGCAATTGTCTAGAAGCATATGCTATTACCTTACCATGCTGCATCAATACACATCCTAAACCAATTTTGGAAGCATCACAATATACTGTATACCCTTTGGTGCCTTCTGGAAGTACCAACACGGGTGTAGAAATAAACTTGTTCTTTAAATCTTGAAAACTCTTCTCACATGCATCATTCCATTGGAATTTGGATGCTTTATGGGTTAGCTTGGTTAAGGGTGCTGAAATGGAAGAAAAGTCTTTAACAAACCTTCTATAATAATTGGCCAACCTGAGAAAACTACGAATCTCCGTAGGCATTATGGGCCTTGGCCAGTTCTTCAAAGCTTCTATCTTTTGAGCATCAACCTGTATCCCTTCACTAGATGCAATATGACCTAAAAATGCCACTGACTTTAACCAAAACTCACATTTAGAGAACTTTGCATAAAGCTTACAATCACGAAGAGTCTGCAATGCCTGTCGTAAGTGATTGGCATGGTCCTCTTCTGATCTAGAATAAACTAGAATATCATCTATAAAAACTATCACAAATACATCCAGGAATGGCTTAAACACCCTAATAGATGTCGAGCTCCTTTCGATAAGTTTTTCTTCAAACTTTGAACCCCCTCTTCAACATATTAATTGGCCTAATAGAGTTAGCTTGGTTCACAACAGTATTAACTTACTTTCCTTAGTTATCCAAACATAGAAACAATGAAATGACAAGAGTCATGCATTCCCAATAGAAACAAAGATTCTGCAGTTTAACAATTATAGAATCAGAAACTCAAAGTGTCTGTGCCTTAGCTATATGATATCCTTGGTTGGAGAAACGCGGTAGAACTTCACTAAGCATAGTCTTTCACTTGGAAAATCCAGTGAAAGGTCATTCACTACTTGAGACTAAAGAACATACATCAAAGCAAAAGAACCCAAAAATGTTTCAGCATTGTTAATGAAAGCCAGGCGAAACGTGAATCTTTCATCAAGTTAAGGAAAAAGACCCTACTCAAAGGGACAACAGGAGTTAGAGACAGCCCAAAAAAAAGTAGAAAAGCAATATGCTCAACTACCACAGTCAGTGCACAGACAAATCCTAATTAGACGAAAGACAGTAAGTAAGTTCTAAGCTATTCTACTGTTAAATTAGTGTAAACAAGAAAAATAAAGTTTAATAATTCTAAACTAGTGAGGTAGCCTAAACCATGTTATTCTGTAACCCATATCCAGAAAAACATCCTTTCATAAGCGAAAATTGCCAAAAACTAATGAACTTGTTTGTGAGTTAAATTGCCAAGTACCTCAAAAACATGGCCATATTATAGTCTACCTTTCCATATACAAAATCACGAGTACAACTAAACACCAGTTGTTGGCAACACATACCATACGATGACTGCTGTTCATCTTCACCCCACTTCACCATGACCAGTTTCAGGAAATGCACCATGAGCCAAATTCCATGGTAAGTACTTGTGCGCACTGAACAAATCCCCAGCACCAAGGTCGGATTTGACAGAGTGGGATGTCATCAGACATTAGTACTTGGGTATCTCCTCCTATGCAACACAAGGTCAAATACAAAGGAAAATGATTATGTCATTCTCAAAACTTAACTACCACTACTGTTATTGCTACCCATATCGGCTACATCTGCACTACCAATAAGAAGCATCATGAAAACTTTTTTGCCCAACGTAAGTCAAATGTGAAACCAAAAAAATTCATTTTTTTATAGTGAGGAGAAACTAGCATCAAGTATCCTGCTTGGGAAGCCACAAATGGGTTACGAAACTATATTCAAAACCGAACAACACAATCAAAAGCTAACTCACATAAGCTTTGACATAACAGGCTATGAGAGGAGATACATTAGATAGATAGTAAAAATAACCATACGCAAGCCTAATTAAAACTGCAGCTAAATAGAAAATATTAAGAAATAGGCAATACTGCTGACAATTACTTATTGTAAACTAGAATAAGAACTACAAGAAACTAAAATTCAAGCAATACAACCAATCCCATTGAGCGCGTAATGCGTGCAAGAGTAAACTGTATGTGGAACAAAACCAGCATCTTGAAAGTGATTAAAATAAACCTGTCTTAGACTAAAATAAACCTGTCTGCACACTATCAACAGAGGACATTAGACTAAAATAAACTTGTCTGCACACTATCAACAGAAAGAAGAAAAACATGACTCTATCAACGAGCCCACACACTGCATAACAATAATACTACGTTCCACATTTTAGGATGTTCTTTTCAACAAGTCAGATATTATTTCATCACTATCACACCAAGAAGGGTCAAAAACATCAAAGAGGAGGAAATAATCATCCCATTTTCCATCCATTGCATCAAACACATGGCTTGATAATGAAACATATTTTTCTGCACAATTCCAGCTTTGGAAGGCATAACAGAGACACTCCACCTAGCGAAATTAGTGCTTATGCCAAACTGGGCAATATGCAGCAGAAGGAAGAAGTTGTACTACAACAAGAACTACTACTACTACAAATCGATCCCAAGCAAGGCCACCCATTGTATAACAAGTAATTTGATTCGAGAATAAAAGCGACACACATTATAGCAAAAATCACCACACATATGCGAAAGGCCAATACAAAGCACATTATGAGGTTGGGAATCATTCAGCACATATGGCATTCAACCGCATGACAGAACTACTGTAACGAAGTATGCAACCTCATCCACTATTTTCACATCAAAAGAACATAAGCAACACATTGTCTACTCATAAAATTGACTCGAGAAACCATTATTTACAAAAGTTCTCAATATAAAAGATGCTGACTTTACGTTAAATATAAGAAGAATCTGTCTACCCACAAAATTGACTCAAGAGAAAATATTTCTTATTAGAAACCGCAATATAAGAATGCAGATTTTAGTTTAAATATTAGGAGAGCTTGATTACATAAGCTCAACCAGAAGAAGATACCAGAACAAAAAAATTCATAAGCATAAATCAGCTCAAGAAATGAAGACCTTAGGCTAAAAAAAGATTTAAACTTTAGTACCTAGAAAACATATTCAAACTAAGAAATATCTGAATCAGAACTCAAGAAGGAAAAATAGCAAGAAAACAGCATAAATGTCAAGATAACAGTCACAAAAATACATCCTAAATTGGATCTGACACATCAGGACACAACCAGAAAACAATAAAAAAGTCAGCTCATTTAATAAAAGATCCACAAGCATAAAATCTAAAAAAAATAAAAATCAGAAATATAAACAACACCCAAAAGCCATAAAGAAAAGAGAAATATCATCTCATCACAATAGAAGCAAAAACATATCCTAAAATAGAAATGCCACATTAGTAAACACCCAGAAAACAATCACCAAAGTCAAGCTCATTTAACCAATAACTCCACAAGCACATAATCCCAAAATCCAAGAATCAGCTAAAACTAACAACTCCACAATCCCAAAATTAAAGAACCAGCAAAGACTAACAACCCCACAAGCTCAAAATCAAAGAATCAACAATAACTAACTACCCCACAAGCTCAACATCCAAGAATCATCAAAAACTAACAACCCCACAAGCTCAAAATCAAAGAATCAGCAAAAACCAACGGCCCCAAAATCCTAAAATCCAAGAATCAGCAAAAACTAACAACCCCACAAGCTCAAAATCAAAGAATCAACAAAAACCAACAGCCCCAAAATCCCAAAATCCAAGAATCAGCAAAAAGTAACAACCCTACAAGCTCAAAATCAAAGAATTAGCAAAAAGCAATAGCCCCAAAATCCCAAAATCCAAGAATCAGCAAAATCCAACAACACCACAAGCTCAAGATCCAAGAATCAGCAAAAACAAACAACCTCACAATCCAAAATAATAGAAAAACATAAATAAAGCATGCACATATAGCTAAAAACTCACCGTATGGCCATCAATTACATGAGTGTCCTTAAGAACTCTATCGAGAACATAAGGATCTGCAAAAACAACAAAACCAAATCCTCTAGGCTTTCCAGTAATCTTATCTCTCATTAATACAGTCTGTAAAACATCACCATACACTTGAAAATACTCCTTCATCTTCTTTCTGTTTTTTCTCATGATATCCCACCAATAAAAAGCTTTCCTTTATATGAATCCATGCTTTTTTACCTTTCTTCCTCTCTACTTTTTCTCTATATATAAGGTGTATATATGTATAACAATATCCAAAAGTCACGTCATGATAATATTAGGCAAAAATACATAAAACACCCAAAAAACAATTGCAAGTCAGCTCATTTAACCAAAACTCCACAAATACAAATCCCAAAATTCAAGAATCATCAAAAACTAAGAACCCCATAAGCCCAAAATCCAAGAATCAGTAAAAACTAACAACAGCAAAGCTCAAAATCAAAGAATCAGCAAAAATTAACAACCCCACAATCCCAAAATCTAAGAATCAGCAAAAACTAACAACCCCACAAGCTCAAAATCCAAGAATCATCAAAAAACTAACAAGCTCACAATCCCAAAATCCAAGAATCAATAAAAACTAACAACCCCACAAGCTCAAAATCCATGAATCAGCAAAAACTAACAAACCCACAATCCCAAAATCCAAGAATCAACAAAAACTAACAACCCAACAAGCACAAATACAGAACTAATTAAAAATAATGAAACATCAGAAGATAAAATAGAGTAAAAAAAAACTCACCATGCGGCCATCAATTACATGAGTATCTTAAAGAACTCTATCAAGAACACTAGGATCTGCAAATACAACAAAACAAAATCCCCTAGGTTTTCCAGTAATCTTATCTATCATTACAATATTTTGTAAAACATCACATACACTTGAAAATACTCCTTCATATTCTCTTCTATTGTTTCCCATGATATTCCACCAATAAATAGCTTTCCTTGATCTGAATCCATATGTATTTCCCCTTACTCTCTTTGTATATGGTGTGTGTATATTATGTATACCAAAAAAAAGAAAGTGTAAATTTTGAGTGTGTATATCTCTCTTTGGGTGAAGACAAAGAGAAAGTAAGGGTTTATGAAGGAGAAAAGTGGGAAAGTGAGGTGAATGAAGATGAATTTGGGACAAGAAATGGACGGTTGCAATTTGATTAGATCCATGGTTGTGATGAGATTTTTGTTTTGTTTTGTAGTTTTTACCTGGTGTCTGATTTCTATTGTGAAGCTTTGTCTCTAATTTGAATCACGCATTATTGACTAATCTAGATCGCACACTACGAGTTATGATTTGATTAATGAGATTTTTGTTTGTTTTGTAGTTTCTCACCTAGTGTCTAGTATCTGTTGCGACGCTCTATCTAGTTTGGATAACGCATTATCGACTAGGCTAGATCGCACACTACGAGTTGTGATTTGATTAGATCAGTGATGGTGATGATATTTTTGTTTTGTTTTTTGATTTCCCATCTAGTGTCTGGTACTTGTTATGGAGCTCTGGCTAATTCAGATCGCGTATTGTCGATTCATTTGGATCGCACACTACAGATTGTGATTTGATTAAATCAATGGTTTTGATGAGATTTTTTGTTTTGTTTTTTTCAGTTTCTCATCCAGTGTCAGATATCTGTTGGCAATCTCTGTCTAATTCAGATCGTGCATTATCAACTAGTGTAGATTGCACACTACGAATTGTTATTGATTAGATCAATGGTGGTGATGAGATTTTTTATTTTGTTTTGTAGTTTCTCACCTAGTGTCTGGTATATATCGTGAAGTTCTATCTAATTCGGATCACACATTTATTTTGAATAGCGCATTATCGACTAATCTGGATCACACACTACAAGTTGTGATTTTATTAGATCAATAGTGGTGATGAGATTTTTTGTTTTGTCTTTTCAGTTTCTCATCCAGCATCTGATATTTATTGTGAAGCTCTGTCTAATTCGGATTGTGCATTATTGACTAATATGGATCGCACACTACGGATTGTTATTTGATTAGATCAATGGTGGTGATGAGATTTTTTATTTTGTTTTGTAGTTTTCCACCTAGTGTCTGGTATCTATCATGAAGTTCTATCTAATTTGGATCACGTGTTTAATTTGGATCCCGCATTATTGACTAATTTGGATCGCACGCTACGAGTTGTGATTTGATTAGATCAATGTTGGAGATGAGACTTTTTGTTTTGTTTTATTTTTTAGTTGTGCACCTAGTGTCTAGTATCTATATTGAAGTCTAATTCATATCGCGCATTATCGACTAATCTAGATTGCAAACTATAAGTTGTGATTTGATTAGATCAATAGTGGTGATGAGATTTTTTCTTCTTTTTTTTTCAGTTTCCCACTTAGTGTCTGGTATCTGTTGTAAAGCTCTATCTAATTCAAATTGTGCATTATAACTTAATATGGATCACACACTATGGATTGTTATTTGATTAGATAAATGTTAGTGATGAGATTTATTGTTTTGTTTTGTAGTTTCTCACCTAGTATCTAGTATCTGTCATAAAGCTCTATCTAATTCGGATCATGCATTATCGACTAATCTGGATTGCAAACTACAAGTTGTGATTTGATTAAATCAATGATGGTGATGAGATTTTTTGTTTTGTAGTTTTCCACATACTGTATGGTATCTGTCGTGAAGCTCTGTTTATTTCCATTCACCTATTATCGACTAAGTTGAATCGCATGCTACAAGTTGTGATTTGATTAGATCAATGGTGGTGATGACATTTTTTGTTTTATTTGCAGTTTCCTAGCTAGTGTCTGGTATCTATCGTGAAGCTCCGTCTAATTCGGATCACGTATTATCAGCTTGTTTGGATCGCACACTACGAGTTGTGATTTGATTCGATCAATGGTGGTGGTGAGAATTTTTGTTTTGTTTTTCAGTTTACCACTTAGTGTCTGGTATTTGTCGTGAAGCTCTGTCTAATTCGTATCGCGCATTGTTGATTAATCTAGATCATACACTGGCTATTGTGATTTGATTAGATCAATGGTGGGGGTGGTTTTTAGTTTCCTACTTAGTGTATGGTATCTGTCGTGTAGCTCTCTCTAATTAGGATCGTGCATTATTGACTAATCTGGATCACACAATACAAGTTGTGATTTGATTAGATCAGTGATGGTGATGAAATTTTTGTTTTGTTTTGTAGTTTCCCACCCAGTGTTTGGTATCTATCGTGTAGCCCTGTCTAATTCGAATAGTGCATTATCGACTAATTTGTATCGCACACTACAAGTTGTGATTTGATTAGATCAACGGTAGTGATGAGGCTTTTTATTTTGTTTTTAGTTTTCCATCGAATGTATGGTATCGATTATGGAGCTCTGTCTAATTTGGATTGCTCATTGCTGATTAATCTGGATCACACACTATAAGGCTCATTTTCGTGATAACATTCTTCACGGGATTTTCTCCATGTTCAGTGTCCAAACTTGAGACTAGTGATTTTGTCCATTGAGACAAGGAATGAACAGTTATGATTTCATGAGATTAGTGGTGGTGATGAGATTTTTTTTTTCAGTTTCCCACTTAATGTTTGATATCTGTTATGGAGCTCTTTCTCATTTGGATCACGTATTGTTAACTAATCTGGATAGAGTACTACAAGGTCCATTCTGAGGTTGACGCTTTCAATGAAATTTTCTCCATATTCGGTGCCCGAACTTGAGACCGTTGATTTTCTCTATTGGGACAGGAAATGAACAATTGTGATTTGATGAGATCAGTGGTGGTGATTAGATTTGGAATGTTATATGTGATTGACGCAGAGGGATAAGTACTCGAGCCAGAGTCTTCGCATTGAAGTCTCTTTTATATAAATGTGGTATCTAAATTAATTTTCACATATCGTAATTAAATTCAATGGATAATATTATACCTCTCATCAACAACAAATATCAGATAATTAATTCAATTAAAACAACATTAAATATTAATTCTTACATTACTCACATAAATCACAAGAATCTAGTATACTTCACATAATATTAGTTAAACTTCATTAATTAATATACATAAGAGGAAAATATTATTATATTTTGAACATAAGAGACAAATATACCCCCCAAAATATTCAAATTTCAAATATTGGAATTTAATAAGGTTGTTATAATAAAGTACTTTGGTCAAACTTCTATAGTTAATTTTCCACCTCTCTCTTACCTAGGGAATATTTACTTCACCCTATGAGTTGTTTTTTTGTTTTTATTATAGTACAATATTTTGTTCTCATTATCAAATAATAATATTTTTTCATCAAATGTTAATATTCTTAGTAACTAAGTTGTTTGAACTTTTTAAAAATATTATATATTTTTTTGTTATAGTTAATTTTTTTAGACTTTTTAAAATATTATTACACTTATATTATATTTTTTAAAGATATACTATTTTTGAAATTGAATTTGCCCAAAAAGCTATTTTACATATTCTCATTTTTAAAAATTATATTTATTATTTTTTTCAAAAAAAAGGGACTATTTTTTGAAATATTCTATTTCCTTCCTTTCATTTTATGTGGTTAATTTGACTCGACTCGAAATTTGACGAAAAAGAAGGAATTTTTAAACTTGTATTCTAAAACAATTTAGTTTTTCCTTGGGATAATCTAAAATTGAAAGCGTGACTTGTAAAATGAGAAAGAGAAAATAGTACTAATATCAAACGTCATATTTTCAGATCGAAAATAACAACAACAACAACGTATTTGGTGTATTCTCATAAAGTGAAATTTTGAGATGTAAAGTGTACACAATTTATATTAGCGACTCAAGCTGAAGTAGAAAGACTGTTTCTGATAGACCCGACTTAGGACATTTTCAGACCAAACAACAATAACGTACCTACTGTATTCATATATAGTGGGATTTGGAGTAATAAAATATACACAATCTATGTTCTTAACTCAGAATAAAGCAGAGAGACTGGTTTTAATAGACTCTGACACATTTTCAGACAAAACCAACATATTTTAGTATCAAACATCATATTTTTAGATTGAAAAATAATAACAACAACAATAACATATTCAGTGTAATCTCATAAAGTGGAATTTGAGGAGATAAAGTGTACACAATTTATATTGCCGATTCAAGTTGAAGTAGAGAGACTCTTTACCAAGAAATCATATTTTTTCATCTCTTGTCTATAGCGTACAAAGGAGAGACTTGGAGTAACTAGTAAAATTACTGAATGCAAGTTAAGGCAGCATACAATACGCCTTTATAATGAGCTCTTTTTCGATAGCCCGGACTGAATTCTCTTTTTGTCTACAGTGTACTAGTAGTTGTAAAGATAACCACTAGCTTGCACAATAAAAGAGAGTTGTATTTACACTTTCCTTCAACATTTTCTTGATTTCACTTTCCAAAAAAGTAACCAAAAAAAACTTCAAAAAAAGACCCAAACAACAATGGAATAATCAATCAATGATCCAAAACAAAATGGACTTGCCCACAAAGCCATTTTGCATATTCTCACTTTTTTGGTTAAATTTACCATTCTTAAGCTAACCCCACTAGATAAATTTGATTCACATTACACTAAGTTAGTGTACAAAGGTTGTGATAAACAAGATTTGTTAGATCCATCTGGTGTTTACTCACAAGCACCTGATTGGGATTGAGGTGTTGTTGTGGTTGTACTGAGCACTTTAGACATGAGTTGAACTTAAACAGAGAAAAATGGTCAGTGATGATTCATATGGCACACTTCACTTGTTTACGATTGAGGTTTTATGGTTGTAGTATTGAGCACGTTTAAGAAAATGCTCTAGTTTCCCTATAAAACACATTAAATTATCTATGGAAGAAAAAGAGAGAAGTATTGCCTTTTTTATCAAATTATGGTTATCCAAAATTAGCACGTTTAGACATTAGTTGAGCTTCAATGCGCAAACCTAGTCTGCTACTATATCACATTCAACTCGCTTGGGATTTAGGTGTTGTAGTTGTAGTAGTAATATTAGGCACGTTTAAGAAAATTCTCTAGTTTAATCGCACAAAATTATCTATAGATTTCCCATTTTCTCACATTATATTTATCCAAAATTTAGCAGGTTTAGACATTAGTTGATCTTTAACGGGGAAACATGGTTAGTCAGGATTCATTTGGCTGAAACCCAACTTGTTTGGATCGAGGCACTGATATTATTCTTATTGTATTGAACACATTTAATAAAATGCTCTAGTTTCTCCCAATTGATGAGGACTACTTGGTAATTTATCCATGTTGTGCATGTTTATACATGACCTGAGCTTAAATGGGGAAACGTGGTCAGTGTATATCTTATATATCTCCTCAGATAAATTGACTTTTGAATTTTGACCTTACATTTCTATACTCAACTTTCAATCAACGGTGTTATCATTAAGTACTAAATTCTAATGATTTATAGTACTTTGCCTAATTCCTTGGTACATATTTTCGCCATAGCGCCATTGATCTTGCCATTATTGATCTGTATGCCTAACATAGCTACACAAGCCAGAATATAAGGATATGCTAAAGTTAGATTGACGAAAGCTAGTATGACTTGAACTACTTTGTATTTCTCTGTGCTTGCCCTGTGTTTTTACTTTTGCAGGTGAGACTTGAAGTTATCGATAAAAAGGCAAGGAATGCAACTTTTATTTCTGGTACTGAGGCTACAAAGATATCAAAGGAGATTCAAAAAGTGGAGAAGAGAAGAATAGTGAAAAGCACTTTGTGCAATGAGCGGAGCTCTCGGAGCGACTGCATGGTATCAATCCTGAATATATGTTTAACGATGTCTAAATGGAAAGAGTTTCATTTGTTTTCTGTTTCCAGTAAGGATATGTCTTCATCTTTTACGAAGGAAGATAAATGTTGTTGCAGATGATTATTGAGGTTCCAATAGTAGGAGGGCGACTAATGCTTGTCGATATGGCTGGTTTCGAGAATATAGAACAAGCTGGTCAAACTGGCATGGAAGAAAAAATGCAGGTAAAGTTCCACATTTTTTACTTACCTCGCTTCTTTAAAGTTTGTTTCTAGATTTCCTATAAACAATAATTTGAAATGTATGATTTTAGCTCTTGATGTATTTAATACTAATCCGACTATCAAATTACGCAGACTGAAAAGATCAATCATGGAAACAGTGCACTTAGAAGGGTGGTTGAGTCCATTGCTAACAGTGATTCCCACGTGCCATTTTGAGACAGCAAGTTAACTATGCTCCTACAGGTACTACATCTTTTGTATATAACATATCTATGTTGATTTGATCCTCCAGAAATATTGCTACCTCCGTATTGAATCGTCCAAAAATCAGTAGTTTTTGTAGGATCTTACGCGCACCAGCATCATTTTGTAAGGAACCAAGCGACATAGCCATAAATAGTTTGGGAGTTGTACTAGTCGTTGTAATAAGTCGATTCAACTATTTCGTGTAGGATTATTTTGAGGATGACAAGTAGAAAATTCTCATGATACTGTGTGCCAGTCCAAATCCTAAAGAGCTCCATAAAACCATCTCTACTCTAGAGTATGGTAGAAAAGCAAAATGCATTGTCTGTGGCCCTCATACGCTATTGAAGAAGAAAGCTGCAGAAGATTCTTCCTCAGCCGTTATTTTGGGGTCAAGGATTGCAGCAATGGATCAGTTTATCCACAAGCTTCAGATGGAGAATAAGCTCAAAGAGAAAGAGTGTAACGAAGCTAAGAGAAAGCTTATGAAGAAAGAAGAAGAAATTGTTACATTAAGGTCTAAACTTGAATTAGCAGTACAAGGAAGAGTGGAGACAACGGAGGAGGATGTCATTGTTAAAGTAAACGAGCGAACTCAGATGTTGAAACATGAATTTGAAAAGAAGATACAACGGTGTCAGAAATGGCAAATGAATTCGTAGAGATGGAAAGGGGGAATATGGAAGATAGAATCTTCTAGCAGCAACAAGAGTTTGAAATTCTTAAAAGGCGCTCGGAGGAGATCGAGGCCGAGCTTTGGCATTCAAGGGTTATCAATAGATCAACAGAAATGGAGGGGAATAGCTTTGGTAAAAGGCTACTGGAGATTTACTCTGAAGATGCAGGAATGGTAAAATCTATGGATTTTGATAGATCTATTGATATGAACTGTGGAAAGCAGGATGCGGCCATCGATAAAGTAGAAAGTAACACAGTTCAGGCATTTTTGGGCTATCCTAGCATAAGCTATACAAGAGAAGTTGAAGATCCTTCTATTGATTTGGTGCAATATTTCACCAACAAATCCTTCTTGAGCACCGTGTTCGAGGAGGAAGAATAAGGTAACGACAGTGAAGGGGATAAAGAGAACCCCCCTGTCGAGGAGGTGCAAAAATAGGTTATTGAGGAAAAGACAATACATTCCGCCATGCTCCATCACGATTTATTGCATGTAACTATAATAGAAGATCGTTTCAATGATCTTTCTAGTGATATTGTACCTTTAAGAAAAGAACTAATTCAAAATATATTCAAACTTTGTAGAAATTCTAGAGAACTCTCTCAGCAGTGTATAACAACTGAATTGAAATCACCTTCAGTTAAACAATTAGGAGAGGATTCACCTATGAGAAAATTACATAATCTCTCTAGCAAGAAAGTTAACGATTCAAAGGAGACAAGAAAGTTAACGATTCAAAGGAGAACTTTAACCTTACATTTGAAAGCATAGTCATTGATCTGGACGTGCACATGAAATGGGAAGATTTATCAAAGAGAAATACTGGGATTATTATCACTACACTGAAGGTTGTTAAAGGTTCAACGTTAGCTGATTTACACAAGCTGATCGAGATATATCTTGGCACTGACAATCAAAAACTCAATTTCCTGGTAAGTAGGATATCTTATATGTGAGAAGCTTCAAAATGTCTTGTGTTTACATATTCATGATAACAGTTCTTCGATATCATTCATGATAATAGTTCTTCGATATTATCTATGATAACAATTCTCCTATATCATCTACATGTCTCTGTTTATACTTAAATATCTTCAAAATGTCTCTATTATATTTATGATGACAATTCTTCGATATCATCTACATGTCTGTGTTTTATACTCTAGTAGCTTCAAAATGTCTGAATGTTTACATATTCGTGATAACAATTCTCTGATATCATCTACATGTCTGTGTAATGTGTTTATACTTAAGTAGCTTCAAAATGTCTCTGTTTACATATCTACATGATAACAATTCTCCGATATCATCTACATGTCCGCGTTTACGCTTTTAAGTAGGATATTTTATACTTAAGTAGCTTCGAAATGTCTGTGTTTATACTTAAGTAGCTTCAAAATATCTGCGTATTTGTACTTAAGTAGGATGTTTTATACTTAAGTAGCTTCAGAATGTCTGTGTTTACATGTACATGTGATAACAATTCTCTGATATCATCTACATGTCTGTGTTTATACTTAAGTAGCTTCAAAATGTCCGTCTTTACACATTCGCGATCACAGTTCTTCGACATCATCTTACATGTATGAGGAATCGCTTCCCAATCCAGATTTCTTCTACCGACATAAATAGGACATATCTGGTTTGCCAGTGTCTAAAGAAGAGGAGTCCATCACACTAGTGAGTAGTAAGCTGCCATTGTTCAACTTCAACAACCAGATGCATGGCTACCTAGCTTGCTTGCGTCCGGTGAAGGGAACCAAACAACCTATTTATGAACCATTTTCATTGTTAGAAAATAAGCTCCTGTTAACTGTAAAGTCACATGGCATAGAGGGTCACTGAGAACAAGATGATCCTTAGGTGAAATGGTTGTTTGTATACGCTTGTGAACACACGGTCTTATGCTCAAATATGTGACTTATTTTGCTCTACTAGAGTATAAATAATGAAGGTTGAACATGTATATTTTGTAATCATATGCTAAAATATATGACTTGTTTTGCTCCATTGGAGTATAAACATGAAGGTTGAACATGTATATTTTAGGATCATATGCTAAAATATGTCACTTGTTTTGCTCTACTGGAGTATAAACATGAAGGTTCAACATGTATATTTTGTAATCATATGTTAAAATATGTGACTTGTTTTGCTCTACTGGAGTATAAATATGAAGGTTGAACATGGATATTTTGTAATCATATGTAAAGATATATGACTTGTAATCATATACAAAAATATATGACTTGTTTTGCTCTACTGGAGTATAAACATGAAGGTTGAACATATATATTTTGTAATCATATGCTAAAATATATGACTTGTTTTGCTCTATTGGAGTATGAGCATGAAGGTTGAACGTGTATATTTTGTAATCATATGCTAAAATATGTGACTTGTTTTGCTCCACTAGAGTATAAACAAGAAGGTTAGACATGTATATTTTGTAATCATATGCTAAAATATGTGACTTGTTTTGCTCCACTGGAGTATAAATATAAAGGTTGAACATGTGTAATTTGTAATCATATGCTAAATTATGTGACCTGTTTGGCTCTACTGGAGTATAAACATAAAGGTTGAACATGTATATTTTGTAATTATATACTAAAATATCTGACTTGTTTTGCTCTACTGGAGTATAAACATGAAGGTTGAACATGTATATTTTGTAATCATATGCTAAAATATGTGACATGTTTTGATCTACTAAAGTCTCTTCCTTTTTGTGTGTATTTTGTGTTTGGTATTTATATTGAGGTACGACTAAATCAAAATTCACATACTGAATGACCTATTTTAGGAGCGATGCATCCAACACAGTTTTATTTCCAATTGCAAAAACTCAAATATATCATTTTATATATGACTTCGTGTCAACTAACGCTCAATATTCAAGTTCATGATAACACATAGTCAGTGGATGAGGCAGGATTTTTATTAAGGGGGGTCAAAAACAGAAAGCGAAAAAAATAAATTAAAAACCTATCATAAATGGGTCTCAAACCCAAGACCGATAGGCCCTTTGCGAGAAAGTTTGTACCCCCTTTGCCACTGAATCAAGTTTTTTGCTTGTGTCAGGGAGGTCAAATTAATATATATACACATAGAAAAAACATCTTACATATGTACAATATAATTTTTCGATGAAAGGGATTTGGATCTGAAGTCCACGTAGCTCCGCCCCTGCATATGGCCCGTTTTAGGTCTAGAATACCCAGCGTGAATTTATTCTTTGGATTACATCACATCAAGCTTTCGTATATGTAAACTTAAATTCTGTCTTTTAAATTAAAGCTCTTCACTTTTCTTTCTTATTTTAAACGTCAGATTTACCTAAAGCTCTTCACTATTCTATTTCTTTTTTGAAATTATTTTAGTGTTGAAAATGTTACTATAAAAGGTGAATCACTGTACCTAGTGGGGAAATACACAGTAAATAGAAGGTTAAAGTAAGAAAAAGAATTATAGAGGGGAGCGTCATGAGGTAATCTTTTTGTGTGTGTGAAAAGGAATGAATGAAGGTAAAAGTCAGATCAATTATTAACACTGTACAAATGAATAGAATGGACCCAAAAGAAAAAATAAGTACAAGTGACTAGAATGGTAATATTTGTAAACAGAATTTAATGGATCTTTGGCAGAATAGGACTCTACACCTATGTGTCATGCCAAAGAGAATTATTCACAAGAATTCAACAACATAACAGTAAAATTTCACAAATAAGGTCTGAAGTATACGTGAATCTTAACACTACCTCAATATCTGTCTACATATATAAATGTTTATTTGGTTTGGAATATCACCGGAAAATATGTGGTGGGTTCGATAATATTTTTTCATCATTAACTAAAAGTTTCAAATTTGAACACTAACATTGAGAAAATTGTTGTTGATAGGTATTTTTCATGAAATAAAACTTGTTTAAAGGAATGTATATTGGTTGGATTACTAAATTTCGAATATTAGAAAGTTAAAGAAATTGACTTATCTTTTTAAGAATCTTTTAAAATATTGAAATATCTACTTGTATAGGTTTCTAAGGTAGATTTTGATATATTTCATAATTCTACAAAATATAGTTGTTATTTTTACAGTTTAGAATGTTTCTAAAGGCTGTAAATATTACATAGCCCATCACTTCTTCCTTTAAAAAGAATACAATTATACGATAAATGTGTTTGTGAAAATATTAAAATTTTATAAATGTTTTATTGGAAGAAATGCTGATTAACCGATAAAATTGAAATTTTATAATATTGTGCGTTCTGCAAAAGTCAATAAAATATCG
The DNA here is from genome assembly GCA_030864225.1 of Capsicum baccatum var. pendulum. NCBI lineage: Eukaryota > Viridiplantae > Streptophyta > Magnoliopsida > Solanales > Solanaceae > Capsicum > Capsicum baccatum. The sequence continues at coordinate 1,959,152 of CM061560.1, read as the reverse complement.
TGCATTTTTTTACACGACTCTAAAAAAATATTAAATGGAAAAAATATTTTCAAAATTTAACCTTTATTTATATCCTAACATATTTGGTATTTTCTTGAAATAATAACTATTTTTAGTAATAATGATAGATAATTTGAGACAAACGAATATAGTAATACCACTATCCACCTTTATTTTTTACTATAGTAAAAAAAATCACTTTTACCATATTATTAAGTCATCGATCAAGTTGTGAGAATAGTTTTTTATAGACATGCATAACAAGATTGCGTACACTAAATTCTTATTTATTTTTTCTTTCAATTTTGCACATAATAGAAGTTTTAGTATAATCAATAACTCACTTTTATTTTCAATTCACCTAATAGTTAGTGAGATGCAAAGACTTATAATAACGAAGGATACTCTAGTAAAAATATCAAGTTTTCAGAACATGTCAAGTCAAATATAAACAAATAAAAATAAACGGAGAAAACATAATATTGTGGACCAAAATAAATGCTTAAAAAGAAGCACCACATGTAAATCCTCATTTTTTCCCATAGAAGGATTAAATTGCATTCATGTGTGAGTGACAATTACTAGTGTATTGTATCCATTGCACATGTTTAATACTTATTTTTATCAACTTGTCGAAAATGACCCTATTAATTACTTGAAAACGACACATGTGTCCTCTTTATTACACCCTACATTTCCTCAAAATCTAATTTACACCCCCCAAAATAGAATTAATTTTTTGTTTTACACCCTTTTTTTATTTGATTTTATGAAAACATTATAATATTTCTATTTAAGATTGAACGGTATTGATATGATTGATTACCAATTAAGCATCCAATATTTTAGAATTTATTTTTTAGTATACATGATAAGGCTAAAATAAGGTATTTGCTGGTGCAGTACATATTGGGTATTAATTCTTGTGGTTTAGTTTTGTCTCTTAGTTAATGTTTAAATGGGAATAACTAATTAAGCAACCAAAATTTTAGTACTATATTAATTTGTGTTGACAATTACGAAGATAGGGCCAAATAAGGTATTGCAAACAAATTTAATTTGTTGGTGCATTGCATATAGGGTATTAGTTCTTCTGGTTTAATTAATTATTTAATTCTTAGTTATGTTTAAATAAAGATTATTAAATAAGCAACTTCGCCAAATCTAGTTATGAAAATTTACAACATGATTAATGCGACAAGATACTATTTTACAACAAAGTGGAAGTGTAGATTAATTAAATAATGGGGATTGTCAAATCATGTTTAGTTAGATTGCTTCATAAAAAAATTATTTGATTACACTCTTTAATTACGCGTGATACTGTTTGCAAATTACACTCTTTAGGATGGTCATTTGTTATCTCCCTTTGTGAACTAATATAAATAGACTGTGTTAGGGTTATTTTTGAGTAATTTGTTACCTCCCTTTGTGGCCAAAGAAGAAATTTTTGATCAATTTTTGAGGCCTATACAAATAAAAAGACGTATATTATATATATAAATACGTAATAAAACAAATAAATTTGGGCAATGACAAAATTTTTATAACATAAAAGTTTTATGGTTCGTATCTTGGCAACATGAGTTAGGACGGCTAATAAATAAGCAACCACTTCATATGTCGTATTTAAAATCTAATCTGAGCCCACCTTTTAAAAAATTATATATTTTTATACATATATGCACACAAATATTTTCAATTTATTTTGATAATTATTTATTTGTTACAAACATTTTTATTTACAAGTGTTTATCCAGGTTGGGAATACTTGACGGGAGTGATATTTAACGAAGAGTTTAAATTTTGTGTTTGCATTTTTTATATTTTTACACTTGTACAAAATATAAATTATAGTGTAAAATTTATTTTTGGGGCATTGGACGAAAATACTTTTTACAAATGTTCATCACGTGATTAGGCAAATATAGGTCGTTAATATTTATATTAAAAAATTAAATTAATTTAGATACTTACTCAATTAATTCATACTTATACATTGAAAGATATTGCATAGATTTTTCTTTAGTATAATTTTTCATGGTATTTTTTATTTTTCACGCGATTCTCATCACACTTTAGGCAAATTTTGGTCATTACTAGTTATATTAAAATTGATTTAGATACTTAATCAAATAATTCGGTATTTTACATTAATGGATATTATGTAGATTTGTTTTCTTAAAATAATTTTTCTTTATTCAATTTTGTCCTTACGTACATATTTATATATTTTGCTTATATATATTTTACGATAGCATAAGCATTATATTATTTTAATATATATTTTATATTTATATTTGCATGCATTGATTTTTTTCTTTTTTCTTTTTCTTTTTATAATAAACTTAAGTCTGGCCGGGAACTATATTTGTAGATTCTGAAGGGTGTCTAACCCCTTTACTTCGCAATAATTTGAATTCTTACCTAGAATCTAAATTGGTTTCATCATACTCCCTCCGTTTCGAAAAGAATTACATACTTTGATTTGGCAAAAAGTTTAAGAAAATAAAGAAAATTTTTAAATCTTGTAGCCTTAAATTAAAGTAGTGTCATATGTATCAAAATGCCCTTTAATCTTGTGGTCATAAACATGTCATTTGGAAAGTTTAAATTAAAGTATTGCCAAAAAATGAAAGGGGTCATTCTTTTCTAAACGAACTAAAAAGGAAAGTCATTTCTTTTTAAACAGAGGGAGTACTTGTTAATAAATAAATAGGTTTCCTATTTTTTCTTGAAAATTAGGTGGCGACTCTGTTGACACCCAATTTTGACCTCCCGATATTACTTTTAGGCTGTTATTATATCAACATTATTTAATCTTAATTATCAATATTTTTAAATATTATTCTTACATTGAGTACATACTAACATGTCTCATTTATAATTAAAGGAAATGCATAAATTATCTCTTAGCTTTAGTATCATTGTCATAATTTTTAAACTCAAATTCATCATTTTATGTAATGTTTATTAATATTTATTAAATTATTTTCCACGTAGTTATGCACATCCATATTTTTGCAAACACAATATCTTGTTTTCCATTATTTAGCATTATTTATTTTATTAAATTATTTATTATTAATTATTATTATTTATTATTTAATTATTATTATTATTTATTACTTATTATTTAATATTGTTATGTATTATTTAATTATTATTATTATATACTATTATCCCTATTTTGATTTAAATAACAGCCTAATTTAATTATTATTCATCCTCGCCGCGCCGCCAACGCCTACTCCGGCGATACTAGATCTACCACTGCCTCCTGTCGTTCGTCCTTGCCATTGTCAGCGCCGCGCCGCCATCCCCTCAGCCTCCATCACCATCTCTCCCTTCATTTTCCCTTTTTTGGCGATGAACCAGCACGCCAACGTCGCTCTAGACATTCTACTTTTCAATCTTGGTTTCTATCCGAATTAGTTATAGCATTGATATAGATGGAATTCCTTAATTATCTTTATATGTATTCCAAGATAGCGCCATATGATCTTATTGTCATATTTTCTTATAGACTTTTAGTGGATCAACTTCAATTCTTTGAGTTTTCTGTGATGAGATTACATAGACAGAACTCATGAGATTTTTCTTCTGGTTTGGAGTAAATGGCAAGTGTATAATGGTAAAGAAAGGCTATATTTGTATTTGGATTCGGTGGTATAACATATGTCTAAGGTTGGTTTTGATGAAGATAGGCCTTTTTTTATTTGTGTGGGTATCGAGATAGTATCATTGTGTTATGGTTCAAGTCTGCATGCATCAACCTTCTTCGATTCAGCTAGAGGTCAGTTGGTGGATGAAGTTGAGTTTTGACTATTTGGAAATAATGTGAGAGAGTTAGTTGACAAAGGGATACCTATGGCAAAATCCTCTCCAATCTCCTTCGTGAACAAACCGTCGCCGCCCCAGGTCATCTCCGTCGTCCACCCGCCACCAACCTTCTCTGTGCCGTTGATCTGTTTGTCAAAAGAGAGATGAAAAACCCATCCATAGGTTTGCCTAAATATTTAAATGTTTGTGTTTAATTTTAATCTCTTCTCCCCTTCTTTAACAGATTTCGGACTATGAACTAACAATGCATGAATGATTTATTTCATCTGATTCTTTGCCATTTTGTGTGCTTATGTTTTAAGACTACCAAATGTGAAAAATCTAAATTTTAATAATGATCAATTTTGTCATAGTTTGCTAATTCCGAATTTTGACATTATCCATCTTGTTTGAATTAGTTGACAAATTTCTCGGCTATTTGACTGTGTATTATATTTTTATAGTTGGATTGATCTTATGATAATTTGAATAAGATTTTGGTGAAGAAAATCTGATTGTGTATCACGTTTATTGAATTACATCGTGGACTGATTTTTGTACAATTGATGATTTGAATTAGGTACAAAAATAATTAAGGATTATTTTACAAAATTAATTGCTCATTATTTATTTATGGTAAATTGAACAATTTTTCTCATCCCTAATTGACCCTAATTGATTATCGATCTCTTAATTGATTAGTGATTGATGCTAGCATGTTACTATTAATTTACCTTCCTTCTATGGAATATGAGACAACGTGGCACTCACCTATATATAAGGTAACTTTCAGTATTAAGGGAATCTAGTTTTTAATCATGACAGCCTTGATATTTTTTATTTATTGGATTTGGCCTAAGGAAAATAATATTGTGAATGACTTTTACAAATATTGACTTTCCTTTTTAATTGGTATATGATTGATTCAGTAAGAGAAATTCTCTACTGAGATATTTCTTTACCATTTTTATGTTGGTTTAGTTTTACAATACTCAACCTATATAAACAATTCTTCAAGCTCTTAAGTTCAGAATTTCTTCTTAAATTTTACAATTACCACTACTACTCTCTTAAACAAAGCATTAGTTACTTTCAATACAAAAAGTTATGGAAAACATCTTGCATATTTTGTTGTGTTTTGCATTCTTTCTATTTCTATTTTACTACTGCTTGCAGGTAAATCCCTCAAGGTCTTTATAGGAGTGTTCTAGCATGGTGATACAACTCAGTGAAGAAAAAGCCCAAGATGAAGCAGATATTGAAATGTTGAAGAAAAATATGAGCGTACGGTCTGCAGAAGTTGCAAACAAGCAACACCTGGAGGGAATGAAGAAAATTGCAAAATTGGACGCAGAGCATCGAAGATTAAGTGGTCTTGTGTGGAAGAAGTTGCTTGGGCCTACAGCCTTGGCCCAGATGAAGCTTGACCTAACTACCCAAACATATGACGACCTGGAGGGAGTGAAGAAAATTGCAAAATTGGACGCAGAGCATCAGAGATTACGTGGTCTTGTGTGGATGAAGCTTGACCTGACCACCCAAACAACATATGTGGAGCTTCAACCCCAATTACAATCCCAAAGTTACAATATACTACCTATTTTTTTTTATTTGTTGTTGTTTTCATTCACTGGGTTCGATGTTGTATTAAATTTAAAGTATATAAGATAAATGCATGGAATAGTTGTCTTATTTTCTATCAATCATTTCAGGAGCACTTGTTATTTTTTTTACTGATCGACTGACTCTATCCATCTAAATATCAGAGAAAGGAATGAATTTAGCGGATAATAAAGATAAGTCGAAGCATACCGAACCTTCTTCTTCAAAGGCCAAGTTAACAGACGAACCAAGCTAGATAGTCTTCTATCACTAAATTTATGATAACAATTTTTTTTAAAACTACATATTATATCACACTATTAAACTAAAAATTTAAAAGGAAAATAATTTGGTTTAGTGAAATGGTGTAATTGGTGGTCTCCACACGCCAGTTCCGTGCAGTACTACTCAATGAGAATGGTGCACCCTAATATATCCAATACCCACTAGGCACTAGCCTAAACAGACAAAAAATCATAATCTCTTTTCTTAAAAAAACAATAAAAAAAATATTGTAAATATAAGCTTACAAATTTGATGTTAAAATCATTGAAGTTTCAAAACAGATTACTTTCTTTCTTTAGTTTCAATTTATGTGTCACTTAAATAGATCTAATATAATTTAATTTTATAAGTTAATCAAATTGATTTCCATAAGTGAGGAGGAGTAAATTTAAATGAATAAGAAATATGGTAAGTAATACTAGTAAAAACAAGCAAGGGTTGTTTGGTTGTTGGTTATAATTATGTGCAGTTGTTTGGTTATTTCATTTTCTACAACGTATAAAATATTAGTACAAATTAACTCATGATTTATACATATTCTATTTAACTGGGAATGTATATTAATAACTAAATATTGTACTTATATGATATGCAAAGTTTTGTACAATGTAACTAAAAAAATTATGAAATACAAATGTTGGGTATATGAATAAAAATCCTATATTATTAATTGAAAAGAATGACAAATCATGAAATCAATTTAGTTTAATTTTTATCATTTTGTAATATGTTAATCTATTAGTATTATTTTATCATTGAGTGACTCCAAGCTTCTAACTCTTTACTTTCTTCCCTACCTTAGTTCCCAAACAAAAACTACCCCATCAACAACCCAAAATCGCGCTGAATGTTCACATCTCCACCTTTGGTTGCCATCTCTATACAACAATCACCTCTCTACTCGGGGGCGGAGCCAGCATGTGTAATAGATGGGGGTTCACCGTATATTCCCACCAAGTGGGGTCTTAGGAGGGTAAGTGTAAGCAGTACATACCACTACCTCAAATGTGAGATAGAGATATTGTTTCCGACAAACCCCCGGCTCAAAATCAAACAATCTAGATAAGGAATTGTAAAAGAACCGTTCACCGAACCCCCTTCGGCGGAAAATTATACTATTTATACATTACTAAAATCATATTATATGTATATATAATAGATGTCGAGCTCCTTTCGATAAGTTTTCTTCAAATTTTGAACCCCCTCTCCAACATATTAATTGGCCCAATAGAGTTAGCTTGGTTTACAACAGTATTCACTTACTTTCCTTAGTTATCCAAACATAGAAACAATGAAATGACAAGAGTCATGCATTCCCAATAGAAACAAAGATTCCGCAGTTTAACAATTATAGAATCAGCAACTCAAAGTGTCTGTGCCTTAGCTATATGATATCCTTGGTAGGCGAAACGCGGTAGAACTTCACTAAGCATAGTCTTTTACTTGGAAAATCCAGTGAAAGGGCATTCACTACTTGAGACTAAAGAACATACATCAAAGCAAAAGAACCCAAAAATGTTTCAGCATTGTTAATGAAAGCCAGGCGAAACGTGAATCTTTCGTCAAATCTAAGTAAAAACACCCCACTCAAAGGGACAACAGGAGTCAGAGACACCCAAGAAAAAAGAAGAAAAACAATAAGCTCAACTCCCATAGTTAGTGCACAGACAAATCCTAATTAGACGAAAGACAGTAAGTAAGTCCTAAGCTATTCTACTGTTAAATTGGTGTAAACAAGAAAAATAAAGTTTAATCATTCTAAACTAGTGAGGTAGCCTAAACCATGTTATTCTGTAATCCATCTCCAGAAAAGCATCCTTTTATAAGCGAAAACCGCCAAAAACTAAAGAACTTGTTTGCGAGTTAAATTGCCAAGTACCTCGAAAACATGGCCATATTCTAGTCTACCTTTCCATATACAAAATCACTAGTACAACTAAACACCAGCTGTTGGCAACACATACCATACGATGACTGATATTAGTCTTCACCCCGCTTCACCATGACCAGTTTCAGAAAATGGACCATGAGCCGAATTCCACAGTAAGTACTTGTGCGCACTGAACACAATCCCCAGTACCAAGGTCGGATTTGACAGAGTGGGATGTCATCAGATGTTAGTACTCGGGCATCTCCTCCTGTGCAACACAAGGTCAAATACAGAGGAAAATGATTATGTCATTCTCAAAACTTAACTACCACTACTGCTATTGCTACCCATATCGGGTACAACTGCACTACCAATAAGAAGCATCAGGAAAACCTCTTTGTCCAACGCAAGTCAAATGGGAAACCAAAAGAATTCATTTTTGTATAATGAGGAGAAACTAGCATCAAGTATACTGCTTGGGAAGGAACAAACGGGTTACGGAACTATATTCAAAACCGAACAACACAATCAAAAGCTAACTTACATAAGCTTTAACATAACATGATACGAAAGGAGATGCATTTGATAGCTAGTAAAAATAACCATACGCAAGCCAAATTAAAACGATACTTAAACAGAAAATTTTACAAAATAAGCAATACTACTGACATTACTTATAGTAAACTAGAATAAGAACTGCAAGAAACTAAAATTCAAGCAATCCAACCAATCCCATTGAGCACGTAATGCTTGGAAGAGTAAACTGTATGTGGAACAAAACCAACAGCGTGAAAGTGAAGTTCCCCTCCAGCAATAGGTAAGTTCTCAGATGAAATCAAGTACTGTGATCAGTGTTGTTAAGCCTGCCGACTTGGAGCACCTCCATAGCCACCACCATATCCAACTTGGCCATCATGAGGTCCATTTTGCTGAGCACAATAATTACCCAAACCTTGTGCATTTCCAATAGCATCGCCATAGCCACTGCCTATGTAACCCCCACCACCTGATTGCATGTCTCCCGATGCAACACCTCCACCAACTGGATTTCCATAAGCACCATCACCTCCACCATATCCACCATAGCCATAACCTTGATTTCCAAAACCCGTGGCTCCAGCTGGAGACTGACCAACAGCAGATCCTCCATTAGCGGGTCCACCTCCACCACCAGCACTTGAAGCACCCTATGATGCGTTACCATAGCCTATGTTCCCATATCCAGAAGGACCCTGAGAACCCCACGAGCTTCTCGATCCACCATCTTGACCACTACCACAACTAGCACCAGGTACATTTGGATTTTCGAAGTCTACAACAACTGCTGGACCACCATATCCACGATTGGCTCCACCATAACTTCCATAAGCACTATAACCCATGCCATTGTTGGACGATCCATAACCATAACCCGGTGTACCATATCCGGAGGAACCGTAAGGTGGATGGCCACCTACAGTGTTTTGTGACTGCATGTATCTATTGGTACCCATTCTGTCATAAGAACTGGGATTGTCACCCGATGCACCATACCCCTGGTAAATTCCACCACCCATACCACTACCTCCGTTGCCCGTGGAACGACCACCAAAACCACCAGAACTACCATCTCTTGGAAGAACATGCTTTACTTCCACTTGTTTCCTACTGAGATCATGAAATATCTTGTGTGCTAAACTTCTGTTGAACCTGCAAGCGTCTTACTTACGACATCCTGAAACAATATATGGAACAACAGGTCTGGAAAACCCAACAGATGTACAAATGATTTAAAATTCTTAAATAGAAGCATCTTTACCCAAGCGATGGCACTATTACACAAGAACACTGAACTTAAAAGACACGTTTATTTAAGACATCACCACAACAAGTTTCCATTTCGTGTACAACTAGCAACGAAGGGATTATTCAAGTTTCAAATACTCTATTAAGTCATTAAAATGTTTAGGGCAAACAATGCTCTAAATTAGAAGAAGGCGCACCATTAAACTAAAATAAACCACCATCATAGTGCTTTAATCAGTTACCTACTTACCTTCACCACTGCATAACTCATTGTGAATAAACCATTACCTATTGTCGTTAACAATACAAAAGAGGACATTAGACTAAAATAAACCTGTCTGCACACTATCACTAGAAAGAAAAAAAACATGACTCTATCACAAATAAGGTCTAAAGTATACGTGAATCTTACCACTACTTCAATATTTGTCTACATATATAAATATTTATTTGGTTTGGAATATCACCGGTAAATATGTGGTGGGTTCGATAATTTTTTTCATCATTAACTAAATATTTCAAATTTGAACACTAACATTGAGAAAATTGTTGTTGATAGGTATTTTTCGTGAAATAAGACTTGTTTGAAGGAATATATATTGGTTGGATTACTAAATTTCGAATATTAGAAAGTTAAAGAAATTGACTTATCTTTTTAAGAATCTTTTAAAATATTGAAATATCTACTTGTATAGGTTTCTAAGGTTGATTTTGATATATTTCATAATTCTACAAAATATAGTTGTTATTTTTACAGTTTAGAATGTTTCTAAAGGCTGTAAATATTAAATAGCCCATCACTTCTTCCTTTAAAAAAAAATTAGACAATAAATGTGTTTGTGAAAATATTAAAATTTTATAAATGTTTTATTGGAAGGAATGTTACCGATAGAATTGTAATTTTATAATATTATAAGTTTTGCAAAAGTCAATAAAATATCATGCATTTTTTTACACAACTTTAAAAAAATATTAACTGGAAAAAATATGTTCAAAAATTTAACCTTTATTTATATCCTAACATATTTGGTATTTTCTTGAAATAATAACTATTTTTAGTAATAATGATAGATAATTTGAGACAAACGAATATAGTACTACCTCTATCCGCCTTTATTTTTTACTATAGTAAAAAAATCACTTTTACCATATTATTAAGTCATCAATTCAAGTTGTGAGAATAGTTTTTTACAAACATGCATAACAAGATTGCGTACACTAAATTCTTATTGATTTTTTCTTTCAATTTTGCACATAACAGAAGTTTTAGTATACCCAATAACTCTCTTTTATTTTCAATTCACCTAATAGTTAGTGAGATGAAACGACTTATAATAACGAAGGATGCTCTAGTAAAAATATCAAGTTTTCAAATATAAATAAATAAAAATAAACGGAAAAAACATAATATTTGTGGACCAAAATAAATGCTTAAAAAGAAACACCACATGTAAATCCTCACTTTTTCCCATAGAAGGATCAAATTGCATTCATGTGTGAGTGACAATTACTAGTGTACTGTATCCATTGCACATGTTTAATACTTATTTTTATCAACTTATCAAAAATAACCCTTTTAATTACTTGAAAACGACACATGCGTCCTCTTTATTACACCCTACATTTCGTCAAAATCTAATTTACACCCCCAAAAATAGAATTAATTTTCCATTTTACACCCTTTTTTATTTAATTTTATGAAAACATTATAATATTTCTATTTAAGATTGAACGATATTGATATGATTGAATATCAATTATGCAACCAACATTTTAGAATTTATTTTTTAGTATACATGATAAGGCTAAAATAAGGTATTTGTTGGTGCATTACGTATTGGGTATTAATTCTTGTGGTTTAGTTTTGTCTCTTAGTTAATGTTTAAATGGGAATAACTAATTAAGCAACCAAAATTTTAGTACTGTATTAATTTGTGTTGACAATTATGAATACAGGGCTAAATAAGGTATTGCAAACAAATTTAATTTGTTGGTGCATTGCATATACGGTATTAGTTCTTGTGGTTTAATTAATTATTTGATTCTTAGTTATGTTTAAATGAAGATTATTAAATAAGCAACTTCACCAAATCTAGTTTTGAAAATGTACAACATGATTAATGAGGAAAGATACTGTTTTACAACAAATGGAAGTGTAGATTAATTAAATAATTGGGATTGTCAAATCATGTTTCGTTAGATTGCTTCATAAAAAAAATTATTTGATTACACTCTTTAATTACGCGTGATACTATTTGCAAATTACACTCTTTAGGATGGTCATTTGTTATCTCCCTTTGTGAACTAATATAAATAGACCGTGTTAGGGTTATTTTTGAGTCATTTGTTATCTCCATTTATGGCGAATGAAGAAATTTTTGATCAATTTTTGAGGCCTATACAAATAAAAAGACGTATATTATATATATATATACGTAATAAAATAAATAAATTTGGGCAAAGACGAAATTTTTATAATGTAAAAGTTTTATGATTCGTATCTTGGCAACACGAGTTAGGACGACTAATAAATCAGCAACCACTTCGTATGTCGTATTTAAAATCTAATCTGAGCCCACCTTTTATAAAATTATATATTTTTATACATATAAGCACACAAATATTTTCAATTTATTTTAATAATTATTTATTTGTTACAAACATTTTTATTTACAAGTGTTTATCCAGGCTGGGAATACTTGACGGGAGTGACATTTAACGAAGAGTTTAAATTGTGTGTTTGCATTTTTTATATTTTTACACTTGTACAAAATATAAATTATAGTGTAAAATTTATTTTTGGGGCATTGGACGGAAATGCTTTTTACAAATGTTCATCACGTGTTTAGGCAAATATAGGACATTAATATTTATATCAAAAAATTAAATTAATTTAGATACTTACTCAATTAATTCATACTTATACATTGAAAGATATTGCATAGTTTTTTCTTTAATATAATGTTTTTGATATTTTTTATTTTTCATGCGATTCTCATCACACTTTAGGCAAATTTAGGTCATTACTAGTTTTATTAAAATTGATTTAGATACTTAATCAAATAATTCACTTTTTTACATTAACGGATATTATGTTGTATTTTTTCTTAAAATAATTTTTCTTCATTCAATTTTGTCTTATCGTACATATTTATATATTTTGCTTATATATATATATATATATATATATATTACTATAGCATACGCATTATATTATTTTAATATATATTTTATAATTGTATTTGCATGCATTGATTTTTTTTCTTTTTACTTTTTTCTTTTTTTAATAAACTTAAGTCTGGCCGGGAACTATATTTGTAGATTCTGAAGGGTGTTTTAACACCTTCCCTTTGCAATAATTTGAATCATTACCTAGAATCTAAATTGGTTTCGTCATACTCCCCCTGTTTCAAAAAGAATTACGTACTTTGATTTGGCACAAAGTTTAAGAAAATAAAGAAAATTTTTGAATCTTGTAGCCTTAAACTCAACATTTTATGTAATTTTTATTAATATTTATTAAATTATTTTCGACGTAGTTATGCACATCCATATTTTTGCAAACACAATATCTAGTTTTCTATTATTTAGAATTATTTATTTTATTAAATTATTTATTATTAATTATTATTATTTATTATTTAATTATTATTATTTATTATTATTTATTACTTATTATTTAATATTGTTATGTATTATTTAATTATTATTATTATTATTATATACCATTATCGCTATTTTAATTTAAATAACAACCTAATTTAATTTATTTTGCCTAAATTTATTCACCTTTTAACTTAATTTTGTCCAATTTCTTACAATTCTAGCCATTTTGGAAACTCAATTCCAAATTTTTAATTTTTAGATCTCAGTCGTTGATCCTAAATGGATCGAACAACTGAGATCTGATACACCTTTCTTTCCTTTTTAATCCAAAAACCTAATCCTAATTCAGAAACCAAACAACAACCTCTCTTCTCTCTCTATCTAACCTCTCTCCTTCTCTCTCTATCTAACCTTTCTTTTCCATGGCTGTCGCCGCTGATCGATAGAGCAGCGCCATCGAGACACCCTTCTCAAATAGATTTCCCACTGCGCTCTATATGCACCGCCAACGCCTACTCCATCGATACCAGATCTACCACTGCCTCCTGCCGTTCGTCCTCGCTGCTGCCAGTGCTACCCCGCCATCCTCTCAGCCTCCATTACCATCTCTCCCTCTATTTTCCCCTTTCTGGCGATGAACCAGCACGCCAACACCGCTCCAACATTGCCACAAGACCCCCCTGCTCTCCAACCTCCTCCGTGAACCAACCATTGCCGCCCAGGTTATCTCCGTCGTCCACCCGCCACCAACCTTCTCTGTGCCGTTGATATGTTTGTCAAAAAAGAGATGATAAACCCATCTACAGGTTTGCCTAAATATTTAAATATTTGTGCTTACTTTAATCTCTTTTCCCCTTCTTTAACAAATTTCTGAATCTGAACTAACAATGCATAAATGCTTTATTTCATCTGATTCTTTGCCATTTTCTGTGCTTATGTTTTAAAACTACCAGAAGTGAAAAATCTAAATTTTAATAATTATCAATTTTGTCATAGTTTGCTAATTCCAAATTTTGAAATTATCCATCTTCTTTGAATTAGTTGACAAATTTCTCGGCTCGTGATCATAATGGAGAACATTTGACTGCGTATTATATTTTTATGGTTGGATTGATCTTGTGATAATTTGAATAATATTTTGGTAAAGAACATCTGATTTTGTATCATGTTTATTGAATTACATCGTGGACTAATTTTTGTATAATTGATGATTTGAATTAGGAAGAAAAATAATCAGGAATTATTTTACAAAATTAATTGCTCATGATTTATTTATGGTGAATTGAACAAATTTTCTCATCCCTAATTGACCCTAATTGATTATCGATCTTTTAATTGATTAGTGATTGATTCTAACATGTTACTATTAATTTACCTTCCTTCTACGGAATATGCGACAACATGGCACTCACCTATATATAAGGTAACTTTTAGTATTATGGGAATCTAGTTTTTAATCATGACAGTCTTGATATTTTTTATTTATTTGATTTGGCCTAAGGAAAACAATATTGTGAATGACTTTTACAAATATTGACTTTCCTTTTTAATTGGTATATGATTGATTCAGTAAGAGAAATTCTCTTACTGAGATATTTTTTTACCATTTTTATGTTGGTTTAGTTTTACAATACTCAGCCTATATAAACAATAGTTTACAATCTCTTAAGTTCACAAGTTCTTAAGTTTTACACTTACCAGTACTACTCTCTTAAAAAAAGCATTAGTTACTTACAATACAAAAAGTTATGGAAAACATATTGCATATTTTGCTGTGTTGGGCTTTCTTTCTATTTCTATTTTACTACTGCACTGAAGGAGTGCATGCGGCAGATATATTTTAGGGTAAACTGGAAATCAAGAAACCTAAATATGTGCAAATTTCCGTTGAATCTTATTCATATTTGACTGGACTGGAGGATCAAGTTAAGTCTCTTAAGTTGGCTGCTGCACAGTCAAAAATGACTAATAAGGAAAGCCTGGGAAAACAATATGCTAAAGTTGTTGAAGAAGCTGTCTCAGGTGATGTTTTTTATTGACTTGTGTTATTCTTGAAACTTGTGTTTTGCAAGTTGGTACTGAATTCTTTTATTCACATCTCTCTGTACAGGTTGGGAGAAGGCTGATTCAGAAGCCGCGACACTGAAAAATCCCCTGGAATCCGTTACTCTTTTGAAGCTTATTGCTGAAGATAGGGCATAACATCTAGATGGTGCACTGAAGGAGTGCATGCGGCAGATAGATCAAGTTAAGTATCTTAAGGAACAAGTGAGTGGCTTAGAGGATGAAGTCAAGGATTTGAATGAAATGTTGGCTGCTGCACAGTCAGAAATGACTAATAAGGAAAACCTGGGAAAACAATATGCTAAAGTTGCTGAAGAAGCTGTCTTAGGTGATATTCCTTATTGACTTGTGTTTTTCTTGCAACAAGTGTTTTGCAACTTGGTAGTGAATTCTTTTATTCACATCTCTCTGTACAGGTTGGGAGAAGGCTACCAAACAGTTTGACAAAATGAAGCATGAGTTTGAGGCAAAATTAGCTAACCTGGACCAACAGTTACTCAGATCTGTAGCGGAAAATTTTGCACTCTCAAGGTCTTTGCAACAGCGTTCTAGCATGGTGGTATAGCTTAGTGAAGAAAAAGCCCAAGCTGAAGCAGAAATTGAGATGTTGAAGAAAAATATGAGCGTACGATCTGCAAAAGTTGCAAACAAGCAACACCTAGAGGGAGTGAAGAAAATTGCAAAATTGGAAGCAGAGCGTCGGAGATTACGTGGTCTTGTGTGAAAGAAGTTGCTTGGGCCTACAGCCTTGGCCCAGATGAAGCTTGACTTGACCACCAAAACATATGACCTGGAGATTGCAAAATTGGACGCAGAGCGTTAGAGATTATGTGGTCTTGTGTGGAAGAAGTTGCTTGGGCCTACAACCTTGGCGTAGATGAAGCTTAACCTTACCACCCAAACAACACATGTGGAGCTTCGACCCCAATTACACTCCCAAATTTACAATATACAACCCAAACAAAAATTATTTTATGATAGCATACGCGTTATATTATTTTAATATATATTTTATATTTATATTTTCATGCACTGATTTTTTTTCTTTTTTCTTTTTTCTTTTTATACTAACCTAAGTCTGGCCAGGAACTATATTTGTACATTCTGAAGGGTTTATAACCCCTTCCCTTCGCAATAATTTGAATCCTTACCTAGAATCTAAATTGGTTTCGTCCTACTCCCTCTGTTTCGAAAAGAATTACCTACTTTGATTTGGCACAAAGTTTAAGAAAATAAAGAAAATTTTTGAATCATGTAGCCTTAAATTAAAGTAGTGTCAAATGTATCAAAATGCCCTTTAATCTTGTGGTCATACACATTCCATTTGGAAAGTTTAAATTAAAGTATTTCCAAAAAATGAAAGGGGTCATTCTTTTTTAAACGAACTAAAAAGGAAAGTAAGTCATTTCTTTTTAAACAGAGGGAGTACTTGTTAATAAATAAATAGGTTTCCTATTTTTTCTTGAAAATTAGGTGGCGACTCTGTTGACATCCAATTTTGACCTCCCGATATCACTTTAGACTATTATTATATCAAAATTATTTAATTTTAATCATCAATATTTTTAAATATTATTCTTACATTGAGTACATACTAACGTGTCGCATTTATAATTAAAGGAAATGCATAAATTATTTCTTAGCTTTTAGTATCATTGTCATAATTTTTAAACTCAAATTCAGCATTTTATGTAATTTTTATTAAATTTTTCACGTAGTTATGCACATCCACATTTTTGCAAACACAATATCTAGTTTTCCATTATTTAGAATTATTTATTTTATTAAATTATTTATTATTAATTATTGTTATTTATTATTTAATTATTATTATTATTTATTACTTATTATTTAATATTGTTATGTATTATTTAATTATTATTATTATTATTATATACTATTATCGCTATTTTAATTTAAATAACTGCCTAATTTAATTCATTTTGTCTAAATTTATTCACCTTTTAACTTAATTTTGTCCAATTTCTTACAATTCTAGCCATTTTTGAAACTCAATTCCAAATTTTCAATTTTTAGATCTCAGTCGTTGATCCTAAATGGATCCAACGACTGAGATCTGATACACCTTTCTTTCCTTTTTAATCCACAAACCTAATCCTAATTCCAAAACCAAACAACAGCCGCTCTTCTCTCTCTATCTAACCTCTCTCCTTCTCTCTCTATCTAACCTCTCTTTCCCATAGCTGCCACCGCTGATCGGTGGAGCAGCGCCACCGAGACCCCCTTCTCCAATAGCTTTCCCACCGCGCTCTATATGCACCGCCAATGCCTACTCCGGCGATACTAGATCTACCACTGCCTCCTGCCGTTTGTCCTCGCCGCTGCCAGCGCCGCGCCGTCATCCCCTCAGCCTCCATCACTATCTCTCCCTCTATTTTCCCCTTACCGGAGATGAACCAGCATGCCAATGCTGCTCCAGCATCACCACGAGATCCCCCTGCTCTCCAACCTCCTCCGTGAACCAACCGTCGCCGCCCCAGGTCATCTCCGGCGTCCACCCGCCACCAACCTTCTCCGTGCCGTTGATCCGTTTGTCAAAAAAAGATGAAAAACCCATCCACAGGTTTGCCTAACTATTTAAATATTTGTGCTTACTTTTAATCTCTTTTCCCCTTCTTTAATAGATTTTGGAATCTGAATTAACAATGCATGAATGATTTATTTCATCCGATTCTTTGCCATTTTGTGTGCTTATGTTTTAAGATTACCAGATGTGAAAAATCTAAATTCTAATAATGATCAATTTTCTCATATTTTGCTAATTTCGAATTTTGAAATTATCTATCTTCTTTAAATTAGTTGACAAATTTCTCGGCTCGTGATTATAACGGAGAACATTTAACTGCTTATTATATTTTTATGGTGGTATTGATCTTGTGATAATTTGAATAAGATTTTGGTAAAGAACATCTGATTGTGTATCACGTTTCTTAAATTACATCGTGGACTGATTTTTGTATAATTGAGGATTTGAATTAGGTAAAACAATAATTAGGGATTATTATACAAAATTAATTGCTCATGATTTATTTATGGTAAATTGAACAAATTTTCTCATCCCTAATTGTCCCTAATTGATTATCGATCTCTTAATTGATTAGTGATTGATGCTAACATGTTACTATTAATTTACCTTCCTTCTACGGAATATGCGACAACATGACACTCACCTATATATAAGGTAACTTTCAGTATTAGGGGAGTCTAGTTTTTAATCATGACAGTCATGATATTTTTTATTTATTGGATTTTGCCTAAGGAAAACAATATTATGAATGACTTTTACAAATATTGAATTTCCTTTTTAATAGGTACATGATTGATTCAGTAAGAGAAATTCTCTTACTGAGATATTTTTTTACCATTTTTATGTTGGTTTAGTTTTACAATACTCAGCCTATATAAACAATAGTTCACAAGCTCTTAAGTTCACAAGTTCTTAAGTTTTACAATTACCAGTACTACTTTCTTACACAAAGCATTAGTTACTGTCAATACAAAAAGTTATGGAAAACATGTTGCATATTTTGCTGTGTTGGGCTTTCTTTCTATTTCTATTTTACTACTGCACTGAAGGAGTGCATGCGATCGATATATTTTAGGGTAAACAGGAAATCAAGAAACCTATATGTGTGCAAATTTCCCTTGAATCTTATTCACATTTGACTGGACTGGAGGATCAAGTTAAGTCTCTTAAGTTGGCTGCTACATAGTCAGAAATGACTAATAAGGAAAACCTGGGAAAACAATATGCTAAAGTTGTTGAAGAAGCTGTCTCAGGTGATGTTCCTTATTGACTTGTATTTTTATTGCAACTTGTGTTTTGCAACTTGGTACTGAATACTTTTATTCACATCTCTCTGTACAGGTTGGGAGAAGGATGAGTCAGAAGCCGCAACACTGAAAAATCACCTGGAATCCGTTACTCTTTTGAAACTTACTGTTGAAGACAGGGCATCACATCTGGATGGTACATTGAAGGAGTGCATACGGCACATAGATCAAGTTAACTCTCTTGAGGAACAAGTGAGTGGCTTAGATTACTCAATTAATTCATACTTATACATTGAAAGATATTGGATAGATTTTTCTTTAATGGAATTTTTTGATATTTTTTATTTTTCACGCGATTCTCATCACACTTTAGGAAAATTTAGGTCATTACTAGTTATATTAAAATTGATTTAGATACTTAATCAAATAATTCACTTTTTTACATTAATGGATATTATGTAGATTTTTTTCTTAAAATAATTTTTCTTTATTCAATTCTATCTTTACGTACATATTTATATATTTTGCTTATATATATATTTTACGATATCATACGCATTATATTATTTTAATTCATATTTTATATTTATATTTGCATGCATTAATTTTTTTCTTTTTTCTTTTTTCTTTTTATAATAAACTTAAGTCTGGCCGGGAACTATATTTGTAGATTCTGAAGGGTGTCTAACCCCTTCCCTTCGCAATAATTTGAATCCTTACCTAGAATCTAAATTGGTTTCGTCATACTCCCTCCGTTTCGAAAAGAATTACCTACTTTGATTTGGCACAAAGTTTAAGAAAATAAAGAAAATTTTTGAATCTTATAGCCTTAAATTAAAGTAGTGTCAAATGTATCAAAATTCCCTTTAATCTTGTGGTCATAAACATTCCATTTGGAAAGCTTAAATTAAAGTATTGCCAAAAAATGAAAGGGGTCATTCGTTTTTAAACGAACTAAAAAGGAAAGTAAGTCATTTCTTTTTAAACGGAGGGAGTACTTGTTAATAAATAAATAGGTTTCCTATTTTTTTCTTGAAAATTAGGTGGCGACTCTGTTGACACCCAATTTTGACCTCCTGATTACACTTTTAGGCTGTTATTATATCAAAATTATTTAATTTTAATTATAAATATTTTTAAATATTATTCTTACGTTGAGTACATACTAACGTGTCACATTTATAATTAAAGAAAATGCATAAATTGTTTTTTAGCTTTTAGTATCATTGTCATAATTTTTAAACTCAAATTCAACATTTTATGTAATTTTTATTAATATTTATTAAATTATTTTCCACGTAGTTATGCACATCCACATTTTTACAAACACAATATCTAGTTTTCCATTATTTAGCATTATTTATTTTATTAAATTATTTATTATTAATTATTGTCATTTATTATTTAATTATTATTATTTATTATTATTTATTACTTATTATTCAATATTGTTATGTATTATTTAATTATTATTACATACTATTATCGCTATTTTAATTTAAATAACAGCCTAATTTAATTCATTTTGCCTATATTTATTCACCTTTTAACTTAATTTTGTCCAATTTCTTACAATTCTAGCCATTTTTGAAACTCAATTCTAAATTTTCAATTATTAGATCTCAGTCGTTGATCCTAAACGGATCCAACGACTAAGATCTGATACACCTTCCTTTCCTTTTTAATCCACAAACCTAATCCTAATTCCAAAACCAAACAACAACCGCTCTTCTCTCTCTATATAACCTCTCTCCTTCTCTCTCTATCTAACCTCTCTTTCCCATAGCTGCCACCGCTAATCGGCGGAGTAGCGCCATCAAGACCCCCTTCTTTAATAGCTTTCCCACCACGCACTATATGCACCACCAACGCCTACTCTGGAGATAATAGATCTACCACTGCCTTCTGCCGTTCGTCCTCGCCGCTGCCAGCGCCGCGCCGCCAGCCCCTCAGCCTCCATCACCATCTCTCCCTCCATTTTCCCCTTACCGGAGATGAACCATCACGCCAACGCTGCTCCAACATCACCACGAGACCCCTCTGCTTTCCAACCTCATCACGTGTTTAGGCAAATATAGGACGTTAATATTTATATTAAAAAATTAAATTAATATAGATACTTACTCAATTAATTCATACTTATACATTGAAAGATATTGCATAGTATTTTCTTTAATATAATTTTTCTGATATTTTTTATTTTTCACGCGATTCTCATCACATTTTAGGCAAATTTAGGTCATTACTAGTTATATTAAAATTGATTGAGATACTTAATCAAATAATTCACTTTTATAGAATTTTTTCTTAAAATAATTTTTCTTTATTCAAATTGGTTTCGTCATACTCCCTCCGTTTCGAAAAGAATTACATACTTTGATTTGGCACAAAGTTTAAGAAAATAAAGAAAATTTTTGAATCTTGTAGCCTTAAATTAAAGTAGTGTCAAATGTATCAAAATTCCCTTTAATCTTGTGGTCATAAACATTCCATTTGGAAAGCTTAAATTAAAGTATTGCCAAAAAATGAAAGGGGTCATTCTTTTTTAAGCGAACTAAAAAGGAAAGTAAGTCATTTCTTTTTAAACGGAGGGAGTACTTGTTAATAAATAAATAGGTTTCCTATTTTTTTCTTGAAAATTAGGTGGCGACTCTGTTGACACCCAATTTTGACCTCCTGATTACACTTTTAGGCTGTTATTATATCAAAATTATTTAATTTTAATTATCAATATTTTTAAATATTATTCTTGCATTGAGTACATACTAACGTGTCGCATTTATAATTAAATGAAATGCATAAATTATTTCTTAGCTTTTAGTATCATTGTCATAATTTTTAAACTCAAATTCAGCATTTTATGTAATTTTTATTAAATTATTTTCCACGTAGTTATGCATATCCACATTTTTGCAAACACAATATCTAGTTTTCCATTATTTAGCATTATTTATTTTATTAAATTATTTATCATTAATTATTATTATTTATTATTTAATTATTATTATTATTTATTACTTATTATTTAATATTGTCATGTATTATTTAATTATTATTATTATATACTATTATCGCTATTTTAATTTAAATAACAACCTAATTTAATTCATTTTGCCTAAATTTATTCACATTTTAACTTAATTTTGTCCAATTTCTTACAATTCTAGCCTTTTTTGAAATTCAATTCTAAATTTACAATTTTTAGATCTCAGTCGTTGATCCTAAACGGTTCCAACGACTGAGATCTGATACACCTTTCGTTCCTTTTTAATCCAAAAACCTAATCCTAATTCTAAAACCAAACAACATCCGCTCTTCTCTCTCTATCTAACCTCTCTCATTCTCTCTCTATCTAACCTCTCTTCCCCATGGCTATCTCCACTGATCGGCGGAGCAGCGCCACCGAGACCCCTTTCACCAATAGCTTTCCCACCGCGCTCTATATGTGTCACCAACGCCTACTCTGGTGATACCAGATCTACCACTGCCTCCTGCCGTTCATCCTCGCCGCTGCCAGCGCCGTGCCGCCAGCCCCTCAGCCTCCATCACCATCTCTCCCTCCATTTTCCCCTTTTCGATGATGAAATATCACGCCAACGCCACTCCAACATTGCCACGAGACCCCCTGCTCTCCAACCTCCTCCGTGAATCAATCATCGCCGCCCTAGGTCATCTCCGTCGTCCACCCGCCACCAACCTTCTCCGTGCTATTGATCCGTTTGTCAAAAAAAAAATGAAAAATCCATCCACATATTTACCTAAATATTTAAATGTTTGTGTTAACTTTTAATCTCTTTTCCCCTTCTTTAAGAGATTTCGGAATTTGAATAAACAAAACATGAATGATTTATTTCATCCGATTCTTTGCCATTTTGTGTGCTTATGTTTTAAGACTACCAGATGTGAAAAATCTAAATTTTAATAATGATCAATTTTTTCATAGTTTGCTAATTCTGAATTTTGAAATTATCTATCTTCTTTGAATTAGTTGACAAATTTCTCGACTCGTGATTATAACGGAGAACATTTAACTGCGTATTATATTTTTATGGTTGGATTGATCTTATGATAATTTGAATAAGATTTTGGTAAAGAACATCTGATTGTGTATCACATTTCTTGAATTACATCGTGGACTGATTTTTGTATAATTGATGATTTGAATTAGGTAAAAAAATAATTAGGGATTATTTTACAAAATTAATTGCTCATGATTTATTTATGGTAAATTGAACAAATTTTCTCATCCCTAATTGACCCTAATTGATTATCGATCTCTTAATTGATTAGTGATTGATGCTAGCATGTTACTATTAATTTACCTTTCTTCTACGGAATATGCAACAACATGGCACTCACCTATATATAAGGTAACTTTCATATTATGGGAATCTAGTTTTTAATCATGACAGTCTTGATATTTTTTATTTATTGGATTTGGCCTAAGGAAAACAATATTGTGAATGACTTTTACAAATATTGACTTTTCTTTTTAATTGGTATATGATTGATTCAGTAAGTGAAATTCTCTTACTGAGATATTTTTTACCATTTTTTTGTTGGTTTAGTTTTACAATACTCAGCCTATATAAACAATAGTTCACAAGCTCTGAAGTTCACAAGTTCTTAAGCTTTACAATTACCAATACTACTCTCTTAAACAAAGCATTAGTTACTTTCAATACAAAAAGTTATGAAAAATATGTTGCATATTTTTCTGTGTTGGGCTTTCTTTCTATTTCTCTTTTACTACTGCACTGAATGAGCGCATGCGGCAGATATATTTTAGGGTAAACATGAAATCAAGAAACCTAAATATGTGCAAATTTTCATTGAATCTTATTCACATTTGACTGGACTGGAGAATCAAGTTAAGTCTCTTAAGTTGGCTGCTGCACAGGCAGAATTGACTAATAAGGAAAACCTGGGAAAACAATATGCTGAAGTTGCTGAAGAAGCTGTCTCAGGTGATGTTCCTGATTGACTTGTGTTTTTCTTACAACTTGTTCTTTGCAACTTGGTACTGAATTCTTTTATTCACATCTCTTTATACAGGTTGGGAGAAGGCCGAGTCAGAAGCCGCGACACTGAAAAATCACCTAGAATCTATTACTCTTTTGAAGCTTACTGCTGATGACAGGGCATCATATCTGGATGGTGCTCTGAAGGAGTGCATGTGGCAGATAGATCAAGTTAAGTATCTTGAGGAACAAGTGAGTATCTTAGAGGATGAAGTCAAGGATTTGAATGAAAAGTTGGTTGCTGCACAGTCAGAAATGACTAATAAGAAAAAACTAGGAAAACAATATGCATAAGTTGCTGAAGAAGCTGTCTCAGGTGATGTTCCTTATTGACTTGTGTTTTTCTTGCAACAAGTGTTTTGCAACTTGGTACTGAATTCTTTTATTCACATATCTCTGTAAAGGTTGGGAGAAGGCTGCCAAACAGTTTGACAAAATGAAGCATGAGTTTGAAGCAAAATTAGCTAGCCTGGACCAACAGTTACTCAGATTTGCAGCGGGAAATTCTGCACTCTCAAGGTCTTTGCAGGAGCGTTCTAGCATGGTGATACAACTCAGTGAAGAAAAAGCCCAAGCTGAAGCAGAAATTGAGATGTTGAAGAAAAATATGAGCGTACGGTCTGTAGAAGTTGCAAACAAGCAACACCTGGAGAGAGTGAAGAAAAGTGCAAAATTGGAAGCAGAGCGTCGGAGATTACGTGGTCTTGTGTGGAAGAAGTTGCTTGGGCCTACATCCTTGGCCCAGATGAAGCTTGACCTTTCCAACCAAACATATGACCTGGAGATTGAAAAATTGGACGCAGAGCGTTAGAGATTACGTGGTCTTGTGTGGAAGAAGTTGCTTGGGCCTACAACCTTGGCCCAGATGAAGCTTGACCTGACCACCCAAAGAACACATGTGGAGCTTCGACCCCAATTACAATCCCAAAGTTACAATATACTACCTATTTTTTTTTTGTTGTTGTTTTCATTCACTGTGTTCGATGTTGTATTAAATTTAAAGTATATAAGATAAATGCATGGAATAGTTGTCTTATTTTCTATCAATCATTTTAGGAGCACTTGTTATTTTTTTTACTGATCGACTGACTCTATCAATCTAATTTATGAAATATTAGAGAAAGGAATGAATTTAGCAGATAATAAAGATAAGTCGAAGCATGCCGAACCTTCTTCTTCAAAGGCCAAGTTAATAGACGAACCAAGCTAGATA
>CM061560.1:1705978-1933589 GCA_030864225.1 Capsicum baccatum var. pendulum | reverse complement strand
CCAGTACTACTCTCTTAAACAAAGCATTAGTTACTTTCAATACAAAACGTTATAGAAAATATGTTGCATATTTTGCTGTGTTGGGATTTCATTCTATTTCTATTTTACTACTGCATTAAAGGAGTGCATGCGGCAGATATATTTCAGGGTAAACAGGAAATCAAGAAACCTAAATATGCGCAAATTTCCGTTGAATCTTATTCCCATTTGACTGGACTAGAGCATCAAGTTAAGTCTCTTAAGTTGGTTGCTGCACAGTCAGAAATGACTAACAAGGAAAACTTTGGAAAACAATATGCAAAAGTTGCTGAAGAAGCTATCTCAGGTAATGTTCCATATTGACTTGTGTTTTTCTAGTAACTTGTGTTTTGCAACTTAGTACTGAATTATTTTATTCACATCTCTCTGTACAGGTTGGGAGAAGGATGAGTCAGAAGCCGCGACACTGAAAAATCACCTGGAATTCATTACTCTTTTGAAGCAAACTGCTGAAGACAAGACATCACATATGGATGGTGCACTAAAGGAGTGCATGCGGCAGATAGATCAAGTTAAGTCTCTTGAGGAACAAGTGAGTGGATTAGAGGATGAAGTCAAGGATTTGAATGAAAATTTGGCTGCTGCAAAGTCAGAAATAACTAATAAGGAAAACCTGTGAAAACAATATGCTAAAGTTGCTGAAGAAGCTGTCTCAGGTGATGTTCCTTATTGACTTGTGTGTTTCTTGCAGCAAGTGTTTTGCAACTTTGTACTTAATTCTTTTATTCACATCTCTCTTTACATGTTAGGAGAAGGCTGCCAAACAGTTTGACAAAATGAAGCATGAGTTTGAAGCATAATTAGCTAACCTGGACCCACAGTTACTCAGGTCTGCAGTGGAAAATTCCGCACTTTCAAGATCTTTGCAGGAGCGTTCTAGCATGGTGATACAGCTCAGTGAAGAAAAAGCCCAAGCTAATGCAGAAATTGAGATGTTGAAGAAAAATATGAGCGTACGGTCTGCAGAAGTTGCAAACAAGCAACACCTGGAGGAGTGTAGAAAATTGCAAAATTAGAAGCAGAGCATCGGAGCTTACGTGGTCTTGTGTGGAAGAAGTTGCTTGGGCCTATAGCCTTGGTCCAGATGAAGCTTGACCTGACCACCCAAACATATGACCTGGAGATTGCATAATTGGAGGCAGAGCGTCAGAAGTTACGTGGTCTTGTGTGGAAAAAGTTGCTTGGGCCTACAGCCTTGGCCCAGATGAAGCTTGACCTGACCACCCAAACAACACATGTAGAGCTTTGACCCCAATTACAATCCCAAAGTTACAATATACTAACTATTTTTTTTGTTTGTTGTTGTTTTCATTCACTGTGTTCGATGTTGTATTAAATTTAAAGTATATAAGATAAATGCATGGAATAGTTGTCTTATTTTCTATCAATCATTTCAGGAGCACTTGTTATTTTTTTTTACTGATCGACTGACTCTATCCATCTACTTTATGAAATATTAGAGAAAGGAATGAGTTTAGCGGGTAATAAAGATAAGTCAAAGCATGCCGAACCTTCTTCTACAAAGGCCAAGTTAATAGACGAACCAAGCTAGATAGTCTTCTATCACTATATTTTTGATAACAATTTTTTTTAAAACTACATTTTATATCACACTATCAAAACTACATATTATATCACACTACATATTATATCATACTATTTATGAACCATTTTCATCGTTGGAAAATAAGATCCCATTAACTCTAAAGTCACATGGCATAGAGGGTCACTGAGAACAAGATGATCCTTAGGTGAAATGGTTGTTTGTATACGCTTGTGAACACACGGTCATATGCTCGAATATGTGACTTGTTTTGGTTTACTGGAGTATAAACGATGAAGGTTGAACATGTATATATTTTGTAATCATATGCTAAAATATGTGACTTGTTTTGGTCTATCGGAGTGTATAAACATGAAGGTTGAACATGTATGTTTTGCGATCATATGCTAAAATATATGACTTGTTTTGCTCCACTAAAGTATAAACATGAAGGTTGAACATGTATATTTTGTAATCATATGCTAAAATATATGACTTGTTTTGCTCCGTCGGAGTACAAACATGAAGGTTGCACATGTATATTTAGTAATAAAATTCTAAAACATGTATATTTCTCTACCCAGTATATTCCCACCAAGTCGGAATGATAGTCTCTATTATTCAGATTATTTACGCCATCCTAGCATACCATAAACCCCCTTTTAGTGAAAAATTTGTTAATTGTACAATTCATTCTAGTGAAAAATCTGTCACTCGCACAATTCTTTAATATTTTGATTTAATAATCGTATAGAGATTTTACGTTTTCGGTGATCTATGCCTCATTGGTAATTGTGACCTTTTGAAAATCAATTTTGTTTAATTTTTATCATTTTGTAATATGTTAATCTATTAGTATTATTTTATCATTGAGTGACTCCAAGATTAAAACTCTTCACTTTCTTCCCTACCTTAGTTCCCAAACAAAAACTGCCCCATCGACAACCCAAAATCGCGCTGAATGTTCACATCTCCACCTTTGGTTGCCATCTCTATACAACAATCACCTCTCTACTCGAGGGTGGAGCCAGCATGTGTAATGGATGGGGGTTCACCGTATATTCCCACCAAGTGGGGTCTTGGTAGGGTAAGTGTAAGCAGTCCATACCACTACCTCAAATGTGAGATACAGATGTTATTTCCGACGAACCCCCGGCTCAAAATCAAACAATCTAGATAAGGAATTGCAAAAGAAACGTTCACCGAACCCCCTTCGGCGGAAAATTATACTGTTTATTCATTACTAAAATCATATTATATGTATATATAATAGATGTCGAGCTCCTTTAAATAAGTTTTTCTTCAAATTTTGAACCCCCTCCCCAACATATAAATTGGCCCAATAGAGTTAGCTTGGTTCACAACAGTATTCACTTACTTTCCTTAGTTATCCAATCATAGAAACAATGAAATGACAAGAGTCATGCATTCCCAATAGAAACAAGGATTCTGCAGTTTAACAATTATAGAATCAACAACTCAAAGTGTCTGTGCCTTAGCTATATGATATCCTTGGTTGGCAAAACACAGTAGAACATCACTAAGCATAGTCTTTTACTTGGAAAATCCAGTGAAAGGTCATTCACTACTTGAGACTAAAGAACATACATCAAAGCAAAAGAACCCAAAAAATTTTCAGCATTGTTAATGAAAGCCAGGCGAAACGTGAATCTTTCGTCAAGTCTAAGAAAAAACACCCTACTCAAAGGGACAACAGGAGTTAGAGACCCCCCAGAAAAAAGTAGAAAAGCAATAAGCTCAACTACCACAGTCAGTTCACTGACAAATCCTAATTAGACAAAAGATAGTAAGTAAGTTCGAAGCTATTCTACAGCTAAATTGGTGTAAACAAGAAAAATAACGTTTGATCATTCTAAGCTAGTGAGGTAGCCTAAACCATATTATTCTGTAATCCATCTCATGAAAAGCATCCTTTTATAAGCGAAAACCGCCAAAAACTAAAGAACTTGTTTGCGAGTTAAATTACCAAGTACCTAAAAAACATGGCCATATTCTAGTCTACCTTTCCATATACAAAATCACTAGTACAACTAAACACCAGTTGTTGGCAACACATACCATATGATGACTGCTGTTAGTCTTCACCCTGCTTCACCATGACCAGTTTTAGGAAATGCACCATGAGCCAAATTCCACGATAATTACTTGTGCAGACAGAACACAATCCCCAGCACCAAGGTTGGATTTGACAGAGTGGGATGTCATCAGACGTTAGTACTCGGGCATCTCCTCCTGTGCAACATAAGGTCAAATATAGAGGAAAATGATTATGTCATTCTCAAAACTTAACTACCACAACTGCTATTGCTACCCATATTGGCTACAGCTACACTACCAACAAGAAGCATCACGAAAACTACTTTGTCCAACGCAAGTCAAATGGGAAACCAAAAGAATTCATTTTTTTATAGTGAGGAGAAACTAGCATCAAGTCTCCTACTTGGGAAGGCACAAACGGGTTATGAAACTATATTCAAAACTGAACAACACAATCAAAAGTTAACTCACATAAGCTTTGGCATAACAGGCTACGAGAGGAGATGCATTAGATAGCTAGTAAGATTAACCATACGCAAGCCAAATTAAAATGACAGTTAAATAGAAAATATTACGAAATAGGCAATACTACTGACATTACTTATAGTAAACTAGAATAAGAACTGCAAAAAGCTAAAATTCAAGCAATTGAACCAATCCCATTGAGTGCGTAATGCTTGCAAGAGTAAACTGTATGTGGAACGAAACCAGCAGCGTGAAAGTGAAGTTCCCCTCGAGCAATAGGTAAGTTCTTAGATGAAATCAAGCACTGTGATTAGTGTTGTTTAGCCTGCCGACTTGGAGGACCACCATAGCACCACCATATCCAACTTGGACACCATGAGGTCCATTTTGCTGAGCACCATAATTACCCAAACCTTGTGAATTTCCACTAGCATTGCCATAGCCACTGCCCATGTAACCCCCACCACCTGATTGCATGTCTCTCAATGCACCACCTCCACCAACTGGATTTCCATAAGCACCATCACCTCCACCATATCCACCATAGCCATAACCTTGATTTTCATAACCCATGGCTCCAGCTGGAGACTGACCAACAGTAGATCCGCCATTAGCGGGTCCACCTCCAGCACCAACACTTGAAGCACCCCATGATGCATTACCATAGCCCATGTTCCCATATCCAGAAGGACCCTGAGAACCCCACGAGCTTCTCGATCCACCAGCTTGACCGCTACCATAACTAGTACCAGGAATATTTAGATTTCCGAAGGCTGCAGCAACTGCTGGACCACCATATCCAGGATTGACAGCCCCATAGCCAGGATTGGCTCCACCTTAACTTCCATAAGCACCATAACCTATACCATTTTTGGACGATATATAACCATAAACTAGTGCACCATATCCGGAGGAACCATAAGGTGGATAGCCACCTACAATGTTTTGTGACTGCATGTATCTGTTGGTATCCATTCTGTCATAAGAACTGGGATTGTCACCAGATGCACCATACCCCTGGTAACTTCCACCACCCATACTACTAGCACTATTTCCTATGGAACGATCACCAAAACCACTAGAACTACCATCTCTTGGAAGAGCACGCTTTACTTCCACTTCTTTCCCACTTAGATTATGAAATGTCTTGTGTACTAAAGTTCTGTTAAACCTGTGAGCGTCTTACTTACGATATCCTGAAAGTATATATGGAACAACATTAAACTTAAAAGACACATTTATTTAAGACATCACCACAGGAAGTTTCCATTTGGTGTGCAACTAGCAACGAAGGGATGATTCAAGTTTCAAATACTCTATTAAGTCATTAAAATGTTTCGGGAAAACAATGCTCTAAATTAGAAGAAGGCGCATCATTAAACTAAAATAAACCACTATCACAGTGCTTTAATCAGTTACCTACTTACCTTTACCACTGCAGAAATCATTGTGAATAAACCATTACCTATTGTCGTTAACAATACAAAAGAGGACATTAGACTAAAATAAACTTGTCTGCACACTATCAATAGAAAGAAGAAAATATGACTCTATCACAAATAAGGTCTGAAGTATACGTGAATCTTACCACTACCTCAATATCTGTCTACATATATAAATGTTTATTTCATTTGGAATATCACTGGTAAATATATGGTGGGTTCGATAATATTTT
Organism: Capsicum baccatum var. pendulum; assembly: GCA_030864225.1. Lineage (NCBI taxonomy): Eukaryota > Viridiplantae > Streptophyta > Magnoliopsida > Solanales > Solanaceae > Capsicum > Capsicum baccatum. Next base: position 1,927,809 of record CM061560.1, on the reverse strand, counting down.
TTCATCATTAACTAAAAGATTCAAATTTGAACACTAACATTGAGAAAATTGTTGTTGATAGGTATTTTTCATGAAATAAGACTTGTTTGAAGGAATGTATATTGGTTGGATTACTAAATTTTGAATATTAGAAAGTTAAAAAAATTGACTTATCTTTTTAAGAATATTTTAAAATATTGAAATATCTACTTGTATATTGCCATTTTTGGATGATCCATAACCATAACCCGGTGTACCATATATGGAGGAACCATAAGGTGGATAGCCACCTACAGTGTTTTATTACTGCATGTATCTGTTGGTATCCATTCTGTCATAAGAACTGGGATTGTCACCAGATGCACCATACCCCTGGTAACTTCCACCACCCATACCACTACCACCGTTGCCCGTGGAGCGACCACTAAAACCACCAGAACTACCATCTCTTGGAACAGCATGCTTTACTTCCACTTATTTCCCACTGAGATCATGAAATGTCTTATGTAAAACCCTATCTACTGCATCTTCAGAATCAAATAAAATGAAGCCAAACCCACGAGGTCGATTGGTCTGTTGATCAAACATAATTGATACATCAGTGACATTACCATAAGTTTCAAAGTAAGTTCTGAATCCATCCTCAGTCAGCGTGGGAGGCAATCTATCAACAAATATTTTGTTGGTCCTGTTATTACCACCGCCTCCAAAACTTCTAGCACTACCTACATTTCCAGATTTTGGACCCTGATCCTCTCTGGACAAGGCCCTCTTAGCCTTAACCTATAAAGAAAAAATACCATTGAGATAAGCAAAAGAAGAACAAATTCAGAAGCAAGCAAGATAAAGACTCAAAAGGACAGATTTTAATATAAGATGCCCAAAATCTTAGCGGAAGTTTCCGTCAACTAGGTTATAACTTTGGGGGAAAACTCTACTAAAAGACATCATATTATAATATGAAATGTACTAAACTTCTATTGAACCTGCAAGCTTCTTACTTACGACATCCTGAAAGTATATATGGAACAACAGGTCTGGAAAACCCAACTGATGTACAAATGATTTAATATTCTTAAACAAAAGCACATTTACCCAAGCGATGGCACTATTACACAAGAACACTAAACTTAAAAGAAACATTTATTTAAGACATCACCACAGGAAGTTTCCATTTGGTGTGCAATTATAACGCTCAAACTACAGCTCTCGTAAGAGTGTAAGCGGTCCTTTTCAAATATAGAACCCAACTAGGTTGGGTATCGATCCCACAGGGAATAGCCGGTCAATAAGTAAGCAAAGATTATTAGACTTTTAGTGCAAGTCTCGTAAAAAGGGGGGATTTTAACGTGCAAATAATGTAAATAAAATAGTAAAGTAAAAACAGAAAATAGCAAAGTAAAAAGGAAGAATGTTTAGTAAGATGTCAACCAATGAGAAGTGAGAGTTGGATTTATGTCCACCTTATGAGTTGTACGTCTCTATTGGCTATGAGTTATGCGGAATTCAGACATGCATGTGCTTATAGAGAATTGTATTCTATGGTAAATCAAGGCGTCTTTTGACCTATCAAGGACTATCTCACTTTAACTCTTTCGAGCTTAAAGCGTATCTAACGGTACAAATTCTCCAAGAGGTTAATCCAGTTACGACACTAACTTTTTAATAGGGGTTTGTGCCCTATTACCTTGACATTATCTCTTTTCCAGACATATAACTTTTCTTTTGAACAAGTTAATGCTATACTGGCATATTTTATGCGTTTGCAACCACAAGAATTTGTATTAAGGTGAAGAGAATAATGATATAAGCAGCGTACGTGTCACGAATTCACGAACTTATAGCAATAGATAGTATCTCATAAGGCTTCCATAACCCCAACAGAGAAGTTTAGCTACTCATGAGTGCGAAGGAAATCACGATAGACATTATCATTATACCACAATAAAGATCTCATGTGTAGTATAGTGTGGTATGGCTTTGGGCGTGAATTCCTTTTAGAATAGCGTTTCTCTTGTTGTAGGAATTAAGAATCGAATAGATGGATAGAAGAAGAATAAAAAGATTAGAATTAGAATTGTTGGAATAGTAAGGGAATGAATAAAAATCTCTAGCAAAATAGGGTATTTATAATACCCATATCCTATTCCTACTAAGCTACTGCACTACTTAACCCAATCCTACTAGGTTACTGCATCATTATCCTAATCCTACTAAGTTACTGCTGATACCCAAAGTCTTTAGAAATGCTGTTTTTGCTCGGGACATGTTTTCCATGCATCACTTTTGGTCCTTGGCGTCCAAGCTTTCCGTTCCTTCCTTCGTGAAGCTTTATTTGACGTCAAGTTATCAATAAAATGCTGAAATCTGCATCATTTATGCATGAAAACTTGCTAATCATGTTCGTTAGATCACTTACTAGAAAAAGTACTAAAAGTGCATGAATTATATATTTTGTCCTCAAAACTTAGCCAAAATATGGGTAAAATATAGTACTATAGGCGTGTAAATTCGCTTATCATCAACACCACACACTTAAAGCTTTGTCCTTCCTCGAACAAACTATTATGTCCATCTAAACATCTACTTAGGGTTTCACAGTAACAATAGAAAATATTCGTCAAGACAAGCACAACAATTATCAACAAAGATTAGTTTTCTGATCATTACTAGAAACAATTCAACCTCCAACATAGACTCGTGATGGTGGTTAATTCGTGTCCACAAGTTGAGGTACAAAGAATCATACACGACTACCCAAAGCTCATCAACTATGTGTGTTTCACAATATGTCACCCATAATCACTCACAAGTATTGTATATATTTCAAACATGGGTATACGAATATCCTTGCTCTCACTCTCACAAAGAATTCATATGTTGCAACTGATGACCATAGGCTTGCCCTTAGTGTAATGCTCTACTAAATATCAGAATGGTAAGCTTAGGATCAAGTAGGTCTTTTTCTGGTTGTAATGTGGGCTAAGGGACGGGTAGGACTATTTTGGCCAGAAATAGTGACTATGTTCCTAAGTGCTTTAATACATCACATTATGTCATTATCACTTTTCTTTCAAACAACCTTTCTAATTTCTTTTATTCTACCACCCTTTTTCTCCTCTTTTGTTTTTCAATTTTAAACATAACTAACTTTTTAGTTTTCCTTTCCTTTTTCTTTTCATAACATACCTCTTATGATAACACTTTTTTTTCATAACGAATTCAAGCACCAATACATTCTAAAGCATCATACTCACCCAATTTCCTCTTATTTTGTAACATGACTTTACACTTTAAAGCACTTAGGAATTTGGATCAAATTATGATCTTGAAAAAAAATGGATTGGGCTTACATATGAGGTTGTCAAAGAAAATAGGCTAAAGGCTCAAAAGGGTTGACTAGGATAATGTCCACGGGTAGGTAAAAAGAAGGTAAACAAGTATAGGTTGCCAAAGAAATGCCTAAATCATCTCCTAAACTCACACTCTTTATTTTGCTTTACATACATACCAGGCAAGTTCTAGCATCAACCACAAATATAGAATATGCTATATCCTCACACACACAAGGCACATGGTCAACTTTATTAGGAGTAGTATAGACTCTTGACCCAACAGTTGAAGGAATTAAACCACACACTTATCACATAATGAGTCATATTTAGAGCCTAAATGTCTCAATAGTAATGATTTTATCACAGACTCTTGTCATAATACCATGCTGCCTATTAGAACAATTTTATGCAAAGTTAAAAAATTTTTTAAAAAAATTTAACTACTAACAAATAAAACAAAAATAAGCAAATACAAATAAAGAAGTCTAGAATACAAATACCAGCACCCCACACTTAGACGGGACACACTTCCCTCAGTGGAAAATAAATAAGAAGAACCTGGTTAGTCGGACTCATCCTCTATGTCTGGGGTCATACCCCCTGCATCGGAATTATCATCAGAGTCGTCATCCTCAGAAGTTCCTCATAAGTACGCCACTTGATTCCAAGAGTGCGTCGAGGTATTTGCAGCACGGAGGCTTCATCTTGCTCTTTTCTTCCTCTTTTCTTACCTTTCTGTGAGGTGGGTGCTTTTTCTTTTCCTTGTCATCCTTTTTGTGCCATTCTACCTGAGATCTCAATAGAGTCATGTTAGCTTTATCTCAGAAGATTCAATCGACAAACAGACAATAGTGGCACCACCCCACACTTAATTTGTTGACACAAACTAATTAAGTGAATGATGTCGATTACTCAGATTTCATCGACATACATTTAGGTGATATGTTCCAACCATATATTCAGTGCAGTCATACTTTCATGTTATCTTACTATCTTTTTCGATTCTATTGCATGTAATCTTGACTTATGTTTTCATGTCTTGGACTAATGCATCTCTTTGAACAAAACTACTACATAGATATTGTATTAATTTATGGCATAGAAATAATCACAACATCTTATGTTTGTAGTTAACCATGATTTTCATCTCAATGAACAAGTCATTCAATGGATGCAAGATTTCAAGTTACAATATTATGCAATTATCTTGACCATGTCGATTCCATAAAAGTATGACAGTGTATCAAAATTAAATACAAGTTGGAAACAAGTCAAGAACACCCATACGTATTCTTTCACTCACTTAGTTGTATCACAACAAATCAACCACATTCAAATCACCAATACTACTTCAAGATTTAACAATTCATTATAGGCATAGTAGTGTAGTACTTACGGAGCGACGCTTAGGTTGAAGTTGCAATGCATATTTGTTCTAAGACTAAGGCTCTATTTATAGGACAAGCTTGGGTCGGGTTTTGACCCATTTGGAATCAGATTTCGAGACCAAAAGTGACCATAGGCGGTGCCTAATGCTTTGCCTAGTTGAACAGAATGCCATAGCATAGGCTATGCCTAATGCTTTGCCTAGTTGAGCAGAAGGCTTTTGCATAGGCGGTGCCTATGCTATGGCATTGTTGAGCATAGGCGGCACCTATGCTATGACACTCTAGAATCTGAGAGCTTATGCCATAGCATAGGCCTTGCCTTGTTCGTGGCCTAGATTTACATAGGCCTTGCCTTGTTCTTTGCCTATATTTTCATAGGAAATGCCTAACCTATAGCCTTTTGCTTCTTCATCCTAACTTACCACCTTCGACATGAAATACTTCCAAATAAAAATTTGAAACCAATCTCCTCCTTTACACCTTTTTCACCTACATTTACTCAAAAACAACAAAAATGATTAGAACGATGGGTTGCCTCCCATCAAGCGCCTTAGTTTTGGTCGTGGCTCGACAAAATCCAAAGAAAACAAAAACAACAAAAATAATTAAAAACAATGGGTTGTCTCTCACCAAGCGCTTGATTTATTGTCGCGGCACGCCATAGCTATCTCGATTACTTAGACTTCATCTAGATAGATGGGGCATCATTTTTCGAATGGATTCAGACGACGCTGATACTTACTTGTAGACATGCAACCTTCTTAGATATGATGCTTGTGTGTACATATCCCAGGTGGGATAATAATTATATCATCAATAGACCAACCAATGGCTCTCTTGTACCTCTTTAGAGCAGAGATGAGAGCCTCTACGTACTGTTCACTTAAATCATCTGCCACACTCAGTGGAAGTATATTTCCACTTCTCAAGAATGCATACCTTAGATAATTGGGGAGATCTTTTGATTCTAGCACTAGGGGCTCTTCAATGGAAGTCTTCGCTGTTGGTGACTATTGATTCTTAAGATCAAGGTCTGGCTGCTTAGGAGTATGTGAATAGGACCCTATTTCTGTTAGAGCACACATACTTTCTTCATAATCTTCATCATCCGCATGCTCGACATTCAGTAACGCAACAGACAATGGCTGAACATTAAGTTGTTTCTCTACAGATAATGCTTTCCTATCATCATAATGAACATCAGCTACAGAGAACACATTAATATCTCTCAGCTGCTTTATCGATTTGCACAAATCAAAATGAATCACTTCGTCATTCATTTCAAATAAAAGCTTATTATCTCTCATGTCAATAAGCACACTTCCAGTTGCAAGGAAGGGCCGTCCCAAGATTATGGGAACTTTCAAATCTACCTCACAGTCCAGAATAACAAAATCTGCCATAAATATGGATGAAGAAATCTTCACCAATACATCATATAAAATACCAATAGGTCGTTTTACCGACCTATCCACCATCACGAGCCTCATATTGGTTGGAGTAGGATCACCCAGCCCCAACTTTTTGTAAATGGAAAGTGGCATCAAATTGATGCTAGCTCTAAAATCGCACAATGTCTTAGCAAAATCCAACGATCCAATTATGCAAGGAATAGTGAAAGCACCAGGGTCTGCCTTTTTTTGAACTAACGATCTCGTGGCAATCGCATTGCAATGATGAACCTCATCTGCCAAGGTATAACTTACTGCCCACTTCTTTGTCAAAATGTCCTTCATGAATTTAGCGTATCCGGGCATTTTGCTCCAGCGCTTCCACCAAAGGAACATTAATGGTCAGCTTCTTCAACATCGTCATGAATTTGCTAAACCTAGTATCATCATCCCTCTTCTTCAGCCTCTGCAGAAAAGGTGGTGGTGGAAGGGGAATAGTTTTATCCACCACTTTCTTTTTATCTTGCTTCCAACTATCAATCTTTTCAGGCTGCAGACGTCTAGGGGTGATGTCATGAACACACTCTTCAGCTTCTTCAGCCTCTTCACATTCTGCCTTAATATCATTATCCGCTATATCATCAACTACCTGCTTGCCTTTGGATGGACTGTCCAACACTTAAACAATCTGGGTAGTAATAGCCATACACGATACATCATTTCTTGGATTTTGCACTATGTCGCTAGGTAGCGTTCCAGCTTTCCTTTGGTTGGATGCTGCTGAAAGTTGACTCAATTGCTGATCCAACTGCTTTATTGAAGTAGAATGTGAATTAACCAATTGATTCATTGAAGACAAATCGTTCTTCACCTCTGTTATGCCCATATTGGTTGCCTCCACTCCTTTCAGCAGTTTGGCCATCATATCTTCCATAGACATCTTTCTCGAACTAGATGTCGCGGCCTCAAGATTTCCAGGAGGAATATACGAACCACTCCTATCAGTCTGATTCTTCCAACTATCTTGATCATGGTCCTTGTATCCAGATTTATCATAATATTTCCAACCTTGGTTTCCTTGGGCATTGCCTCGAAACCCCCCCTGATTATTCAAGTAGTTGGCTTCTTCCTCGCAATCGGATTCTTCTCTTCTTTTTAACGCAATAGCTTTGACTTTTTCAATCTTCCCTGATAATAGATGCTTTGTAAGAAGATCCATTTGTGTTTTTATGTGTGCCATATATTGATCACGTTCCTCTTCTCTTCGCCTTTGTTCTATAGTCATGCCAATAGATATGGTGGAGCTACTACCACAGAATCTCTGGTATGCCAAGCTCTGCTTTGCTTTGTCATCTGGTCTAGCATATCACCTGCCTGAACAAAGGTGAGGTCCATAAATGATCCTACAGCCGCATTATCCACCACTGGTTTAGTTATTGAATTTAAGGATCTTTCTAGGAAAGCATCTTTCAATTCCCTCCAATTTGTAATAGAATCAGGAGTCAACCCATTCAACCATAGAGTTGCCTCCCCAGACAGAGACAATGGAAATAAGCGTAGTCGAATTGCATTCTGTCCAATGCCAGGATTGTCGAATGACTTGCATGTAGAAATAAAGTTGATCAGATACATATTTAGATCATCGCCTGCTAGTCCACCAAATAATCTCTTAAGTTGCAAAAGCTGAATCATGGTGCTAGTGATATTTAACTTTGCTCCGCATGCCAATGGCGGAAGAATAATAGCTCCTGTGGCACCAGATCCATCAAGATCATCATCATCATCATCGAACGGTATTTGCACAGCTCGGCGTTTGGGCCTAAATCGCGTTTGACGATCTCTCCTCTGCATGGGTGCCGCCATCTTAGCCGTATGCCGTAGGTTTAGTAGCTCTTCATCGCCCAGGTCCTCATCATTAGAATTTGTTGCACGACCTGGTTTATAAATATTCTGTTGATGCACTTGAGTAGCTGCCAATGCAGCTAACCTAGCCTGCTCCTGTTGGGAGCCATTCTATCAATGTCACATTGTGCATCCATCCTGCCAACAGAACCTGGATAAAACAAAAACAACAACTAAAAGTAAAAGTAGGAGAATCTTTGACCAAAGGGTCTGATAACTATCACAAACTTAGTTGACAACCGTATTCCCCGACAACGGCGCCAATTTTTTATAACACTCAAACTACAGCTCTAGTAAGAGTGTAAGCGGTCGTTGTCAAATATAGAACCCAACTGGGTTGGGTATCGATCCCACAAGGAATAGACGGTCAATAAGTAAGCAAAGATTATTAGACTTTTGGTGCAAGTCTCGTAAAACGGGGGGATTTTAACGTGCAAATAATGTAAACAAAATAGTAAAGTAAAAACAGAAAATCTCAAAGTAAAAAGGAAGAATATTTTGTAAGATGTTAACCAATGAGAATTGAGAGTTGGGGTTATGTCCACCTTATGAGTTGTACGTCTCTATTGGCTATGAGTTATGCGGAATTCAGACATGCATGTGCTTATAGAGAATTGTATTCTATGGTAAATCCAGGCGTCTTTCGACCTATCAAGGACTATCTCACTTTAACTCTTTCGAGCTTAAAGCGTATCTAACGTTACAAATTCACCAAGAGGTTAATCCAGTTATGGCACTAACTTTTTAATAGGGGTTGGTGCCGTATTACCTTTACATTATATCTTTTCCAGACATATAACTTTTCTTTCGAACAAGTTAATGCTATACTGGCGTAATCTATGCGTTTGCAACCACAAGAATTTGTATTAAGATGAAGAGAATAATGATATAAGCAGTATACGTGTCATGAATTCACGAACTCATAGCAATAGATAGTATCTCATAAGGCTTCCATAATCCCAATAGAGAAGTTTAGCTACTCATGAGTGCAAAGGAAATCACGATAGACATTATCATTATACCACAATAAAGATCTCACGTGTAGTATGGTGTGGTATGGCTTTAGGCGTGAATTCCTTTTAGAATAGCGTTTCTCTTGTTGTGGGAATTAAGAATCGAATAGATGAATAGAAGAAGAATAAAAAGATTAGAATTAGAATTGTTGGAATAGTAAAAGAATGAATAAAAGTCTCTAGCAAAATAGGGTATTTATAATACCCATATCCTATTCCAACTAAGCTACTGCATTACTTAACCCAATCCTACTGGGTTAGTGCATCATTATGCTAATCCTACTATGTTACTACTGATCCCCAAAGTCTTTACAAATGTTGTTTTTGCCCGGGACATGTTTTCCATGCGTCACTTTTGGTCCTTGGCGTCCAAGCTTTCCATTCCTTCCTTCGTGAAGCTTTCTTTGGCGTCAAGTTATCCATAAAATGCTGAAATCTGCATCATTTATGCATGAAAACTTGCTAATCATGTTCGTTAGCTCACTTACAGGAAAAAGGACTAGAAGTGCATGAATTATATATTTTGTCCTCAAAACTTAGCTAAAATATGGGTAAAATATAGTACTATAGGCGTGTAAATTCGCCCATCATCATGCAACTAGCAACGAAGGGATGATTCAAGTTTCAAATACTCTATTAAGTCATTAAAATGTTTAGGGAAAACAATGCTCTAAATTAGAAGAAGACGCACCATTAAACTAAAGTAAACCACCATCATAGTGCTTTAATCTGTTACCTACTTACCTTCACCACTGCATAACTCATTGTGAATAAACTATTACCTATTGTCGTTAACAATACCAAAGAGGACATTAGACTAAAATAAACCTGTCTGCACACTATCAACCGAAAAAACAAAAACATGACTCAATCAACGAGCCCACACACTGCATAACAATAATTCTACATTCCACATTTTAGGATGTTCTTTTCAACATGTCAGATAACATTTCATCACTATCACACCAAGAAGTGTCAAAAACATCAAAGAGGAGGAAATAATCATCCCATTTTCCATCCATTGCATCAAACACATGGCTTGATAATGAAACACATTTTGCTGCACAATTCCAGCTTTGGAAGGCAGAACAGAGACACTCCACCTAGAAAAATTAGTGCTTATGCAAAGCTGACCACTATGCAGCAGAAGGAAGATGTTGTACTACAACAAGAACTACTACTACTGCAAATCGATCCCAAGCAAGGCCACCCATTGTATAACAAGTAATTTGATTCGAGAATAAAAGCGACACATATTATAGCATAAATCACCACACATATGCGAAAGACCAATACACAACACATTATGAGGTTGGGAATCATTCAGCACATATGGCATTCAAATGCATGACAGAACGACTGCAACAAATTATGCAACCTCATCCACCATTTTCACATCAAAAGAACATATGAAATGCATTGTCTACTCATAAAATTGACTCGAGAAACCATTATTTACAAAAGTCCTCAATATAAAAGATGCTGACTTTACGTTGAATATAAGGATAATCTGTCTACCCACAAAATTGACTCAAGACAAACTATTTCTTATTAGAAACCACAATATAAAAATGCAGATTTTACTTTAAATATTAGGAGAGCTTGATTACATAAGCTCAACCAGAAGAAGATACCCGAACAAAAAAATTCATAAGCATAAATCAGCTCAAGAAATGAAGACCTTAGGCCAAAAAAAGATTTAAACTTTAGTACCTAGAGAACATATTCAAACTAAGAAATATCTGAATCAGAACTCAACAAGGAAAAATAGCAAGAAAACAGCACAAATGTCAAGATAACAGTCACAAAAACACTTCCTAAATTGGAACTGACACATCAGCACACAACCAGAAAACAATAAAAAAGTCAGCTCATTTAACCAAAGATACACAAGCATAAAATCTAAAAAAAACAAAAATCAAAAATATAAACAACACCTAAAAGCCACAAAGAAAAGAGAAACATCATCTCATCACAATAGAAGCAAAAACACATCCTAAAATAGAAATTCCACATTAGTAAACACCCAGAAAATAATCACCAAAGTCAAGCTCATTTAACCAATAAATCCCCAAGCACATAATCCCAAAATCCAAGAATCAGCTAAAACTAACAACTCCACAATCCTAAAATTAAAGAACTAGCAAAAACTAACAACCCCGAAAGCTCAAAATCAAAGAATCAGCAATAACTAACTACCCGACAAGCTCAAAATCCAAGAATCAGTAAAAACTAACAACCTCACAAGCTCAAAATCAAAGAATCAGCAAAAACCAACAGCCCCAAAATCCCAAAATCTAAGAATCAGCAAAAACTATCAACCCCACAAGCGCAAAATCAAAGAATCAGCAAAAACCAACAGCCCCAAAATCCCAAAATCCAAGAATCAGCAAAAACTAACAACCCCACAAGCTCAAAATCAAAGAATCAGCAAAAACTAACAGCCCCAAAATCCTAAAATCCAAGAATCAGCAAAAACTAACAACACCACAAGCTCAAGATCCAAGAATCAACAAAAACAAACAACCTTACAATCCAAAATAATAGAAAAACACAAATAAAGCATGAACATACAGCCAAAAAACTCACCGTACGGCCATCCATTACATGAGTGTCCTTAAGAACTCTATCAAGAACATTAGCATCTGCAACTACAACAAAACCAAATCCTCTAGGCTTTCCAGTAATCTTTTCTCTCAATAATACAGTCTGTAAAACATCACCATACACTTGAAAATACTCATTCATCTTCTTTCTATTTTTTCCCATGATATCCCACCAATAAAAAGCTTTCCCTTATCTGAATCCATGCTTTTTTCCCTCTCTTCCTCTCTACTATTTCTCTATATATAAGGTGTATATATGTATAACAATATCCAAAAGTCACGTCAAGATAATATTAGGCAAAAACATATGAAAAACCCAAAAAACAATCACAAGTCAGTTCATTTAACCAAAACTCCACAAATACAAATCCCAAAATTCAAGAATCAACAAAAACTAAGAACCCCATAAGCCCAAAATCCAAGAATCAGTAAAAACTAACAACACCACAACCTCAAAATCAAAGAATCAGCAAAAAATTAACAACCCCACAGTCCTAAAATCCAAGAATCAGCAAAAACTAACAACCCCACAATCTCAAAATCCAAGAATCATCAAAAACTAACAAACTCACAATCCCAAAATCCAAGAATCAGCAAAAACTAACAACCCCATAATCCCAAAATCCAAGAATCAGCAAAAACTAACAACCCCACAAGCTCAAAATCCATGAATCAGCAAAAACTAACAAACCCACAATCCCAAAATCCAAGAATCAACAAAAACTAACAACCCAACAAGCACAAATATAGAACTAATCAAAAATAATGAAACATCAGAAGCAAAAATAGAGTAAAAAAAAATCACCGTGCGGCCATCAATTACATGAGTATCTTGAATAACTCTATCTAGAACACTAGGATCTGCAAATACAACAAAACCAAATCCTCTAGGCTTTCCAGTAATCTTATCTATCATTACAACAGTTTGTAAAACATCACCTACACTTGAAAATACTCCTTCATCTTTTTTTCTGTTGTTTTCCATGATATTCCACCAATAAATAGCTTTTCTTGATCTTAATCCATATGTATTTTCCCTCACTCTCTTTGTATATGGTGTGTGTATATTATGTATTCCAAAAAAAAGAAAGTGTAAATTTTGAGTGTGTATATCTCTCTTTGGGTGAAGACAAAGAGAAAGTGAGGGTTTATGAAGGAGAAAAGTGGGAAAGTAAGGTGAATGAAGATGAATTTGGGACAAGGAATGGATGGTTGTGATTTGATTAGATCAATGGTTGTGATGAGTTTTTTGTTTTGTTTTGTAGTTTTCACCTGGCGTCTGATATCTGTCGTGAAGCTTTGTCTCTAATTTGAACCACGCATTATTGACTAATCAAGATCGCATACTATGAGTTATGATTTAATTAATGAGATTTTTATTTTGTTTTGTAGTTTCTCACCTAGTGTCTAGTATCTGTTGTGATGCTCTGTCTAGTTTGGATAGCGCATTATCGACTAGTCTAGATCGCACACTATGGGTTGTGATTTGATTAGATCAGTTATGGTGATGATATTTTTGTTTTGTAGTTTTCCACCTAGTGTATGGTATCTGTCGTGAAGCTCTGCTTAGTTCCAATCGCCCATTATCAACTAATTTGAATCGCACGCTATAAGTTGTGATTTGATTAGATCAATGGTGGTAATGAGATTTTTTATTTTATTTGCAGTTTCCCACCTAGTGTTTGGTATCTATCGTGAAGCTCTGTCTAATTTGGATCGCGTATTATTGGCTAGTTTGGATCGCACACTACGAGTTATGATTTGATTCGATCAATGGTGGTGGTGAGAATTTTTGTTTTGTTTTTCAGTTTACCACTTAGTGTCTGGTATCTGTCATGAAGCTCTATCTAATTTGGATCGCGCATTGTTGATTAATCAGGAATTCACACTGGCGATTGTGATTTGATTAGATCAATGGTGGGGGTTGTTTTTAGTTTCCCACTTAGTGTATGGTATCTGTCGTGTAGCTCTCTCTAATTTGGATCGTGCATTATTGACTAATCTGGATCGCACAATACAAGTTGTGATTTGATTAGATCAGTGATGGTGATGAATTTTTTATTTTGTTTTGTAGTTTCCTACCTAGTGTTTGGTATCTGTCGTGTAGCTCTGTCTAATTCGAATAGAGCATTATCGACTAATTTGTATCGCACACTACAAGTTGTGATTTGATTAGATCAATGGTGGTGATGAGGCTTTTTATTTTGTTTTTTGGTTTTCCATCGAATGTCTGGTATCTATTATGGAGCTCTGTCTAATTTGGATCGCTCATTGCTGATTAATCTGGATCACACACTATAAGGCTCATTTTCGGGATGACATTCTTCGCGGGATTTTCCCCATATTCAGTGTCAAAACATGAGACTAGTGATTTTGTCCATTGAGACAAGGAATGAACAGTTATGATTTGTTGAGATTAGTGGTGGTGATGAGATTATTTTTTTTAGTTTCCCACCTAATGTTCGATATCTTTTATGGAGCTCTTTCTCATTTGGATCACGTATTGTCGACTAATCTGGATCGCGCACTACAAGGTCCATTCTAAGGATGACACTTTCAATGAAATTTTCTCCATATTCGGTGCCCGAACTTGAGATCGTTGATTTTCTATATTGGGACAGGAAATGAACGGTTATGATTTGATGAGATCAGTGGTGGTGATTAGATTTGGAATGTTATACATGATTGATGCAGAGGGATAAGTACTCGAGCCAGAGTCTTCACATTGAAGTCTATTTTATATAACTGTGGTATCTGAATTAATTTTCACGTATCGCAACTAAATTCAATGGATAATATTATACCTCTCATCAACAACAAATATCAGATAATTAATTCAATTAAAACAACATTAAATATTAATTCTTCCATTACTCACATAAATCACAAGAATCTATTATACTTCACATAATATTAGTTAAACTTCATTAATTAATATACATAAGATGAAAATATTATTATATTTTGAACATAAGAGGCAAATATACCCCCCAAAATATTCAAATTTCTAATATTAGAATTTAATAAGGTTGTTACAATAAATGTACTTTGGTCAAACTTATATATTTAATTTTCCACCTCTCTCTTACCTAGGGAATATTTACTTCACCCTATGAGTTGTTTTTTTGTTTTTATTATAGTACAATATTTTGTTCTCATTCCCAAATAATAATATTTTTTCATCAAATGTTAATATTCTTAGTAACTAAGTTGTTTGAACTTTTTAAAAATATTATATATTTTTTTGTTATAGTTAATTTTTTTAGACTTTTTAAAAATATTATTACACTTATATTATATTTTTTTAAAGATATACTATTTTTGAAATTGAATTTGCCCACAAAGCCATTTTACATATTCTCATTTTTAAAAATTATATTTATTATTATTTAAAAAAAAAAGGGACTATTTTTTGAAATATTCTATTTCCTTCCTTTCATTTTATGAGGTTAATTTGACTCGACTCGAAATTTGACGTAAAATAAGGAATTTTTAAACTTGTATTCTAAAACAATTTAGTTTTTCCTTGGGATAATCTAAAATTGAAAGCGTGACGCATAAAATGAGAAAGAGAAAATAGTACTAATATTAAACGTCATATTTTCAGATCAAAAAATAACAACAACAACAACGTATTTGGTGTTTCTCATAAAGTGAAATTTTGAGAGGTAATGTGTACATAATTTATATTAGCGACTCAAGCTGAAGTAGAAAGACTGTTTCTGATAGACCCGACTTTGGACATTTTCACACCAAACAACAATAACGTACCTACTGTATTCACATAAAGTAGGATTTGGAGTAATAAAATATACACTATCTATGTTCCTAACTCGGAATGAAGCAGAGAGACTGGTTTTAATAGACTCTGACACATTTTCGGACAAATCCAATATATTTTAGTATCAAACGTCATATTTTTAGATCGAAAAATAATTACAACAACAATAACATATTCAGTGTAATCTCATAAAGTGGAATTTGAGGAGATAAAGTGTACACAATTTATATTGCCGAATCAAGTTGAAGCAGGGAGACTCTTTACCAAGAAATCATATTTTTTCATCTCTTGTCTACAGCGTACGAAGGGGAGCCTTGGAGTAACTAGTAAAATTATTGAATGCAAGTTAAGGCAGCGTACAATACACCTTTATAACAAGCTCTTTTTTGATAGCCCGGACTGAATTTTCTCTTTTTGTCTACAGTGTACTAGTAGTAGTAAAGATAACCATTGTCTTGCACAATAAAAGAGAGTTGTATTTACACTTTCCTTCAACATTTTCTTGATTTCACTTTCCAAAAAAGTAACCAAAAAAAACTTCAAAAAAGACCAAACAACACTGGAATAATCAATCAAGAATCCAAAAAAAAATGGACTTGCCAGAAAGCCAATTTGCATATTCTCACTTTTTTTGGTTACATTTACCATTCTTAAGCTAACCCCACTAGCTAAATCTGATTCAGATTACACTAAGTTAGTGTACAAAGGTTATGCTAAACAAGATTTGTCAGATCCATCTAGTCTTTACTCACAAGCACTTGGTTGGGATTGAGGTGTTATTGTGGTTGTACTGAGCACTTTAGACATGAGTTGAACCTAAACAGAGAAAAATAGTCAGAGATGATTCATATGGCACACTTCACTTGTTTGCGATTGAGGTTTTATGGTTGTAGTATTGAGCACGTTTAAGAAAATGCTCTAGTTTCTCTATAAAACACATTAAATTATCTATGGAAGAAAAAGAGACAAGTATTACTTGTTTTATCAAATTATGGTTATCCAAAATTATCACATTTAGACATTAGCTGAGCTTAAATGCGCAAACCTGGTCTGCGACTATATCACATTCAATTTGTTTGGGATTTAGGTGTTGTAGTTGTAGTAGTAATATTGAGCATGTTTAAGAAAATTCTCTAGTTTAATCACACAAAATCATCTATAAATTTCCCATTTTCTCACATTATATTTATACAAAATTGAGTAGGTTTAGACATTAGTTGAGCTTAAACGAGGAAACATGGTTAGTCAGGATTTATTTGGCTGAAACCCAACTTGTTTGGGTTGAGGCACTGATATTGTTCTTATTGTATTGAGCGCATTTAAGAAAATGCTCTAGTTTCTCTCAATTGATGAGGACTACTTGGATATTTATCCATGTTGTGCATGTTTAGACATGACTTGAGCTTAAACGGGGAAATGTGGTTAGTGTATATCTTATATATCTCCTCTGATAAATTGACTTTTGCATTTTGACCTTACATTTCTATTCTCAACTTTCAATCGACGGTGTTATCATTAAGTACTAAATTCTAATGATTTATAGTACTTCACTTAATAATTGAACTGCCAATGATTTATAGTACTTTGCCTAATTCCTTCGTACATATTTTCGCCATAGCGCCATTGATCTTTCCATTATTGATTTGTATTCCTAACATAGCTACACAAGCCAGAATATAAGGATATGCTAAAGTTAGACTGACGAAAGCTAGTATGACTTGAACTACTTTGTATTTCTCTGTGCTTGCCCTGTGTTTTTACTTTTGCAGGTGAGACTTGAAGTTATCGATAAAAAGGCAAGGAATGCAACTTTTATTTCTGGTACTGAGGCTACAAAGATATCAAAGGAGATTCAGAAAGTGGAGAAGAGAAGAATAGTGAAAAGCACTTTGTGCAATGAGCGGAGCTCTCAGAGCCACTGCATGGTATCAATCCTGAATATATGTTTAACGATGTCTAAATAGAAAGAGTTTCATTTGTTTTCTATTTCCAACAAGGATATGTCTTCATCTTTTACGAAGGAAGCTAAATGTTGTTGCAGATGATTATTGATGTTCCAACAGTAGGAGGGCGACTAATGCTTGTCGATATGGCTGGTTCCGAGAATATAGAACAAGCTAGTCAAACTGGCATGGAAGCAAAAATGCAGTTACAGTTCCATGTTTTTTACTTACCTCGCTTCTTTAAAGTTTTTTTCCAGATTTCCTATGAACAGTAATTTGAAATGTATGATTTTAGCTCTTGATGCATTTGATACTAATCCGACAATCAAATTATGCAGACTATAAATATCAATCAGGGAAATAGTACACTTAAAAGGGTGGTTGAGTCCATTGCTAATGGTGATTCCCACGTGCCATTTCGAGATAGCAAGTTAACTATGCTCTTACAGGTACTACATCTTGTGTATATAACATATCTATGTTGCTTGGATCCTCCAAAAATGTTGCTACCTCCGTATTGAATCGTCCAAAAATCAGTAATTTTTGGAGGATCTTACGCGCACCAGCATTATTTTGTAAGGAACTAAGCGACATAGCCACAAACATTTTGGGAGTTGTACTAGTCGTTGAAAGAAGTTGATTCAACTATTTCGTGTAGGATATTTTTTGAGGATGACAAGTCCAAAATTCTCATGATACTGTGTGCCAGCCCAGATCCTAAAGAGCTCCACAAAACCATCTCTACTCTAGAGTACAGTGGAAAAGCAAAATACATTGCTTGTGGCCCTCATACGCCGTTGAAGGAGAAAGGTGCAGAAGATTCTTCCTCAACGGTTATTTTGGGGTCAAGTATTGCGACAATGGATTAGTTTATCCACAATATTCAGATAGAGAATAAACTCAAAGAGAAAGAGTGTAATGAAGCTAAGAGAAATCTAAAGAAGAAAGAAGAAGAAATTGTTATGTTAAGGTGTAAACTTGAATGAGCAGTACAAGGAGGAGTGGAGACAATGGAGGAGGATGTCATTGTTAAAGTAAACGAGCAAACTAAGATGTTGAAACATGAATTTGAAAAGAAGATACAACGGTGTCAGAAAATAGCAAATGAATTCATAGAGATGGAAAAAAGGAAGAAGGAAGATAGAATCTTCCAGCTGCAACAAGAGTTTAAAATACTTAAAAGGCGCTCGGAGGAGATCGAGTCCAAGCTTTGGCATAAAAGGGTTGTCAATAGATCAACAGAAATAGAGGAGAACAGTTTTGGGAAAAGGCTACTGGAGATTTACTCTTAAGATACAAGAATGGTGAAATCTATGGATTTGGATAGATCCATTGATATGAACTGTGGAAAGCAGGATGCGGACATCGATAAAGTAGAAAGTAACACAGTTCAGGCATTTTTGGGCTATCCTAGCATAAGCGAGACAAGAGAAGTTGAAGATCCTTCTATCGATTTATTGCAACATTTCACCAACAAATCGTTCTTGAGCATTGTGTTCGAGGAGGAAGAAGAAGGTAACGACAGTGAAGGGGATAAAGAGAACCCCCTTGTCAGGAGGTACAAAAAGAGGTTATTAAGGAAAAGATAATACATTCCGCCATCCTCTATCACGATTTATTGCATGCAAATAGTAGAAGATCATTCCGATGATCTTTCTAGTGATATTATCCCTTCAAGAAAAGAACTAATTCAAAATATATTCAAACTTTGTGGAAATTCTAGAGAACTCTCTCAGAAGTGTATAACAACTGAATCAAAATCACCTTTAGTTAAAGAAATTGGAGAGGATTCACTTATAAGAAAATTACATAATCTCTCCAGTGAGAAAGTTAACAATTCAAAGGAGAACTTCAACCCTACATTTGAAAGCATAGGCGTTGATCTTGACGTGCACGTGAAATGGGAAGATTTATCAAATGAAAATCCTAGGATTATTATCACTAAATTGAAGGTTGTTAAAGGTTCAACGTTAGATGATTTACACAAGTTGATCGAGATATATCTTGGCACTGGCAATCAAGAACTCAATTTCCTGGTAAGTAGGATATTTTATACTTGAGAAGATTCAAAATATCTGTGTTTACATATTCATGATAACAGCTCTTCGGTATCATTCATGATAACAGTTCTTCGATATCATCCATGATGACAATTCTCCTATATCATCTGCATGTCTCTATTTATACTTAAATAGCTTCAAATTGTCTCTGTTATATTTATGATTACAATTCTTTGATATCATCTACATGTCTGTGTTTTATACTCTAGTAGCTTCAAAATGTCTGCATGTTTACATATTCATGATAATAATTCTCTGATATCATCTACATGTATGTGTAATGTGTTTATACTTAAGTGGCTTTAAAATGTCTCTGTTTATATATCCATATGACAAAAATTCTCCGATATCATCTACATGTCTGTGTTTATGCTTTTAAGTAGGATATTTTATACTTAAGTAGCTTCAAAATGTCTGCGTGTTTATACTTAAGTAGGATATTTTATACTTAAGTAGCTTCAGAATGTCTGTGTTTACATGTCCATGTGATAACAATTCTCCGATATCATCTACATGTCTGTGTTTATACTTAAGTAGCTTCAAAATGTCTATCTTTACACATTCGTGATCACAATTCTTCAATATCATCTTACATGTATGAGGAACGACTTCCTAATCTAGATTTCTTCTACCAAAATAAATAGGATATATCTGGCGCGCTAGTGTCTAAAGAAGAGGAGTCCATCACACCAGTGAGTAGTAAGCTGCCATTGTTCAACTTCAACAACCAGATGCATGGCTACCTAGCTTGCTTGCGTTCGGTGAAGGGAACCAAACAACCTATTTATGAACCATTTTCATCGTTGGAAAATAAGCTCCCGTTAACTCTAAAGTCACATGGCATAGAGGGTCACTGAGAACAAGATGATCCTTAGGTGAAATGGTTGTTTGTATACGCTTGTGAACACATAGTCTTAGGCTCGAATATGTGACTTGTTTCGCTCTACTGAATTATAAACAATGAAGGTTGAACATGTATATTTTGTAATCATATGGTAAAATATGTGACTTGTTTTGCTCTACTGGAGTATAAACATGAAGGCTGAACATATATATTTTGTAATCATATGCTAAAATATATGACTTGTTTTGCTCCACTGGAGTATAAACATGAAGGTTGAACATGTATATTTTGGGATCATATGCTAAAATATGTCACTTGTTTTGCTCTACTGGAGTATAAACATGAAGGTTCAACATGTATATTTTGTAATCATATGTTAAAATAGGTGACTTGTTTTGCTCTATTGGAGTATAAACGTGAAGGTTCAACATGTATATTTTGTAATCATATGTAAAGATATATGACTTGTAATCATATGCAAAAATATATGACTTGTTTTGCTCTACTAGAGTATAAACATAGAGGTTGAACATACATATTTTGTAGTCATATGCTAAAATATATGACTTGTTTTGCTCTATTGGAGTATGAGCATAAAGGTTGAACATGTATATTTTGTAATCATATGCTAAAATATGTGACTTGTTTTGCTCCACTAGAGTATAAACAAGAAGGTTGAACATGTATATTTTGTAATCATATGCTAAAATATGTGACTTGTTTTGCTCCACTGGAGTATAAATATGAAGGATGAACATGTATAATTTTAATCATATGCTAAAATATGTGACCTGTTTTGCTCTACTGGAGTATAAACATGAAGGTTGAACATGTATATTTTGTAATTATATACTAAAATATGTGACTTATTTTGCTCAACTGTAGTATAAACATGAAGGTTGAACATGTATATTTTGTAATCATATGCTAAAATATGTGACTTGTTTTGCTCTACTGGAGTCTGTTCCTTTTTTGTGTGTATTTTGTGTTTGGTATTTATATTGAGGTATGACTAAATCAAAATTCACATACTGAATGACCTATTTTAGGAGCGATGCATCCAACACAGTTTTATTTCCAATTGCAAAAACTCAAATATATCATTTTATATATGACTTCGTGACAACTAATGCTCAAGATTCAAGTTCATGATAACACATAGTCAGTGGCTGAGGCATGATTTTTATTAAGGGGAGTCAAAAACAGAAAGCAAAAAAAATAAATTAAAAACCTATCGTGAATGGGTCTCAAAGCCAAGACCGGCAGGCCCTTTGCGTGAAAGTTTGCACCCTCTTTGCCACTGAATCAAGTTTTTTGCTTGTGTCAGGGTAATCAAATTAATATATATACACATATAAAAAAAGTCATGCGTATATACAATATAATGTTTCGATGAAAGGGGTTTGGATCTGAAGTCCACGTTAGGTCTAGACTACTCAGCGTGAATTTATTCTTTGGATTACACCACATCAAGCTTTAATTCATGTAAACTTAAATTCTGTCTGTTTAATGAAAGCTCTTCACTTTTCTTTCTTATTTTAAATGTCAGATTTACCTAAAGCTCTTCACTATTCTATTTCTTTTTTGAAATTATTTTAGTGTTGAAAATTTTACTATAAAAGGTGAATCACTGTACCTAGTGGGGAAATACATAGTAAATAGAAGGTTAAAGTAAGAAAAAGAATGATACAGGGGAGCGTCATGAGGTAATAAGGAATGAAGGTAAAAGTTAGATCAATTATTAACACTGTACAAATGAATAGAATGGACCCAAAAGAAAAAATAAGTACAAGTGAATAGAATGGTCATATTTGTAAACAGAATTTAATGGATCTTTGGCAGAATAGGACTTTGTACCTATGTGTCATGCCAAAGAGAATTATTCACAAGAATACAATAACATAACAGTAAAATTTCACAAATAAGGTCTGAAGTATACGTGAATCTTACCACTACCTCAATATCTGTCTACATATATAAATGTTTATTTGGTTTGGAATATCACCGGTAAATATGTGGTGGGTTGGATAATATTTTTTCATCATTATTAGAGAATTTTAACTATTTTTTCGAATTAGTGTAATTACTAAAGTCTGGAGGACGCGAATTAGGGCAGAGGACTAGGCCAGTTGGGGGTCGCTAGTGTAGGGAATTACTTGTTGGGGGTAGTATTCTGATTATGATTTTTCGTGTTCCTTATCCCTTGTTTCAGTACGAATCTGGGTGCTTTCCTCTATTTTTCCTCTGTTTTCTTTCTGTTTTTATTTCTTTTACTTATGGCTGCTGTATTTATGTTATGGATGTTATGTTGTGTAATCTTGTAACCTTGTTTCGGTGCTTTACTTTGTATTTGTGTGGTATCTGGTGTTTTGTGTCTTGAGCCGGGGGTCTATCGTAAACAGCCTTTCTACTTCTTTAGAGGTAGAGGTATGGACTGCGTACATCTTACCCCCCCAGACCCCACCAGGTGGGAATACACTGGGTTTGTTGTTGTTGTTGTAACTAAAAGTTTCAAATTTGAACACTAACATTGAGAAAATTATTGTTGATAGGTATTTTTCATGAAATAAGAATTGTTCGAAGGAATGTATATTGGTTTGATTACTAAATTTCGAATATTAGAAAGTTAAAGAAATTGACTTATCTTTTTAAGAATCTTTTCAAATATTGAAATATCTACTTGTATAGGTTTCTAAGGTATATTTTGATATATTTCATAATTCTACAAAATATAGTTGTTATTTTTACAATTTAGAATGTTTCTAAAGGCTGTAAATATTACATAGCCCATCACTTCTTCCTTTTAAAAAATAAAATTATACTATAAATGTGTTTGAAAAAATATTAAAATTTTATAAATGTTTTATTGGAAGGAATGCTGATTAACCGATAGAATTATAATTTTATAACATTGTGCATTCTGCAAAAGTCAATAAAATATCGTGCATTTTTTTACACTACTCTAAAAAAATATTAACTGGAAAAAATATTTTCAAAATTTAACATTTATTTATATCCTAACATATTTGGTATTTTCTTGAAACAATAACTATTTTTAGTAATAATGATAGATAATTTGAGACAAACGAATATAGTACTACCTCTATCCACCTTTATTTTTTACTATAGTAAAAAGATCACTTTTATCAAATTATTAAGTCATCGATTCAAGTTGTGAGAACGGTTTTTTGCAGACATGCATAACAAGATTGCGTACACTAAATTCTTATTGTTTTTTTCTTTCAATTTTGCACATAACAGAAGTTTTAGAATACCGAACAACTCTCTTTTATTTTCAATTCACCTAATAGTTAGTGAGATGAAATGACTTATAATAACGAAGGATGCTCTAGTAAAAATATCAAGTTTTCAAATATAAATAAATAAAGATAAATGGAGAAAACATAATATTTGTGGACCAAAATAAATGCTTAAAAAGAAGCACCACATGTAAATCCTCACTTTTTCCCATAGAAGGATCAAATTGCATTCATGTGTGAGTGACATTTACTAGTGTACTGTATCCATTGCGCATGTTTAATACTTATTTTTATCAACTTGTCGAAAATGACCCTTTTAATTACTTGACAAAGACACATATATCCTCTTTATTACACCCTACATTTCCTCAAAATCTAATTTACACCCCCAAAAATAGAATTAATTTTCTGTTTTACACCCTTTTTATTTAATTTTATGAAAACATTATAATATTTCTATTTAAGATTGAACGGTATTGATATGATTGAATATCAATTAAGCAACTAACATTTTAGAATTTATTTTTTAGTATACATGATAAGGCTAAAATAAGGTATTTGTTGGTGCATTACATATTGAGTATTAATTCTTGTGGTTTAGTTTTGTCTCTTAGTTAATGTTTAAATGGGAATAACTAATTAAACAACAAAAATTTTAGTGTGGTATTAATTTGTGTTGACAATTACGAAGATAGGGTTAAATAAGGTATTTTAAACAAATTTAATTTGTTGGTGCATTGCATATAGGGTATTAGTTCTTCTGGTTTAATTAATTATTTGATTCTTAGTTATGTTTAAATGAAGATTATTAAATAAGCAACTTCACCAAATCTAGTTATGAAAATTTACAACATGATTAATGAGGCAAGATACTGTTTTACAACAAAGTGGAAGTGTAGATTAATTAAATAATGGGGATTGTCAAATCATGTTTAGTTAGATTGCTTCATAAAAAGAATTATTTGATTACACTCTTTAATTACGCGTGATACTGTTTACAAATTACACTCTTTAGGATGGTCATTTTTTATCTCCCTCTGTGAACTAATATAAATAGACAGTGTTAGGGTTATTTTTCAGTAATTTGTTATCTCCCTTTATGGACAATGAAGAGATTTTTCATCAATTTTTGAGGCTTGTACAAATAAAAAGACGTATATTATATATATAAATACGTAATAAAATAAATAAATTTGGGCAATGACGAAATTTTTATAACGTAAAACTTTTATGATTTGTATCTTGGCAACATGAGTTAGGACGACTAATAAATCAGCAACCACTTCGTATGTCGTATTTAAATCTAATCTGAGCCCACCTTTTAAAAAATTATATATTTTTATACATATAAGCACACAAATATTTTTAATTTATTTTGATTATTATTTATTTGTTACAAACATTTTTATTTACAAGTGTTTATCCAGGTTGGGAATACTTGACGGGAGTGACATTTAACGAAGAGTTAAAATTTTGTGTTTGGATTTTTTATATTTTTACACTTATACAAAATATAAATTATAGTGTAAAATTTATTTTTAGGGCATTAGACGGAAATGCTTTTTA
Source organism: Capsicum baccatum var. pendulum (assembly GCA_030864225.1). Classification (NCBI taxonomy): domain Eukaryota; kingdom Viridiplantae; phylum Streptophyta; class Magnoliopsida; order Solanales; family Solanaceae; genus Capsicum; species Capsicum baccatum. The sequence continues at coordinate 1,902,741 of CM061560.1, read as the reverse complement.
CAAATGTTCATCACGTGTTTTGGCAAATATAGGTCGTTAATATTTATATCAAAAAATTAAATTAATTTAGATACTTACTCAATTAATTCATACTTATACATTGAAAGATATTGCATAGATTTTTCTTTAATATAATTTTTCTGATAGTTTTTATTTTTCACGCGATTCTCATCACACTTTAGGCAAATTTAGGTCATTACTAGTTATATTAAAATTGATTCAGATACTTAATCAAATAATTCACTTTTTTACATTAATGGATATTATGTAGATTTTTTTTCTTAAAATAATTTTTCTTTATTCAATTTTGTCTTTACGTACATATTTATATATTTGCTTATATATATATATATATATATATATATATATATATATATTTTACGATATCATACACGTTGTGTTATTTTAATATATATTTTATATTTATATTTGCATGCATTGATTTTTTCTTTTTTCTTTTTTTTAATAAACTTAAGTCTGGCCGGGAACCATATTTGTAGATTTTGAAGGGTTTCTAACCCCTCCCCTTTGCAATAATTTGAATCATTACCTAGAATCTAAATTGGTTTCGTCATACTCCCTCCGTTTCGAAAAGAATTACCTACATTTATTTGGCACAAAGTTTAAGAAAATAAAGAAAATTTTTGAATCTTGTAGCCTTAAATTAAAGTAGTGTCAAATGTAGCAAAATGCCCTTTATTCTTGTGGTCATAAACATGCCATTTGGAGAGTTTAAATTAAAGTATTGCCAAAAAATGAAAGGGGTCATTCTTTTTTAAACGAACTAAAAAGGAAAGTAAGTCATTTCTTTTTAAACGGAGGGAGTAATTGTTAACAAATAAATAGGTTTCCTATTTTTTCTTGAAAATTAGGTGGCGACCCTGTTGACACCCAATTTTGACCTCCCGATATCACTTTTAGGCTGTTATTATATCAAAATTATTTAATTTTAATTATCAATATTTTTAAATATTATTCTTACATTAAGTACATACTAACGTGTCACATTTATAATTAAAGGATAAATTATTTCTTAGCTTTTAGTATCATTGTCAGAATTTTTAAACTCAAATTCAGCATTTTATGTAATGTTTATTAAATTATTTTCCACGTAGTTATGCACATCCACATTTTTGCAAACACAATATCTAGTTTTCCATTATTTAGCATTATTTATTTTATTAAATTATTTATTATTAATTATTATTATTTATTATTTAATTATTATTATTTATTACTTATTATTTAATACTGTTATGTATTATTTAATTATTATTGTTATATAATATTATCGCTATTTTAATTTAAATAACATCCTAATTTAATTCATTTTGCCTAAATTTATTCACCTTTTAACTTAATTTTGTCCAAATTCTTACAATTCTAGCCATTTTTGAATCTCAATTCCAAATTTTTAATTTTTAGATCTCAGTCGTTGATCCTAAACGGATCCAACGACTGAGATCTGATACACCTTTCTTTCCATTTTAATCCAAAAACCTAATCCTAATTCAAAAACCAAACAACAACCGCTCTTCTCTCTCTATCTAACCTGTCCCCTTCTCTCTCTATCTAACCTCTCTTTCCCATGGCTGCCACTGTTGATCGGCGGAGCAGAGCCACCGAGACCCCCTTCTCTAATAGCTTTCCCACCGCGCTCTATATGCACTGCCAATGCCTACTCCGACTATACCAGATCTACTGCTTCCTCCTGCCGTTCGTCCTCGCCGCTGCCAGCGTCGCGCTGCCAGCCCCTCAGCCTCCATCACCATCTCTCCCTCCATTTTCCCCTTTTCGATGATGAACCAGCACGCCAACGCCACTCCAACATTTCCATGATACACCCCTACTCTCCAACCTCCTCCGTGAACCAACAGTCGTCGCCCCAGGTCATCTCCGTCGTCCACCCGCCACCAACCTTCTCCGTGCCGTTGATCCATTTGTCAAAAAAGAGATGAAAAAACCATCCACAGGTTTGCCTAAATATTTAAATGTTTGAGTTTACTATTAATCTCTTTTCCCCTTCTTTAACAGATTTCAGAATCTAAATTAACAATGCATCAATGACTTATTATATCCGATTCTTTGCTATTTTGTGTGCTTATGTTTTAAGACTACCATATGTGAAAAATCTAAATTTTAATAATGATCAATTTTTTCATAGTTTGCTAATTCTGAATTTTTAAAATTATCCATATTCTTTGAATTAGTTGACAAATTTCTCGGCTCGTGATTATAACGGAGAACATTTGACTGCGTATTATATTTTTATGGTTGGATTGATCCTGTGATAATTTGAAAAATATTTTGGTAAAGAACATCTGATTGTGTATCACGTTTCTTGAATTACATCGTGGACTAATTTTTGTATAATTGATGATTTGAATTAGGTACAAAAATAATAAGGGATTATTTAACAAAACTAATTGCTCATAATTTATTTATGCTAAATTGAACAAATTTTCTCATCCCTAATTGACCCTAATTGATTATAGATCTCTTAATTGATTAGTCATTGATGCTAACATGTTACTATTAATTTACCTTCCTTCTACAGAATATGCGACAACATGGCACTCACCTATATATAAGGTAACTTAAATTATTATGGGAATCTAGTTTTTAATCATGACAGTCTTGATATTTTTTATTTATTGGATTTGGCCTAAGGAAAACAATATTGTGAATGACTTTTACAAATATTGACTTTCCTTTTTAATTGGTATATGATTGATTCAGTAAGAGAAATTTTCGTACTGAGATATTTTTTTACCATTTTTATGTTGGTTTAGTTTTACAATACTCAGCCTATATAAACAATAGTTCACAAGCTCTTAAGGTCACAAGTTCTTAAGTTTTACAATTACCAGCACTACTCTCTTAGAAAAAGCATTAGTTACTTTCAATACAAAAAGTTATGGAAAACATGTTGCATATTTTGCTGTGTTGGGCTTTCTTTCTATTTCTATTTTACTACTGCACTGAAGGAGTGCATGCGGCAGCTATATTTTAGGGTAAACAGGAAATCAAGAAACCTAAATATATGCAAATTTCCGTTTAATCTTATTCACATTTGAGTGGACTGGAGGATTAAGTTAAGTCTCTTAAGTTGGCTGCTGCACAGTCAAAAACGACTAATAAGGAAAACCTGGGAAAACAATATGCTAAAGTTGCTGAAGAAGCTGTCTCAGGTGATGTTTCTTATTGACTTGTGTTTTTATTGCAACTTGGTACTATATTCTTTTATTCACAACTCTCTGTACAGGTTGGGAGAAGGATGAGTCAGAAGCTGCGACACTAAAAAATCACTTGGAATCCGTTACTCTTTTGTAGCTTACTGTTGAAGACAGGGCATCACATCTGGATGGTGCACTGAAGGAGTGCATGCGGCAGATATATCAAGTTAAGTCTCTTGAGGAACAAGCGAGTGGATTAGAGGATTAAGTCAAGGATTTGAATGAAAAGTTGGCTGCTGCACAGTCAAAAATGACTAATAAGGAAAACCTGGGAAAATAATAAGCTAAAGTTGCTGAAGAAGCTGTCTCAGGTGATGTTCCTTATTGACTTGTGTTTTTCTTGCAACAAGTGTTTTGTAACTTGGTACTGAATTCTTTTATTCACATCTCTATGTACAGGTTGGGAGAAGGCTGCCAAACAGTTTGACAAAATGAAGCATGAGTTTGAAGCAAAATTAGCTAACCTGGACCAACAGTTACTCAGGTCTGCAGCGGAAAATTCTGCACTCTCAAGGTCTTTGCAGGAGCATTCTAGCATGGTGATACAACTCAGTGAATAAAAGGCCCAAGATGAAGCAGAAATTGAGATGTTGAAGAAAAAAATGAGCGTACGGTCTGCAGAAGTTGCAAACAAGCAACACCTGGAGGGAGTGAAGAGAATTGCAAAATTTGAAGTAGAGCATCGGAGATTACGTGGTCTTGTGTGGAAGAAGTTTCTTGGGCCTACAGCCTTAGCCCAGGTGAAGCTTGACCTGACCACCCAAACATATGACCTGGAGATTGCAAAATTGGACGCAGAGCATCAGAGATTACGTGGTCTTGTGTGGAAAAAGTTTCTTAGGCCTACAACCTTGGCCCAGATGAAGCTTGACCTGACCACCCAAACAACACATGTGGAGCTTCGACCCCAATTACAATCCCAAAGTTACAATATTTTGTTCAATGTTGTATTAAATTTAAAGTATATAAGATAAATGCATGGAATAGTTGTCTTATTTTCTATCAATCATTTCAGGAGCACTTGTTATTTTTTTTACTAATCGACTAACTCTATCCATCTACTTTATGAAATATCAGAGAAAGGAATGAATTTAGCGGATAATAAAGATAAGTCGAAGCATGCCAAACCTTCTTCTTCAAAGGCCAAGTTTAGACGAACCCAGCTAGATAGTCTTCTATCACTAGATTTATGATAACAATTTTTTTTAAAACTACATATTATATCACACTATCAAAACTACATATTATATCACACGTCATATTATATCACACTATTTATGAACCATTTTCATCGTTGGAAAATAAGCTCCCATTAACTCTAAGTCATATGGCATAGAGGGTCACTGAGAACAAGATGATCCTTAGGTGAAATAGTTGTTTGTATACGCTTGTTAACACACGATCTTATGCTCGAATATGTGACTTGTTTTGCTCTACTGAAGTATAAACAATGAAGGTTGAACATGTATATATTTTGTAATCATATGTTAAAATATGTGACTTGTTTTGCTCTACCGGAGTGTATAAACATGAAGGTTGAACATGTATATTTTGTAATCATATGCTAAAATATTTGACTTGTTTTGCTCCATCGGAGTACAAACATCAAGGTTGAACATGCATATTTAGTAATAAAATTCTGAAACATGCTAAAACATGTATATTTCTCTACCCAGTATATTCCCACCAAGTCGGAATGATAGTCTCTATTATTCAGACGGTTTTCGCCATCCTAGCATACGATAAACCCCCTTCTAGTGAATAGTTTGTCAATTGTACAATTCATTCTAGTGAAAAATTTGTCATTTGCACAATTCTTTAATATTTTGAATTAATAATTGTATAGAGATTTTACGTTTTCGATGATCTATGCCTCATTTGTAATGGTGACCTTTTGAAAATCAATTTAGTTTAATTTTTATGATTTTGTAATATGTTAATCTATTAGTATTATTTTATCATTGAGTGACACCAAACTTCTAACTCTTCACTTTCTTCCCTACCTTAGTTCCCAAATAAAAACTGCCCCATCGACAGCCCAAAATCGCGCTGAATGTTCACATCTCCACCTTTGGTTTCCATCTCTATACAACAATCACCTTTCTACTTGGGGGCGGAGCCAGCATGTGTGATGGATGGGGGTTCACCGTATATTCCCACCAAGTGGGGTCTTGGGAGGGTAAGTGTAAGCAGTCCATACCACTACCTCAAATGTGAGATAGAGACGTTGTTTCCGACAAACCCCGGCTCAAAATCAAACAATCTAGATAAGGAATTGCAAAAGAACCGTTCACCGAACCCCCTTCGGCGGAAAATTATACTATTTATACATTACTAAAATCATATTAAATGTATATATAATAGATGTCGAGCTCCTTTCGATAAGTTTTTCTTCAAATTTTGAACCCCCTCTCCAACATATTAATTAGACCACTAGAGTTAGCTTGGTTCACAACAGTATTCACTTACTTTCCTTAGTTATCCAAACATAGAAACAATGAAATGACAAGAGTCATGCAATCCCAATAGAAACAAAGATTCTGCAGTTTAACAATTATAGAATCAGCAACTCAAAGTGTCTGTGCCTTAGCTATATGATATCCTTGGTTGGCAAAACGCGGTAGAACTTCATTAAGCATAGTCTTTTTTTACTTGGAAAATCCAGTGAAAGGTCATTCACTACATGAGACTAAAGAACATACATCAAAGCAAAAGAACCCAAAAATGTTTCAGCATTGTTAATGAAAGCCAGGCGAAACGTGAATCTTTCGTCAAGTCTAAGGAAAAAAACCCTACTCAAAGGGACAACAGGAGTTAGAGACACCCCAGAAAAAAGTAGAAAAGCAATAAGCTCAACTACCACAGTCAGTACAAAGACAAATCCTAATTAGACGAAAGACAGTAAGTAAGTTCTAAGCTTTTCTACTATTAAATTGGTGTAAACAAGAAAAATAAAGTTTAATCATTCTAAACTAGTGAGGTAGCCTAAACCATGTTATTCTGTAATCCATCTACAGAAAAGCATCCTTTTATAAGCAAAAACTTCCAAAAACTAAAGAACTTGTTTGCGAGTTAAATTGCCAAGTACCTCGAAAACATGGCCATATTCTAGTTTACCTTTCCATATACAAAATCACTAGTACAACTAAACACCAGTTGTTGGCAACACATACCATACGAACACTGTTGTTAGTATTCACCCCGCTTCACCATGACCAGTTTCAAGAAATGCACCATGAGTCAAATTCCACGGTAAGTACTTGTGCGCACTGAACACAATCCCCAGCACCAAGGTTGGATTTGACAGAGTGGGATGTCATCAGACGTTAGTACTCGGGCATCTCCTCCTATGCAACACAACGTCAAATACAGAGGAAAATGATTATGTAATTATCAAAACTTAACTACCACTACTACTATTGCTACCCATATCGGCTACAGCTGCACTACCAACAAGAAGCATCACGAAAACTTCTTTGTCCAACGCAAGTCAAATGGGAAACCAAAAGAATTCATTTTTTTATAGTAAGGAGAAACTAGCATCAAGTATCCTGCTTGGCAAGGCACAAATGGGTTACGAAACTATATTCAAAACCGAACAACACAATCAAAAGGTAACTCATATAAGCTTTGACATAACAGGATACGAGAGGAGATGCATTAGATAGCTAGTAAAAATAACCATACGCAAGCCAAATTAAAACGATAGTTAAACAGAAAATATTACGAAATAGGCAATACTACTGACTCTACTTATCGTAAACTAGAATAAGAACTGCAAAAAAACTAAAATTCAAGCAATCCAACCAATCCCATTGAGCGCGTAATACTTGCAAGAGTAAATTGTATGTGGAGCGAAACCAGCAGCGTGAAAGTGAAGTTCTGCTCCAGCAATAGGTAAGTTCTCAGATGAAATCAAGCACTATGATCAGTGTTGTTGAGCCTACCGACTTGGAGCACCACCATAGCCACCACCATATCCAACTTGGCCACCATGAGGTCCATTTTGCTGAGCACCATAATTACCCGAACCTTGTGAATTTCTACTAGCATCGCCATAGCCACTTCCCATGTAACCCCCACCACCTGATTGCATGTCTCCCGATGCACCACTTCTACCAACTGGATTTCCATAAGCACCGTCACCTCCACCATATCCACCATAGTCATAACCTTGATTTCCATAACCCGTGGCTCGAGCTGGAGACTGTCCAACAGCAGATCCTCTATCAGTGGGTCCATCTCCACCACCAGCACTTCAAGCACCCCATGATGCATTACCATAGCCCATGTTCCCATAACCAGAAGGAACCTGAGAACCCCATGAGCTTCTCGATCAACCAGCTTGACCGCTACCATAACCAGCACCAGGCACATTTGGATTCCCAAAGGCTGCAGCAACTGCTGGACCACCATATCCAGGATTGACAACCCCATAGCTAGGATTTGCTCCACCATCACTTCCATAAGCACCATAACCCATTCCATTGTTGGACGATCCATAACCATAACCCGGTGTACCATATCCAGAGGAACTATAAGGCGGATAGCCACCTACAGTTTTTTGTGACTGCGTGTATCTATTGGTATCCATTCTGTCATAAGAACTGGGATTGTCACCAGATGCACCATACCCCTGGTAACTTCCACCACCCATACACCACCACCGTTGCCCGTGGAGCGACCACCAAAACCACCAGAACTACCATCTCTTGGAAGAGCACGTTTTACTTCCACTTGTTTCCCACTGAGATCATGAAATGTCTTGTGTAAAACCCTATCCACTACATCTTCGGAATCAAATGAAATGAAGCCAAACCCTCGAGGTCGGCTGGTCTATTAATCAAACATAATTGCTACATCAGTGACATTACCATAAGTTTCAAAGTAAGTTCTGAAGCCATCCTCAGTCAGCGTGGGAGGCAATCCACCAACAAATAATTTCTTTGTCCGGTTACTTCCACCACCTCTAAAACTTCTAGCACTACCTGCATTTCCAGATTTTGGACCCTGCTCCTCTCTAGACAAGACCCTATTAGCTTCAACCTATAAACAAAAAATACCATTGAGCTAAGTAAAAGAAGAACAAATTCAGAAGCAAGCAAGATAAAGACTCAAAAGGACAGATTTTATTATAAGATGCCCAAAATCTTAGCAAAAGTTTCCATCAACTAGGTTATTACTTTGGGGGAAAGCTCTTCTAAAAGACATCAAATTATCATCTGAAATGTACTAAACTTCTGTTGAACCTGCAAGCGTCTTACTTACGACATCCTAAAAGTATAGATGGAACAACAGGTCCGGAAAACCCAACAGATGTACAAATGATTTAAAATTCTTAAACAGAAGAACCTTTACCCAAGCGATGTCACTATTACACAAGAACACTGAACTTAAAAGACACGTTTATTTAAGACATCACCACAGGAAGTTTCCATTTGGTGTGCAACTAGCAACGAAGGGATGATTCAAGTTTCAAATACTCTATTAAGTAATTAAAATGTTTAGGGCAAACAATGCTCTAAATTAGAAGAAGGCGCACGATTAAACTAAAATAAACCACCATCATAGTGCTTTAATAAGTTACCTACTTACCTTCACCACTGCAGAACTCATTGTGAGTAAACCATTACCCATTGTCGTTAACAATACAAAAGAGGACATTAGACTACAACAAGAACTATTACTACTACAAATCAATCCCAAGCAAGGCCACCCATTGTATAACAAGTAATTTGATTCGAGAATAAAAGCGACACATATTATAGCAAAAATCACCACACATATGCAAAAGACCAATACACAGCACATTATGAGGTTGGAAATCATTCAGGACATATGGCATTCAAACGCATGACAGAACTACTGCAACGAATTATGCAACCTCATCCACCATTTTCACATCAAAACAAAATATGCAACACATTGTATACTCACAAAATTGACTCGAGAAACCATTATTTACAAAAGTCCTCAATATAAAAGATGTTGTCTTTACGTTAAATATAAGGAGAATCTATCTACCCATAAAATTAACTCAAGAGAAACTATTTCTTATTAGAAACCACAATATAAAAATGCAGATTTTACTTTAAATATCAGGGGAGCTTGATTACATAAGCTCAACCAGAAGAAGATACCAGAACAAAAAAATTCATAAGCATAAATCATCTCAAGAAATGAAAACCTTAGGCCAAAAAAAGATTTAAACTTTAGTACCCAGAGAACATATTCAAACTAAGAAATATCTGAATCCGAACCCAACAAGTAAAAATAGCAAGAAAACAGCACAAATATCAAGATAACAGGCACAAAAACACATCACAAATTAGAACTGACACGTCAGGACACAACTAGAAAACAATAACAAAGTCAGCTCATTTAACCAAAGATCCACAAGCATAAAATCTAAAAAACAAACAAAAATCAGAAATATAAACAACACCCAAAAGCCACAAAGAAAAGAGAAACATCATCTCATCACAATAGAAGCAAAAACACATCCTAAAATAGAAATGCCACATTAGTAAACACCCAGAAAACAATCACCAAAGTCAAGCTCATTTAACCAATCACTCCATCAGCACATAATCCCAAAATCCAAGAATCAGCTAAAACTAACAACTCCACAATCCCAATATTAAAGAACTAGCAAAAACTAACAACCCCACAAGCTCAAAATCAAAAATCAGCAATAACTAACTACCTCACAAGCTCAAAATACAAGAATAAACTAAAACTAACAACCCCACAAGCTCAAAATCAAAGAATCAGCAAAAACCAACAACCCCAAAATCCCCAAATCCAAGAATCAGCAAAAACTAACAACCCCACAAGCTCAAAATCAAAGAATCAGCAAAAACCAACAGCCCCAAAATCCCAAAATATAAGAATCAGCAAAAACTAACAACCCCACAAGCTCAAAATCAAAGAATCAGCAAAAACCAACAGCCCCAAAATTCCAAAATCCAAGAATCAGCAAAAACTAACAATACCACAAGCTCAAGATCCAAGAATCAGTAAAAACAAACAACCTCACAATCCGAAATAATAGAAAAACAAAAATAAAGCATGAACATACAGCCAAAAAACTCACCGTACGGCCATCAATTACATGAGTGTCCTTAAGAACTATATCAAGAACATTAGGATCTACAAATACAACAAAACTAAATCCTCTAGGCTTTCCAGTACTCTTATCTCTCATTAATACAGTCTGTAAAGCATCACCATACACTTGAAAATACTCCTTCATCTTCTTTCTATTTTTTCCCATGATATCCCACCAATAAAAAGCTTTTCTTTATCTGAATCCATGCTTTTTTCGCTCTCTTCCTCTCCACTTTTTCTCTATTTATAAGGTGTATATATGTATAACAATATCCAAAAGTCACATCATGTTCATATTAGGCAAAAACACATGAAACACCCAGAAAACAATCACAAGTCAGCTCATTTAGCCAAAACTCCTCAAATACAAATCCCAAAATTCAAGAATCAGTAAAAACTAAGAACCTCATAAGCCCATAATCCAAGAATCAGTACGAGAGGAGATGCATTAGATAGCTAGTAAAAATAACCATACGCAAGCCAAATTAAAACAATAGTTAAACAAAAAATATTATGAAATAGGCAATACTACTGACTCTACTTATCGTAAACTAGAATAAGAACTGCAAAAAACTAAAATTCAAGCAATCCAACCAATCCCATTGAGCGCATAATACTTGCAAGAGTAAATTGTATGTGGAACGAAACCAGCAGCGTGAAAGTGAAGTTCTGCTCCAGCAATAGGTAAGTTCTCAGATGAAATCAAGCACTGTGATCAGTGTTGTTGAGCATACCGACTTAGAGCACAACCATAGCCACCACCATATCCAACTTGGCCCCATGAGGTCCATTTTGCTGAGCACCATAATTACCCGAACCTTGTGAATTTCCACTAGCATCGCCATAGCCACTGCCCATGTAACCCCCACCACCTTATTGCATGTCTCCCGATGCACCACTTCCACCAACTGGATTTCCATAAGCACCATCACCTCCACCATATCCACCATAGTCATAACCTTGATTTCCATAACCCGTGGCTCGAGCTGGAGACTGTCCAATAGCAGATCCTCCATTAGTGGGTCCATCTCCACCACCAGCACTTGAAGCACCCTATGATGCATTACCATTGCCATGTTCCCATATCCAGAAGGACCCTGAGAACCCCACGAGCTTCTCGATCCACCAGCTTGACCGCTACCATAACCAGTGATAACGCTCAATCTACAACTCTCGTGGGAGTGTAAAGCGGTCGTTAGCAAATATTGAACCCAACCTGGGTTGGGTGTCGATCCCACAGGGAATAGCTTGGCCAACAAGTAAGTAAAATTACTAAACTTTTAGTGCAAGTCTCGTAAGAAGGGGGGATTGTAATAAGTAACCAAAGTAATGAAATAAAGGCTGAAAATAGCAAAGTAAAAAGAGAGTATTTCGTAGGTTGTGAAACAATGAGAATTGAAGCGTTGGGGTTATGTCCACCTTCAGAGGTATACGTCTCTATTGGCTATGAGTGTGTAGAGTCTTGACATGCAATTGCTTATAGAGAATTGTAGTCGATGGTAAATCCAAGCGTCTCTCGACCTGAACAAGGACTATTTCACTTTAACTCTCTCGAGCTTAAAGCGTGTCTAACGGTACGAATTCTCCAAGAGGTTAGTCCAGTTACGGTACTAGCTTTTTAATAGGAAAGGGTGTCCTACTACCTTGACATTATCTCTTTTCCAGACAAATAACCTTTCTCTCGAACAAGTTAAATGTTAGACTGGCGTTATTCTATGCGTCTGCAGCCACAAGAATTTGCATTAAGATGAAGAGAATAATGATATAAGCAATATACGTGTCTCGAACTTACAAACTCATAGCTATAGATAGTAACTCATTCGGCTTCCATAACCCCAACTAAGAGGTTTAGTTACCCATGAATGCGAAGGATATCACGATTTGTATGGTTGATGGCGTGAGAAGTAGGTGATAGGCGTGTGGTTTTGGTGATTCCCTAGCAAGTAACGATTCTCTTGTTGTGGAATAGATGAATAGAACAATAGATTAGAAGTGTTTGTGGTGGAAGATGAGAAGAATGGAGGAAAATTAATAGTTGAATGTATCTCTCCACTAAGGGAGGAGTTGCCTCTCCACTAAGGGAGGACTTGCCTCTCCACTAAGGGAGGACTTGATTAAAATCTCTAGCATGATAGGGTATTTATAATACTCCTATCCTACTCCTACTATGCTAATGAAATAAATAACCAAATCCTACTAAACTAAGGAAATACTTAACCCATTTGTACTAGGTTAATGTAACATTCTCCTAATCCAAATAAACTAATGAAATACATAACCCAATTGTACTAGGTTAATGTATCATTGTCAAAATCCAGCTTTGTGTCTGTAAGTCCCCAAAGTCTTCAGAATTGCTATTTTAGCCCGGGACAGATTTTCCATGCAGCAGTTTTGGTCCAGGTCCCCAGAGTCTTCAGAAATGCTGTTTTAGCCCGGGACAGAGTTTTCATGCAGCAGTTTTGGTCCTTAGGCGTGTAAACTCCCTTTCCTTCCTTCGTGAGCTTTCTATTGCGTCAAGTAAGCCCTAAAATGCTGAATTTTGCATCATTTATACCTGAAACTTTACTAATCATGTTTGTTAGCTCATTTATAGGAAAAAGGACTAAAAGTGCATGAAATATATAATTTGTTCTCAAAACTAGGCTAAAATATGGGCAAAATATATTGATATAGGCGTGTAAATTCGCCTATCATCAACACACCACACTTGCAGCTTTGTTCATCCTCGAACAAAATATCATGTCCTTCTAAGCATCAACTTAGGGTTTTTACAGCAACAACACAAAACATTCTTCAAGACAAGCACAAAAATTATCAACAAAGAGTAGCTTCCCGATTATAAGTGGAAACAGTTTAACCTCTAGCGTAGACTAGTGATGGTGATCAACTCGCATGCAAACGTTAAGGTACATAGAATCATATACAACTATCCAAAGCTCATCAACCATGTGTGTCTCACAATATAGTACCCATAATTACTCACAAATATAGCATATTTTTCAAACATGGGTATCAAAATGTCCTTGCTCTCACTCTCACAAAGAATTCATATGTAGCAACTGATGACCATAGGCTTGCCCTTAATGTAGTACTCTACTAAATGTCAGAATGCTAAGCTTAGGATCAAGTAGGTCTTTTGATGGTTGTAATGTAGGCTAAGGGACGGGTAGGACTATTTTGGCCAGAAATAGTGACTAAGTTCCTAAGCACTTTAATACATCACATTGTATCATTGACACTTTTTTCTTTCAACCTTTCTTCTTTCTTTTATTCTACCACCCTTATGCTCCTCTTTTTGTTTTTCAATTTTAAGAACAACTCACTTTTCAGCTTTCTTTTCCTTTTTCTTTTCACAACATACCTCTTATGATAGCACTTTCTTTTTCATAACATATTCAAGCACCATTACAATTTAAAGCATCATACTCAACCAATTTCCTCTTATGTTGTCACATGACTTTTTCACTTTAAAGCACTTAGGAATTTGGATCAAATTACGGTCTTGAAAAAAATGGATTAGGCTTACATACAAGGTTGTCAAAGAAATAGGCTAAAGGCTCAAAAGGGTTTAACTAGGATGATGTCCATGGGTAGGTAAAACAAAGGTAAACATGTATAGGTTGCCGAAGAAATGCCTCAATCATATCCTAAACTTACACTCCTTATTTTCGCTTTGCATACATACCAGGCAAGTTCTAGCATCAGCCACACACATAGAATATACTATTATCTCACACACACAAGGCACATGGTCGACTTGATTGGAAGTAATATAGACTCTTGACCCAACAAGTGAAGGAATTGAATCACACAATATCACATAATGAGTCACAACTAGAGCCTAAACGTCTCAATAGTCACAATTGTAATGCATACTCTTGTTATAATCACATGCTGCCTATCAAAATAATTTCATGCGAAGCTAGAAAGATTTTACTCCTAAAAAAACTAAAAAAACGTCAAATGAAAAAAAAAAACAAAAAAAATGAACTCAAATAAACAAAGTAAACAAACAAACATAGGTGCAAATAGAGAAGTATAGCATGCAATGCCACCCCACACTTAGACGGGACACTGTCCTCAGTGGAAAATAAATACGAGAAACCTGGTCAGTCGGACTCCTCCTCTATGTCTGGGGTCATACCCCTTGCGTTGGGATCATCATAAGAGTCATCATCCTCATAAGTTACGCATAAGTATCCCACTTAATTCCAAGCGTGAGTCGAGGTGTTTGCAGCGAGGAGGGTTCTCCTTGCTCCTTGCGGCCTCTTTTCTTGCCCTTTTGGGAAGTGGTAGCCTTCTTCCTTGCCTGGTCTCTCTTTAGGTGCCATTGTACCTGAGACTTGAAATAGTGTTAATGGTAGCACAATCTCAATGGATACAATCTATACATAGACAGTAGGGGTTCCACCCCACACTTAGGGTGTTGGCACCAACTAGTGAGGTGAAAGTGATCGATTACTCAGAATTCATCGACATACGTTTTAGGATTGTATTCCGACAAGAGAATCAGCAATGCATTACTTACTTGCAGCCATTGGACTACTTTCATGGTAGCTATAGCAACACTACTACATAGGGGTTACCATATGGAATAGTTATTCTTACAACAATCACAACCTCTTATGTCGGTAGGCACTATAAGTCTTATCCCGATGGCCGGGATAGTCTAACATGTAAGTATCCAAACAACAATCTTAAGCACTGTTCATAGCCATAGTAATTCCGCAAATAGTATAACAATGCTATTAAAACCAATTTCAAGTCGGAAACAAGTCAAGATTTTCCTACGTACATGTTCACTCACAGGGTTGTGTATCAACAATCCAAACACATGAACATCACCAACAATCTTATACGATTTAGCAATTCATAATAGTCATAGCAATGTAGTACTTATGAGAAATAAATGAAGAATAAGAGAGTACTTACTTGCTTGAAGCTTGTGGAGATGGTTTTGTGAATTGGAAGAGCAAAAGAAGAAAATTTTGAGAGGATTTGGAGAGGGAATGCGGTGCCTTTAGGTCAATTTTTAGTGTGGTTATGTTTCAAGACTAAGTCCCCTTTATATAGGAAGAGAATGGGTCGGGTTATGACCCATTTACAATCGGTGTTGGAGACAAAAATCACCACATATGCGGCGCATATCTCTTGGCATATCAATGACATATGCGGCGCTTTGTCCATGGCATAATGGGACATATGCGCAGCATAGTCTATGGCATATGAGATACAGAGACCAAATGCCATAGCATAGGCGGTGCATAGTCAAAAGCACACTTAGGAATAGGCGGCGCATAATGTATAGCACACTAGATTCCGAAACCTTAGGCTATAGGATAGGTTGTGCATCGTTCGTGGCCTAGTTTTACCAAGGCCTAGCCTTTCGCGATGCCTATTTTGACAAGGAAAAGGCTCAATCCATAACCTTATGCATCACCATTCCTAACACACCAACTTTACCATACAATGCGTCCAAATCGTCAATTGAAATCAATCTCCTCGTTGAATACTTCTTGCACCTATTTTTGCTCAAAACCAAACAAAAACGATTAGTACGATGGGTTGCCTCCCACCTAGCGCCTTAGTTTTGGTCGTGGCACGACTCTTTTTTTTGGATTTTTCATAAAACAAAACAAGTACTAGAATGAAAGATAACGAAAAAATGATAAAACGATGGGTTGCCTCCCATCTAGCGCCTTATTTATTGTCGTGGCTCGACGTAGTTACCTCGAGTACTCAGACTTCGTCGAGGTAAGTGATGGATCATTTTCTGAAAGGATTTAGACGACAATGAGGCTTACCTGTGGTCATGCGATCTTTTTCGAGCTGGCTCATACGTTTCTCCGGAGAGTCACCAATTATATCATCAATAGTCCAACCCATAGCTCTCTTGTATCACCTCAGAGCAGAGATGAAAGCTTCTACGTGCTGTTCACTTAAATCATCTGCTCTCTCCGGAAGTATATTTCTACTTTCCAAGAACACATACTTTAGATAATCGGGAAGCTCTTGTGATTCTAGCATTGGTGGCTCGTCAAAGGGAGTATTCGCTGTTGGTCGATTCTTGAGTTCACAATCCGGTTTCTTAGGAGTATAAGACTTTATTTCTATTAGAGCACTCATAAGTTCTTCATAACCTTCATTATCTTCATGATCAACTTTCAGTGGTACAGCAGACAATGGCTCAACAGTAGGTTGTTTCTCTATAGATAATGCTTTCATATCCTCATAATGAACATCAGCTACAGATGACTCATTCATATCGCTGGGCTGCTTCATTGTTTTGCATATATCAAACCGTACCACTTCGTCAACCACTTGCTTTCCTTTTGCTGAAGTTTCCAGCACCTTACCACTTCTAGTAGTTATGGCCATGCATGACCCATCATTCCTTGGGTTTTGCACAGTATCGCTAGGTAAAGTGCCAGCCTTTCTTTGATTAAATGCTGCTGAAAGTTGGCTCAATTGCTGCTCTATTTGCTTGATAGAAGTGGAATGAGAATCAACTAGTTTCTTCATGGAGGACAAATCATCAATCACCTCCTTAACTCCTGCGCTCGTTGCTTCCACTCCTTTCAATAACTTAGCCATCATGTCTTCCATACTCCCAGAATTAGATGTTGTGGTATCACGTCTACCAGGGGGAACGTACAAACCACTCTTTTCATTATTTTTCTTCCAACTACCTTGGTCTTTGCTTCCAGATTTATCATAATAGTTCCGACCTTGGTTTCCTTGGGTATTCCCTCGGAAACCCCCCTGATTGTTCAAGTAGTTGGCCTCATCTTCCGAATCAGATTCGTCTCTTCCTTTTGACGCAATAGCTTTCACTTTTTCGGTCTTCCCTGATAATAAGTGCTTTGTCAGAAGATCCAATTGTGTTTTCATGTGCGCCATGTCTTGCTCACGTTCTTTTTCTCTTCTTCTTTGTTCAGCAGTCATGCCAATAGATAAAGTGGGGCTTGCTACCTCAGAATCCCTGGTATGCCAAGCCCTACTTTGCTTCATCATTCGATCTAGCATATTGCTTGCCTGCACAAAGGTGAGGTCCATAAATGATCCACCTGCTGCATTATCAACCACTGGCTTAGTCACCGAATTCAACGCTCTGTATAATATCTCCATCAAGTGGACATTGGTCATATGATGGTTTGGGCATCGCATTAGCTTCGTCTTGAACCTCTCCCATGTTTCGTGGAGAGCTTCAGAGGGAAGCTGACGGAAGTTGCTGATTTCATCTCTGAATTGTGCTTTTTTGGATGGCGGAAAGAATCTTTCTAGGAAAGCGTCTTTCAATTGCCTCCAATTAGTAATCGAATCAGGAGTCAGCCCATTCAACCATAGAGTTTCCTCCCCAGACAGAGACAATGGAAATAGACGTAATTGAATTGCATTCTGACCAACACCAGGATTGTCAAACGACTTGCATGTAGAAATAAAGTTGATGAGATGCATATTCGGATCGTCGACTGCTAGTCCACCAAATAATCCCTTGAGTTGCAAAAGCTGAATCATGGCGCTAGTGATATTGAACTTTGCTCCCGGTGCTAAGGGAGGAAGAATAATAGCTCCTGTGGAACCAGCTTCGTCAAGATCATCTTCCTCATCATCGAACAGCATTGGTACAGTTCGACGTTCAGGCCTATATCTTGCTTGACGATCTCTTCTGTTTGCTGGTGTCGCCATCTCAGTAGTATGCTGTGGGTTTAATAGCTCTTCATCGCCCAGATCCTCATCGTCAGGATTTGTTGCTCGCCTACGGTTATCAATATTCTGTTGATGCACTTGAGCAGCCAGCCTTTCAGTTTCACGTTGTTCCTCCATTGATGCACTAAATAATCCTAAAAAAAAACAAAAACAACAACTAAATGTAAAAGTACGAGAATCTTTGACCAAAGGGTCTAGTAATTATCACGAACTTGATTGACACTCGTATTCCCCAGCAACGGCGCCAATTTTTGATAACGCTCAATCTACATCTCTCGTGGGAGTGTAAAGCGGTCGTTAGCAAATATAGAACCCAACCTGGGTTGGGTGTCGATCCCACAGGGAATAGCTTGGCCAACAAGTAAGTAAAATTACTAAACTTTTAGTGCAAGTCTCGTAAGAAGGGGGGATTGTAATAAGTAACCAAAGTAATGAAATAAAGGCTGAAAATAGCAAAGTAAAAAGAGAGTGTTTCGTAGGTTGTGAAACAATGAGAATTGAAGCGTTGGGGTTATGTCCACCTTCAGAGGTATACGTCTCTATTGGCTATGAGTGTGTAGAGTCTTGACATGCAATTGCTTATAGAGAATTGTAGTCGATGGTAAATCCAAGCGTCTCTCGACCTGAACAAGGACTATTTCACTTTAACTCTCTCGAGCTTAAAGCGTGTCTAAC
Source organism: Capsicum baccatum var. pendulum (assembly GCA_030864225.1). Classification (NCBI taxonomy): domain Eukaryota; kingdom Viridiplantae; phylum Streptophyta; class Magnoliopsida; order Solanales; family Solanaceae; genus Capsicum; species Capsicum baccatum. The sequence goes on along the minus strand of CM061560.1, from coordinate 1,884,010 downwards.
GGTACGAATTCTCCAAGAGGTTATTCCAGTTACGGCACTAGCTTTTTAATAGGAAAGGGTGTCCTACTACCTTGACATTATCTCTTTTCCAGACAAATAACCTTTCTCTCGAACAAGTTAAATGTTAGACTGGCGTTATTCTATGCGTCTGCAGCCACAAGAATTTGCATTAAGATGAAGAGAATAATGATATAAGCAATATACGTGTCTCGAACTTACGAACTCATAGCTATAGATAGTAACTCATTCGGCTTCCATAACCCCAACTAAGAGGTTTAGTTACCCATGAATGTGAAGGATATCACGATTTGTATGGTTGATGGCGTGAGAAGTAGGTGATAGGCGTGTGGTTTTGGTGATTCCCTAGCAAGTAACGATTCTCTTGTTGTGGAATAGATGAATAGAACAATAGATTAGAAGTGTTTGTGGTGGAAGATGAGAAGAATGGAGGAAAATTAATAGTTGAATGTATCTCTCCACTAAGGGAGGAGTTGCCTCTCCACTAAGGGAGGACTTGCCTCTCAACTAAGGGAGGACTTGATTAAAATCTCTAGCATGATAGGGTATTTATAATACTCCTATCCTACTCCTACTATGCTAATGAAATAAATAACCAAATCCTACTAAACTAAGGAAATACTTAACCCATTTGTACTAGGTTAATGTATTATTCTCCTAATCCAAATAAACTAATGAAATACATAACCCAATTGTACTAGGTTAATATATCATTGTCAAAATCCAGCTTTGTGTCTGTAAGTCCCCAAAGTCTTCAGAATTGCTGTTTTAGCCCGGGATAGATTTTCCATGCAGCAGTTTTGGTCCAGGTCCCCAGAGTCTTCAGAAATGCTGTTTTAGCCCGGGACAGAGTTTCCATGCAGCAGGTTTGGTCCTTAGGCGTGTAAACTCCCTTTCCTTCCTTCGTGAGCTTTCTTTTGCGTCAAGTAAGCCCTAAAATGCTGAATTTTGCATCATTTATACCTGAAACTTTACTAATCATGTTTGTTAGCTCATTTATAGGAAAAAGGACTAAAAGTGCATGAAATATATAATTTGTTCTCAAAACTAGGCTAAAATATGGGCAAAATATATTGATATAGGCGTGTAAATTCGCCTATCATCAACCAGCACCAGGCACATTTGGATTCCCAAAGGCTGCAGCAACTGCTGGACCACCATATCCAGGATTGACAACCCCATAGCCAGGATTGGCTCCACCATCACTTCCATAAACACCATAACCCATGCCATTGTTGGACGATCCATAACCATAACCCGGTGTACTACATTCGGAGGAACCATAAGGCGGATAGCCACCTATATTTTTTTGTGACAGCATGTATCTATTGGTATCCATTCTGTCATAAGAACTGGGATTGTCACCAGATGCACCATACCCCTGGTAACTTCCACCACCCATATGCCACCATCGTTGCTCGTGGAGCGACCACCAAAACCACAAGAACTACCATCTCTTGGAAGAGCACATTTTACTTCCACTTGTTTCCCACTGAGATCATGAAATGTCTTGTGTAAAACCCTATCCACTACATCTTTGGAATCAAATGAAATGAATTCAAACCCTCGAGGTCGGCTAGTCTATTGATCAAACATAATTGCTATATCAGTGACATTACCATAAGTTTCAAAGTAAGTTTTGAAGCCATCCTCAGTCAGCGTGGGAGGTAATCCACCAACAAATATTTTCTTTGTCCTATTATTTCCACCACCTCCAACACTTTTAGCACTACCTGCATTTCCAGATTTTGGACCCTGCTCCTCTCTGGACAAGGCCCTCTTTAGCTTCAACCTATAATGAAAAAATACCATTTAGCTAAGTAAAAGAACAACAAATTCAGAAGCAAACAAGATAAAGACTCAAAAGAACAGATTTTATTGTAAGATACCCAAAATCTTAGCAAAGGTTTCCATCAACTAGGTTATTATTTTGGGGGAAAGCTCTTCTAAAAGACATCAAATTATCATCTGAACTGTACTAAACTTCTGTTGAATCTGTAAGCGTCTTACTTACGACATCTTAAAAGTATATATGGAACAACAGGTCTGGAAAACCCAACAAATATACACATGATTTAAAATTCTTAAACAGAAGCACCTTTACCCAAGCAATGGCACTATTACACAAGAACACTGAACTTAAAAGACACGTTTATTTAAGACATCACCACAGGAAGTTTCCATTTGGTGTGCAACTAGCAACGAAGGGATGATTCAAGTTTAAAATACTCTATTAAGTCATTAAATGTTTAGGGCAAACAATGCTCTAAATTAGAAGAAGGCGCACCATTAAACTAAAATAAACCACCATCATAGTGCTTTAATCAGTTACCTACTTACCTTCACCACTGCAGAACTCATTGTGAATAAACCATTACCTATTGTCGTTAACAATACAAAAGAGGACACTAGACTAAAATAAACCTGTCTGCACACTATCAACAGAAAGAAGAAAAACATGACTCTATCATAAATAAGGTCTGAAGTATACGTGAATCTTACCACTACCTCAATATCTGTCTACATATATAAATATTTATTTGGTTTGGAATATCACCGGTAAATATGTGGTGGGTTCGATAATATTTTTTCATCCTTAACTAAAAGTTTCAAATTTCAACACTAACATTGGTAAAATTGTTGTTAATAGGCATTTTTCGTGAAATAAGACTTGTTTGAAGGAATGTATATTGGTTGGATTACTAAATTTCGAATATTAGAAAGTTTAAGAAATTGACTTCGCTTTTTAAGAATCTTTTAAAATATTGAAATATCTACTTGTATAGGTTTCTAAGGTAGATTTTGATATATTTCATAATTCTACAAAATATAGTTGTTATTGTTACAATTTAGAATATTTCTAAAGGCTGTAAATATTACATAGCCCATCACTTCTTCCTTTAAAAAAATAAATTATACGATAAATGTGTTTGTGAAAAAATTAAAATTTTATAAATGTTTTATTGGAAAGAATGTTGATTAACTGATAGAATTGTAATTTTATAATATTGTGCGTTCTGCAAAAGTCAATAAAATATCGTGAATTTTTTTACACGACTCTAAAAAACTTTTAACTGGAAAAAAATATTTTCAAAATTTAACCTTTATTTATATCCTAACATATTTGGTATTTTCTTAAAACAATAACTATTTTTAGTAATAATGGTAGATAAGTTTTGACAAACGAATATAGTACTACCTCTATCCACCTTTATTTTTTACTATAGTTAAAAAAAAACTTTTACCATATTATTAAGTCATCGATTCAAGTTTTGAGAACAGTTTTTTACAGATATGCATAACAAGATTGCGTACACTAAATTCTTATTGATTTTTTCTTTCAATTTTGCACATAACAGAAGTTTTAGTATACCCAATGACTCTCTTTTATTTTCAATTCACCTAATAGTTAGTGAGATGAAATGACTTATAATAACGAAGGATGCTCTAGTAAAAATATCAAGTTTTCAAATCTAAATAAATAAAAATAAACGGAGAAAACATAATATTTGTGGACCAAAATAAATGCTTAAAAAGAAGCACCATATGTAAATCCTCACTTTTTCCCATAGAAGGATCAAATTGCATTCATGTGTGAGTGACAATTACTAGTGTACTGTATCCATTGCACATGTTAAATACTACTTGTAGAAAATGACCCTTTTAATTACTTGAAAAAAACACATGTGTCCTCTTTATTACACCCTACATTTCCTCAAAATCTTATCTACACCCCCCAAAATAGAATTTATTTTCTGTTTTACACCCTTTTTTATTTAATTTTATGAAAACAATATAATATTTCTATTTAAGATTGAACGGTATTGATATGATTGAATATCATTTAAGCAACTAAAATTTTAGAATTTATTTTTTAGTATACATGATAAGGCTAAAATAAGGTATTTGTTGGTGCATTACATATTGGGTATTAATTCTTGTGGTTTAGTTTTGTCTCTTAGTTAATGTTTAAATGGGAATAACTAATTAAGCAACCAAAATTTTAGTATTGTATTAATTTGTGTTGACAATTACGAAGATATGGCTAAATAAGGTATTGCAAACAAATTTAATTTGTTGGTGCATTGCATATAGGGTATTAGTTCTTGTGGTTTAATTAATTATTTGATTCTTAGTTATGTTTAAATGAAAATTATTAAATAAACAACTTCACCAAATCTAGTTATGAAAATTTAAAACATGATTAATGAGGCAAGATACTGTTTTACAACAAAGTGGAAGTGTAGATTAATTAAATAATGGGGATTGTCAAATAATGTTTAGTTAGATTCCTTCATAAAAAAAATTATTTGATTACACTCTTTAATTACGCGTGATAATGTTTGCAAATTACACTCTTTGGGATGGTCATTTGTCATCTCCCTTTGTGAACTAATATAAATAGACAGTGTTAGAGTTATTTTTGAGTCATTTCTTATCTCTCTTTACGGCCAATGAAGAAATTTTTCATCAATTTTTGAGCCCTGTACAAATAAAAAGACGTATATTATATATATATAAATACATAATAAAATAAATAGATTTGGGCAATGACAAAATTTTTATAACGTAAAAGTTTTATGATTCGTATCTTGGCAACACGAGTTAGGACGACTAATAAATCAGCAACCACTTCGTATGTCGTATTTAAAATCTAATCTGAGCCCACCATTTTAAAAAAAAATATATTTTTATACATATAAGCACACAAATATTTTCAATTTATTTTGATAATTATTTATTTGTTACAAACATTTTTATTTACATGTGTTTATCCAGGTTGGGAATACTTGACGGGAGTGATATTAAACGAATAGTTTAAGTTTTGTGTTTGCATTTTTTATATTTTTACACTTGTACAAAATATAAATTATAGTGTAAAATTTATTTTTGGGGCATTGGACGGAAATGCTTTTTACAAATGTTCATCACATGTTTAGGCAAATATAGGACATTAATATTTATATTAAAAAATTAAATTAATTTAGATACTTACTCAATTAATTCATACTTATACATTGAAAGATATTGCATATTTTTTTCTTTAATATAATTTTTCTGATATTTTTTATTTTTCACGCGATTCTCATCATACTTTAGGCAAATTTAGGTCATTACTAGTTATATTAAAATTGATTTAGATACTTAATCAAATAATTCACTTTTTTACATTAATGGATATTATGTAGAATTATTTCATAAAATAATTTTTCTTTATTCAATTTTGTCTTTACGTACATATTTATATATTTTGCTTATATATATATATATATTTTACTATAGCATATGCATTATATTATTTTAATATATATGTTATATTTGTATTTGCATGCATTGATTTTTTTTTCTTTTTCTTGTTTCTTTTTTTAATAAACTTAAGTCTGGCCGGGAACCATATTTGTAGATTTTGAAGGGTGTATAACCCCTTCCCTTTGCAATAATTTGAATCAGTACCTAGAATCTAAATTGGTTTCGTCATACTCCCTCCGATTCGAAAAGAATTACCTACTTTGATTTGGCACAAAGTTTAAGAAAATAAAGAAAATTTTTAAATCTTGTAGCGTTAAATTAAAGTAGTGTCAAATGTATCAAAATGCCCTTTAATTTTGTGGTCATAAACATGTCATTTGAAAAGTTTAAATTAAAGTATTGCCAAAAAATGAAAGGGATCATTCCTTTTTAAATGAACTAAAAAGGAAAGTTAAGTCATTTCTTTTTAAACGGAGGGAGTACTTGTTAATAAATAAATAGGTTTCATATTTTTTCTTGAAAATTAGGTGGCGACTCTGTTGACACCCAATTTTGACCTCCCGATATAAATTTTAGGCTGTTATTATATCAAAATTATTTAATTTTAATTATCAATATTTTTAAATATTATTCTTACATTGAGTACATACTAAAGTGTCGCATTTATAATTAAAGGAAATGCATAAATTATTTCTTTGCTTTTAATATCATTGTCATAATTTTTAAACTCATATTTAGCATTTTCTGTAATTTTTATTAAATTATTTTCCACGTATTTATGCACATCCAGATTTTTGCAAACACAATATCTACTTTTCCATTATTTAGCATTATTTATTTTATAAAATTATTTATTATTAATTATTATTATTTATTATCTAATTATTATTATTATTTATTATTTAATATTGTTATGTATTATTTAATTATTATTATTATATACTATTATCCCTATTTTAATTTAAATAACAGCCTAATTTAATTCATTTTACCTAAATTTATTCACCTTTTAACTTAATTTTGTCCAATTTCTTACAATTCTAACCATTTTTGAAACTCAATTCCAAATTTTCAATTTTTAGATCTCAGTTGTTAATCCTGAACGGATCCAACGATTGAGACCTGATACACCTTTCATTCCTTTTTAATCCAAAAATCTGACCCTAATTCCAAAATCAAACAACAACCGCTACTTCTCTCTCTATCTAACCTCTTTCCTTCTCTCTCTATCTAACCTCTCTTTCCCATGGCTGCCGCCGCTGATCGGTGGAGCAGCGCCACATAGACCCTCTTCTCCAATAGATTTCCCACCGCCCTCTATATGTGCTACCAACACTAATTCCGGCGATACCAGATCTACCACTGCCTTCTGTCGTTTGTCCTCACTGCTGCCAGCTCCACGCCGCCAACGCCTACTACGGCGATACCAGATCTACCACTGACTCCTGTCGTTCGTCCTCGCCACGCCGCCAATGCCTACTCTGGCAATACCAGATCTACCACTGCCACCTGCCGTTCATCCTCGCCGCGCCGCCAGCCCCTCAGCCTTCATCACCATCTCTCCCTCCATTTTACTCTTTCCGGCAATGAACCAGCACGCAATTGCCGCTCCAACATTGCCACGAGACCCCCTGCTCTCCAACCTCCTCTGTGATCCAACCATCGCTGCCCCAGGTCATCTCCATCGTCCACCTTCCACCAACCTTCTCCGTGTCATTGATCCGTTTGTCAAAAAAGAGATGAAAAACCCATCCACAGGTTTGCCTAAATATTTAAATGTTTGTGTTTAATTTTAATTCCTTTTCCCCTTCTTTAACAGATTTCAGACTCTGAATTAACAATGTATGAATGATTTATTTCATCCGATTCTTTGCCATTTTGTGTGCTTATGTTTTAAGACTACCAGATGTGAAAAATCTAAATTTTAATAATGATCAATTTTGTCATAGTTTGCTAATTCTGAATTTTGAAATTATCCATCTTCTTTGAATTACTTGTCAAATTTCTCGGCTATTTGACTGCGTATTATATTTTTATGGTTGGATTGATCTTGTGATAATTTGAATAAGATTTTGGTAAAGAACATCTGATTGTGTATCACGTTTCTTGAATTACATCGTGGACTGATTTTTGTACAATTGATGATTTGAATTAGGTACAAAAACAATTAGGGATTATTTTACAAAATTAATTGCTCATAATTTATTTATGGTAAATTGAACAAATTTTCTCATCCCTAATTGACCCTAATTGATTATCGATCTCTTAATTGATTAGTGATTGATGCTAACATATAATTATTAATTTACCTTCCTTCTATGGAATATGCGACAACATGGCACTCACCTATATATAAGGTAACTTTCAGTATTATGGGAATCTAGTTTTTAATCATGACGGTCTTGATATTTTTTATTTATTGGATTTGGCCTAAGGAAAAAAATATTGTGAATGACTTTTACAAATATTGACTTTCGTTTTTAATTGGTATATGATTGATTCAGTAAGAGAAATTCTCTGCTGAGATATTTTTTTACCATTTTTATGTTGGTTTAGTTTTACAATACTCAGCCTATATAAACAATTCTTCAAGCTCTTAAGTTCACAAGTTCTTCTTAAGTTTTACAATTACCACTACTACTCTCTTAAACAAAGCATTAGTTACTTTCAATACAAAAAGTTATGGAAAAAATCTTGCATATTTTGCTTTCTTTTTTATTTCAATTTTACTACTGCTTGTAGGTAAGTCCCTATAGGTATTTACAGGAGTGTTATAGCATGGTGATACAACTCAGTGAAGAAAAACCCCAAGCTGAAGCAGAAATTGAGATGTTGAAGAAAAATATGAGTGTACGGTCTGCAAAAGTTTCAAACAAGCAACACCTGGAGGGAGTGATGAAAATTATAAAATTAGGCGCAGAGCATCAGAGATTAAGTGGTCTTGTGTGGAAGAAGTTGCTTGGTCCTACAGCCATGGTCCAGATAAATCTTGACCTGACCACCCAAACATATGACGACCTAGAGGGAGTGAAGAAAATTGCAAAATTGGACGCAGAGCGTCCGAGATTACTTGGTCATGTATGGATGAAGCTTGACCTGACCACCCAAACAACATATGTGGAACTTCGACCCTAATTATAATCCCAAAGTTACAATATACTACCTATTATTTTTTGTTTGTTGTTGTTTTCATTCACTGGGTTCGATGTTGTATAAAATTTAAAGTATATAAGATAAATGCATGGAATAGTTGTCTTATTTTCTATCAATCATTTCAGGAGCACTTGTTATTTCTTTTTACTAATCGACTGACTATATCCATCTACTTTATGAAATATCAAAGAAAGGAATGAATTTAGCAGATAATAAAGATAAGTCGAAGCATGACAAACCTTCTTCTTCAAAGGCGAAGTTAATAGACGAACCAAGCTAGATAGTCTTCTATCACTAGATTTATGATAACAATTTTTTTAAAAACTACATATTATATCACACTATCAAAATAAAAATTTAAAAGGAAAATAATTTGGATAAGTGAAAGGGTGTAATTGGTGGTCTCCACACGTCAATTCCGTGCAGTACTACTCAATGAGAATGGTGCACCCTAATATATCCAATACCCACTAGGCACTAGCCCAAATAGACAAAAAGATCATAATCCCTTTTCTAATTTGATGTTGAAATCATTGAAGTTTCTATACAGATTACTTTCTTTCTTTAGTTTCAATTTATGTGTCACTTAAATAGATCTAATATAATGTAATTTTATAAGTTAATCAAATTGATTTTCCATAAGTGAGGAGTAGTAAATTTAAATGAATAAGAAATATGGTAAGTAATACTAGTAAAACCAAGCAAGGGTTGTTTGGCTGTTGGTTATAATTCTGTGCAGTTGTTTGGTTATTTCATTTTCTACAACGTATAAAATATTAGTACAAATTAACCCATGATTTATACATGTTCTATTTAACTGGGAATGTATATTAATAACTAAATATTGTACTTATATGATATGCAAAGTTTTGTACAATATAACTAAAAAAGTTATGAAATACAAATGTTGGGTATATGAATAAAAATCCTATATTATTAATTGAAATAAATGAGAAATTATGAAATCAATTTAGTTTAATTTTTAGCATTTTGTAATATGTTAATCTATTAGTATTATTTTATCATTGAGTGACTCCAAGCTTCTAACTCTTCACTTTCTTCCGTACCTTAGTTCCCAAACAAAAACTGCCCCATTGACAACCCAAAATCGCGCTAAATGTTCACATCTCCACTTTTGGTTGCCATCTCTATACAACAATCACCTCTCTACTCGGGGGCGGAGCCAACATGTGTAATGGATGGGGGTTCACTGTATATTCCCACCAAGTGGGGTCTTGGGAGGGTTAGTGTAAGCAGTCCATACTACAACCTCAAATGAGAGATAGAGACGTTGTTTTCGACAAACCCCCGACTCAAAATCAAACAATCTAGATAAGGAATTGCAAAAGAACCTTTCACCGAACCCCCTTCGGCGGAAAATTATACTATTTATACATTACTAAAATCATATTATAGGTATATATAATAGATGTCAAGATCTTTTCGATAATTTTTTCTTCAAATTTTGAACCCCCTCTCCAAAATATTAATTGGCCCAACAAAGTTATCTTGGTTCACAACAGTATTCACTTACTTTCCTTAGTTATCCAAACTTAGAAACAATGAAATGACAAGAGTCATGCATTCCCAATAGAAACAAAGATTCTGCAGTTTAACAATTATAGAATCAACAACTCAAAGTGTCTGTGTCTTAGCTATTTGATATCCTTGGTTGGCGAAACGCGGTAGAACATCCCTAGGCATAGTCTTTTACTTGGAAAATCCAGTGAAAGGTCATTCACTACTTGAGACTAAAAAACATACATTAAAGCAAAAGAACCCAAAAATGTTTCAGCATTTTTAATGAAAGCCAGGCGAAACGTGAATCTTTCGTCAAGTCTAAGGATAAACACCCTAGTCAAAGGGATAATAGGAGTTAGAGACACCCCAGAAAAAGTAGAAAAGCAATAAGCTGAACTACCATAGTCAGTGCACAGATAAATCCTAATTAGACGAAAGACAGTAAGTTCTAAGCTATTCTATTGTTAAATTGGTGTAAACAAGAAAAATAAAGTTTAATCATTCTAAACTAATGAGGTAGCCTAAACCATGTTATTCTGTAATCCATATCCAGAAAAGCATCCTTTTATAAGTGAAAACCACCAAAAACTAAAGAACTTGTTTGAGAGTTAAATTGCCAAGTACCTCGAAAACATGGCCATATTCTAGTCTGCCTTTCCATACACAAAATCACTAGTACAACTAAACACTAGCTGTTGGCAACACATACCATACGATGACAGATGTTAGTCTTCACCCCGCTTCACCATGACCAGTTTCAGGAAATACACCATGAGCCAAATTCCACGGTAAGTACTTGTGCGCACTGAATACAATCCCCAGCATCAAGGTCAGATTTGACAGAGTGGGATGTCATCAGACATTAGTACTTGATGATAGGCGATATTACACACCTATGGTGCTATATTTTGCCCATATTTTAGCCTAGGTTTGAGAACAAATTATATATTTCATGCACTTTTAGTCCTTTTTCCTGTAAGTGACCTAACGAATATGATTAGCAAAGTTTCAGGTATAAATGATGCAGAATTCAGCATTTTGTGGATAACTTGACTCCAAAGAAAGCTTCACAAAAGGATAAAAGGGAGACTTGGACGCCAAGGACCAAAAGTGGCGCATGGAAAATCTGTCCCGGGCTAAAACAACATTTCTGAAGACTTTGGGGACTAGTAGTAACTTATTAGGATTAGGATAATGATACATTAACCTAGTACAATTGGGTTAAGTATTTCATTAGCTTAGTAGGATTTGGTTAAGTATTTCATTAGCTTAGTAGTAATAGGATATGGGTATTATAAATACCCTATCTTGCTAGAGATTTTTAATTAATTCTTCTACTAATCAATCTTTCTATTCTTCTTCCATCAACAACAATTCTCATTCTAGTTCTAAACAATTATTCTTCCATTAATACTAGTTTTCTTCTTCTATTCATCTATTCAATTCTTAATTTCCGCAACAAGAGAAACGTTACTTTGAAAGAAATCATGCCTAACGCCTACCACACTTGTGCTACACAAAATCTCTATTGTGGTATGATAACAATGTCGATTGTGATTTCCTTCTCACTTATGGGTAACTAAACTTCTCTATTGGGGTTATGGAAGCCGAATGAGATACTATCTATTGCTATGAGTTTGTGAGTTCGTGACACGTATGCTGCTTATATCATTATTCTCTTCATCTTAATCTGAATTCTTTGTGGTTGCAAACGCAGTAATACGCCAGTATAACATTTAACTTGTTCGAAAGAAAGGTCATATGTCTGGAAATGAGATAATGTCAAGGTAGTAGGGTCCCATCCCCTATTAAAAAGTTAGTGCCGTAACTGGATTAACCTCTTGGAGAATTTGTACCGTTAGACACGCTTTAAGCTCGAAAGATTTAAAGTGAAATAATACTCGAATAGTTCAAAAGACGCCTGGATTTACTATCGAATACAATTCTGTATAAGCACATGCATGTCTGAATTCCACACACTCATAGCCAATAGAGACGTAAAACTTATAAGGTGGACATAACCCCAACTCCTCAATTCTCATTGTTTACAACATACTAAACATTCTTTCTTTTTACTTTGCTATTTTCAGTTTTTACTTTGATATTTTGGTTACACATTACAATCCCCCCTTATTATTAGACTTGCACTAAAAGTCTAGTAATCGTTGCTTACTTGTTGACCAAGCTATTCCCTGAGGGATCGATCCCAACCCAGTTGGGTTCTATATTTGACTAACGACCGCTTTACACATCTACGAGAGCTGTAGATTGAGCGTTATAAAAAATTGGCACCGTTGGCGGGGAATACGAGTGTTAATTAAGTTCGTGATAATTACTAGACCCTTTGGTCTTAGATTCTCATACTTTTACTTTTAGTTTTTGTTTTTGTTTTCTGCAGGTTTTTATTTAGAGCATGCCCCATACTCCAAGTTCTGGTCAACCGTTATTACCTATCAATCCTGAACCTCAACAAATTGGCAGAATGGAGGCACAAATGGAAATCGAAAGAATGGTTGCTCAACAGGAGTAGGCGAGATTAGCTGCTCTTGCCGCCACCCAAGTACACCAACAAAACATTGATAACCCCGGGCGGGCAACAAATCCTGATGACGAGAACCTAGGTGATGATGAGTTAGTAAACCCTAGGCATGCCGCTGAGATCGCAACACCTGCCAACAGAAGAGATCATCAATCTAGGTTTAGGCCTGAACGCCGAGCTATGTAACCAGCTTTTGACGATGATGATGATGATCTTGATGGAGTCGTAGCCACAGGAGCCATTATTCCTCCACCATTGGTACCCGGAGCCAAGTTCAACATCACAAGCACCATGATTTAGTTATTGCAACTCAAGGGATTATTTGGTGGACTAGCAGGCGATGATCCAGATATGCATCTCATCAACTTTATTTCTACATGCAAGTCGTTTGACAATCCTTGTTTTGGTCAGAATGCAATTCGATTATGCTTATTTCTATTGTCTCTGTCTGGAGAGGCAACTCTATGGTTGAATGGGCTAACTCCTAATTCTATTACAAATTGGAGGCAATTGAGAGATGCTTTCCTAGAAAGATTCTTTCCGCCATCCAAAAGAGTACAATTGAGAGATGAAATCAGGAACTTTCATCAGCTTCCAACTGAAGCCCTTCATGAAACATGGGAGAGGTTCAAGACGAAGCTAATGAGGTGCCCAAACCATCATATGTCTAATGTCCACCTAATGGAGATACTATATAGAGCCTTGAATTCAATAACCAAACCAGTGGTGGATAATGCGGTTGGAGGATCTTTTATGGACCTCACCTTTGGTCAAGCAAGAAATATGCTAGATCATATGACGAAACAAAGTAAAGCTTGGTATACTAGGGATTCTGAGGTAGCATACCCCACTTTATCTATTGGCATGACTGCAAACCAAAGAAGAAGAGAAGAAGAATGTGATCAAGATATGGCGCATATGAAAACACAAATGGATCTTCTTACAAAGCATTTATTATCAGGGAAGACTGAAAAAATCAAAGCTATTGCATCAAAAGGAAGAGACGAATCTGATTCAGAAGAAGAGGCCAGCTACTTGAACAATCAGGGGGTTTCCGTGGGAATACCTAAGGAAACCAAGGTCGGAACTATTATGATAAATCTGGAAACAAGGACCAAGGTAGTTGGAAGAATAAGAATGAAAAGAGTGGTTTATACATTCCCCCTGGAAGACGTGACACCACCACATCTAGTTCTGGAAGTATGGAAGACATGATGGCTAAAATATTGAAAGGAGTGGAAGCAACGAGCACGGGAGTAATGGAGGTAATTAATGATTTGTCCTCTATGAAACAATTAGTTGATTCCCGTTCCACTTCTATCAAGCAAATAGAGCAGCAATTGAGCCAACTTTCAACAGCACTCAATCAAAGAAAGGCTGGCACTTTACCTAGCGACACTGTGTAAAACCCAAGGAAAGATGGGTCATGAATGGCCATCACTACCCAAAGTGGCAAGGTTCTGGAAACTTCAGCAAAAGGAAAGAAAGTGGTTGACGAAGTAGTGGAAATTGATGATAAGGCGAAAGAGAAAGGTGCCGCAGCAGCTGAGCCTGACATCCATAACGTCACCCCTCATGATTTGCAACCTGAAAAACTGAAAAATGGAAGCAAGAGGAGAAGAAATCCGTGGAGAGAACAATTCCATACCCACCACCACCTTTTCCTCAAAGATTGAAGAAGGTGGCGGATGACACAAAGTTCAGCAAATTCATGACTATGTTAAAGCAGCTGACCATTAATGTTCCATTGGTGGAGGCACTAGAACAAATGCCTGGATATGCAAAATTTATGAAAGATCTTTTGACAAAGAAGCGGGCAGCAAGTTATGAGTTCAAAGATGATGTTCATCACAGCAGCACAATCGCTACCCGATCAATAGTTCAGAAGAAGGCTGACCCCGGATCTTTCACTATTCCTTGCACCGTTGGATCTTTGAATTTTGCCAAGGCATTATGCGATTTAGGAGCCAACATCAATTTGATGCCATTATCTATCTATAAAAAGCTCGGTTTGGGTGATCCTACTCCAACCAATATGAGGCTCGTAATCGCGAATAGGTCGGTAAAATGACCTGTTGGTATTCTATGTGATGTATTAGTAAAGGTTTCTTCATTCATCTTTCCGGCAGACTTTGTTATTTTGGATTGTGAGGCAGACTAAGACGTTCCCATAATCTTGGAGCGCCCTTTCCTTGCTACAGGAAGTGTGCTCATTGATTTGAGAGCTAATGAGCTTTCATTCCGAATAAATGACGAAGTAGTTCGCTTTGATGTGAGCAAATCAATGAAGCAACCCAAAGATCTGAGTGTATTTTTGGTGGCTGATGTTTACTTTGATGGTGAGAAAGAATTACTTGAATAAGAGCAAATTATTGATGACTCATTAGCGGTGGTGCTCATGAATGGAGAGAATAAGGATGCTGAAAATTATGAAGAAGCAATTTTTTCTCTATCTGGATTAGGGACATATCGCCATGCTCCCAAGAAACTGGACCCCAATCTCAAGAATCGACCCACACCACCAGCTAAGCCATCTATTGAAGAGCCACCCACGTTAGAATTGAAGGAGCTGCCAAGTCATTTTAAGTATGCATTCTTAGGAAGCGAAAACACACTTCCAGTCATCGTGGCAGCAGATTTGGGTGATCAACAAGTTGCAGCTCTCATTTCTATTCTACGGAAGTATATTAGAGCCATTGGATGGACCATCGCGGATATTATTGGTATTCCACCTGGGATTTGTACACATAAGATTCAGCTTGAAGAGAATTGCACACCCACTATTGAGCATCAAAGACGTCTAAACCCACCTATGCAAGAAGTAGTGAAGAATGAAATTATCAAGTGGTTAGACGCGGGGGTTGTGTATCCAATCTCTGATAGTACATGGGTAAGCCCGGTACAATGTGTTCCCAAGAAAGGAGGCATGATGGTGGTCGCGAATGCAAATAATGGGCCTATTCCACTCAGACCCATCACTGGATGGAGAGTTTGCATGGACTACCAAAAGCTGAATTCTCGGACGCTCAAAGATCACTTTCCAATGCCGTTTATGGACCAAATGCTAGATCGATTAGCGGGGGAAGGATGGTTTTGTTTCTTAGACGGTTATTTAGGCTATAATCAGATTTTCATTGCCCCCGAAGACCAAGGGGAGACAACGTTTACATGCCCATATGGTACGTTTTCCTTTAAACGTATGTCATTCGGGCTATGTAACGCACCAGCCACCTTTCAACATTGTATGATGTCCATTTTTTCTGATATGGTTGACGACACTTTGGAGGTATTTATGGATGATTTTTCAGTTATTGGTGAGTCTTTTGAAGCGTGCTTGGCAAACCTAAGCATGGCATTGGAAAGATGTGTAGAATTCAACCTAGTGTTGAATTGGGAGAAGTGCCACTTTATGGTCAAAAAAGGAATTGGCGTTGACCGTGCAAAAATTAAAGTCATCGAGAAGCTACCACCTCCAATTTCGGTGAAGGGAGTTCGCAGTTTCCTCGATCATGCAGGTTTCTATCGACGGTTCATCAAAGACTTCTCCAAAATTGCTAGTCTATTATGCAAACTATTGGAGAAAGATGCAAAGTTTGACTTCAATGAAGATTGTTTGAAGGCATTCTAATGCCTCAAAGGAAAACTCATTGAAGCCCCTATCATGGTAGCACCAGATTGGTCTCTCTTATTCGAAGTCATGTGTGATGCTAGTGGTGTAACCATTGGTGCTGTACTTGGACAGAGAAAGGAGAAGCTATTTCATCCTATCTATTATGCGAGTAAAGTCCTAAATAAAGCCCAAAATAAGTACACTATTACAGAATAAGAGCTCCTAGCGGTTGTGTATGCGTTTGAGAAGTTTCGAGCTTATTTGTTAGGTACTAAAGTGATCGTTCATACAAATCATGCAGCTCTTAGGTATCTAATGACAAACAAAAATGCAAAACCAAGACTAATTCAATGGGTATTGCTGCTGCAAGAATTTGATTTCGAAGTCAAAGATAGAAGAGGTTGCAAGAACCAAGTGGCTGATCATCTATCTAGACTCGAGAACGAGCATGTGGCACAGCCTGAAATTGATATTGATGATGCATTCCCTACGGAAGAGATATTGGCGACGATAATGAAAAAGTTACCATGGTATGCCGACTTTGCAAATTTCATGGTGAGTAATGTGATACCTGCAAACTTATCTTACCATCAAAAAAGGAAGTTTATGCATAATGTACAACACTACTTTTGGGATAAGCCATATTTGTTTCGACGATACGCGGATGGTATTATTCGACGATGTATATCCTATGTAGATGTGCCCACTATATTGGAAGCATGCCACACTTCCCAAGTTGGAGGACATCACGCACGTAATTGGATAGCAAGAAAGGTATTACAAAGTGGATATTATTGGCCTTCGATATTTAGAGATGTCTATGACTATGTTAGAAGATGCGACCAATGCCAGCGACAAGGCGCTATTTCAAAACACCATGAGATGCCCATGTCAAAAATTCTTAAGGTAGAGCTCTTTGATATATGGGGTATTGATTTCATGGGTCTATTCGTGAATTCGTTTGGAATGAAGTACATCCTAGTTACTGTAGATTATGTCTCGAAATGGGTTGAAGCTGTAGCGTTGGCCAACAACGAAGGGAAGCGTATTGTAGCATTGTTAAAGAGGAATATCTTCTCTCGCTTTGGAGTACCACGTACTATCATAAGCGATGGAGGATCTCACTTTTGCAACAAGCTATTCAAATCTGTGTTGGCCAAATATGGTGTCAAGCAACATAAGGTAGTCATGCCATATCACCCACAAACTAGTGGACAGATTGAGGTTTTCAATCGAGAGATCAAGCAAATCCTTGCAAAGACGGTAAATGCTAATAGGAAGGACTGGTCTCGGAAGCTGGACGATGCACTATGGGCTTACAGGACTGCATTCAAAACACCCATTGGCATGTCCCCTTATCAACTAGTTTATGGGAAGGCTTATCATTTACCCATTGAGCTCGAACATAAGGCATTGTGGGCATTGAAGCGACTCAACTTGAATTGGGATGATTCAATGAATCTGAGATTGGAGCAGCTAAACGAATTGGATGAATTCCGTCTCCATGCGTATGAAAGATCAGACATATACAAGGAGCGAATGAAAAAGTATCATGATCAGCGGATTGTTCGATGAAACTTTCAAAAAGATGATATGGTACTTCTCTTCAACTCCAGATTAAATCTATTCCCAGGTAAGTTAAAGTCCAAGTGGTCTGGTTCATACAAAGTTATCCAAGTCTACTCGTCTGGAGTAGTTGAGTTGGAAGACAATAATGGTGTTGTCTTCAAAGTGAATGGCCAACGTGTTAAACCCTATATCGGTCTTCTTGACTCGACAAATTATATGGCCATCACTTATCTCGATGAAGTCTAAGTACTCGAGGTAACTATGTTGTGCCGCGACAATAAATAAGGCGCTAGATGGGAGGCAACCTATCGCTTATCGTTTATCATTTATCATTTTTCGTTTTTTAGTGCGTGTTTTGCTTTTGATAAATAAAAATCCAAAAATAAGAGTTGTTACATGACCAAAACTAAGGCGCTTGGTGGGAGTCAACCCAGCGTACTAGTCGTTTTTATTGGTTTTGAGCAAATGTAGGTGCAAGAGGTATAAAATGAGGAAATCAATTTCAAATGTCGATTTGGACGTATTGCATGGTAAAGGTGGTAAGTTAGGAATGAAGATGCAAAAGGCTATGGATTGAGAATTGCTCATTAAAATATAGGCATCGAACAAGGCTAGGCCTAGGTAAAACTAGGCCACGAACAAGGCAAGGCCTATACTATGGCCTAAGGTCTCGGAATCTAGTGTGCCATAGCATAGGCGCCGCCCATGCTCAAGTATGCCATAGCATAGGCTCCGCCTATGCTAAAGCATTTTGTCTCTGAATCTCAAATGCAAAGTAAAAGGCGCCGCCTATGTTCACCAAAGGCCATGGCATAGGCGCCGCCTATGCTAGATAATGCTTTGCAAAAGGCGCCGCCTATGCCAAGCATAGGCAAAGCTAAAGGCGCCGCCTATGGTCATTTTTGTCTCCAAATTTGTTTTTAAATGGGTCCAAACCCGACCCAATCTTTTTCTAGAAATAGGAGACTTAGTCTTGAGACACAAACACATTGAAAACCTAACATAGGCGCCGCACATAGCATCCAAATTTTCCCAAAACTTTTCTTTTTGCTCTCCCACTTCACAAGAACATCTCCAAAGGCTTCAATCAAGTAAGTACTCTTTTGTTCTTCATTTATTTCTCGTAAGTACTACGTTACTATGTCCATTATGAATTGCTAAATCTTGAAGAAGTATTGGTGATGTTAATGTGTTTGAATCGTTGATACATAACCAAGTGAGTGAACATAGATGTTAGGATGATCTTAACTTGTTTCCGACTTGAATTTGATTTTGATGCATTGCCATACTACTTGCGGAATTGCTATAGTCATGAACATTGCATAATCTTGTCACTTGAATACTTACATGTTAGAATGTCCCTTTCATCAGAATAAGACTTATAGTTGCCTACCGATATAGGAGGTTGTGATTATTGATAGAAACTATACCATGATGTAATCCCTAGCCTTGATATATCTAACATGAAAGTATCACAAAGGTTGCAAGAAGTGATACATCTCTGATTTTCTTGTTGGAATATAGCTCCTACAACGTATGTCGATGAAGTCTAAGTAATCGACCACTATTACTTCACTAATTTGTATCAACAAACTAAGCGTGGGGTGGTACCCCTACTGCTTGTGTATAGATTGTATCCATTGAGATGATGCTAACATGAACATTGTTTAAGTCTCAGGAACAATGGCACCCAAAGCAAAACAAGGCAAAAATAAGGCTACCACTTCCCAAAAGGGCAAGAAAAGAGGCCGCAAAGAGCACGGAGAATCATCCTCAATGCAATTACCACGCCGCATGTTTGGAATAAAATAGGTTCTTGAGAAGGAAGCCAAGGAATGGTATAGGAACAACAAGGAAAGAAAATATGTTCATGTCGACCTGATCAACAAGGAAAGCCTAGCGAAGAAGGAGCCGCGCATGTTGGCAAAGATCATGGAATTAAATCTGGATTTTATCTTCCGAGACATGGGAGAATGTAATCTTGATTTGACAAGAGAATTTTATGCCAACTGGTCGCCGAAAACCATAGGCAGCGAGGTCAAGATTCGGGGCCAAGTTTTACAACTCAATGCGGATTTCTTCAACTCCTTTCTTGGCTTGGCTTCAGTCGATCCAGCACCATTCAAAGAGCTATACAGTAGACCTCCATATAGAGCAATTCAACACACAATTTGTGGAAGTAGATTCATGGCAAGGTGGAGCAGACATAAAGACACTGGACGACACAACACCTTTCCCTATGCTTCTTTAAATAGGGAAGAAAGGATATGGTTGCGTATTGTCAACTCTTGCCTCATACCAGGGAACCAGTACACCAAGATAACAAGAGATAGAGTGTGCCTGGTTTACGCATTGATGACGAATGTCCCTATCAACATTGGGGCTATCATTCGTTCTACAATGCGGAAAGCTAGACTACACAAGCGGTCCCACTTCACCTTTGGCAACCTGTTGACTGCAATCTTGCGGAAGGATGACATCGAAGAGGAACCAGCTGATCATAAACTCCCACATAACCCAAAGAAGGTTGACCTTACAAAGGTCAAAGATACTGAAACAACACATGGCATCAACCTTACTATGGCAGAGAGACATGCTCGAGATGAGAGTTTCTTTCGCCATCTTTATGGCATGACACAATTTATGATGATGAGCGGAGGTCGTGTTCCAACTGCTGTAGAGCTCCAACAGCTGGACCATGATTAGCCAATGAATATGCATGCACAGAAGATGTGTGGAGTAGGGACATACTTTGAGGAACCTCTTGATGAGGATATACCGACCGATGATGATCGACGCATGCCAGACTCTGACGTGGAGGAGAATTCTGATGACGACGACTACTATGATAATTCTGACGAAGGGGGTATGACCTCCGACATTTAGGAGGAGTCTGACTGACCAGGTTCTTCGCATTTATTTTCCACTGAGGGCAGTGTCCCGTCTAAGTGTGGGGTATTGGTATTTGCATTCTTTACTTCTTTATCCGCATTTGTGTTTATATTTGTTTGTTTGTTTTCGTTTTTTAGTTCGTTTTTTTAGTAGTAAAATTTTTTTTTAGCTACGCATGAAATTATTCTAATAGGCAGCATGAGATTACAACAAGAGTATGTGCTACAATTATGACTATTGAGAAGTTTAAGCTCTAATGTGACTCACTATGTGATATTGTGTGGTTCAATTCCTTCACCGGTTGGGGCAATAGTCTATACTAATCCCAATAAATTCGACCATGTGCCTTGTGTGTATGAGGATATTGTATATTCTATGTTTGTGGCTGATGCTAGAACTTGCCTGGTATGTATGTAAAGCAAAAATAAAGAGTGTAAGTTTAGGAGATGATTTATACATTTCTTTGCCAACCTATACTTGTTTACCTTCTTTTTACCTACCCATGGACATCATCCTAGTTAAACCCTTTTGTGCTTTTAGCCTATTTTCTTTGACAAAGCTCGTATGTAAGCCTAATCCATTTTTTCAAGACCATAATTTGATCCAAATTTCTAAGTTCTTTAAAGTGTAAAGTCATGTGACAAAATAAGAGGAAATTGGGTGAGTATGATGCTTTAGAGTGTATTGGTGCTTGAATTTGTTATGAAAAAGAAAAGTGCTATCATAAGAGGTATGTTTTGAAAAGAAAAAGGAAAAGAAATCTGAAAAGTGAGTTATGCTCAAAATTGAAAAACAAAAGAGGAGAAAAAGGGTGGTAGAAAAAAAGAAAGAAGAAAGGTTGTTTGAAAGAAAAAAGTGTTAATGATACAATGTGATGCATTAAAGCGCTTAGGAACATGGTCACTATTTCTGGCAAAAATAGTCCTACCCGTCCCTTAGCCTACATTACAACTATCAAAAGACCTGCTTGATCCTAAGCTTAGCATTCTAACATTTAGTGCAGCATTACACTAAGCGCAAGCCTATGGTCATCAGTTGTTTCATATGAATTCTTTGTGAGAGCGAGAGCAAGGATACTTTTATACCCATATTTTGGAAAAAAATATACTATGCTTGTGAGTAATTATGGGTAATATATTGTGAGACACACATGGTTGATGAGTTTTGGGTAGTCGTGTATGATTCTTTATGCCTTAACTTTTGAATATGAGTTGACCACCATAACGAGTCTATGCTAGAGGTTAAACTGTTTCTACTAATGATCGGAAAGCTACTCTTTGTTGATAATTGTTGTGCTTGTCTTGACGAATATTTTGTGTTGTTGCTGTGAAACCCTAAGTTAATGTTTAGATGGAGATGATATTTTGTTCAAGGACGAACAAAGCTTCAAGTGTAGGGTTTTGATGATAGGCGATATTACACGCCTATGGTGCTATATTTTGCCCATATTTTAGCCTAGTTTTGAGAACAAATTATATATTTCATGCACTTTTAGTTCTTTTTCCTATAAGTGAGCTAACGAACATGATTAGAAAAGTTTCAGGTATAAATGATGCAGAATTCAGCATTTTGTGGATAACTTGACACCAAAGAAAGCTTCACGAAAGGAGAAATGGGAGTCTTGGACGCCAAGGACCAAAAGTGGCGCATGGAAAATCTGTCCCGGGCTAAAACAACATT
This sequence comes from Capsicum baccatum var. pendulum, assembly GCA_030864225.1. Classification (NCBI taxonomy): domain Eukaryota; kingdom Viridiplantae; phylum Streptophyta; class Magnoliopsida; order Solanales; family Solanaceae; genus Capsicum; species Capsicum baccatum. Next base: position 1,861,778 of record CM061560.1, on the reverse strand, counting down.
TCTAAAGACTTTGGCGACTAGCAGTAACTTATTAGGATTAGGATAATGATACATTAACCTAGTACAATTGGGTTAAGTATTTCATTAGCTTAGTAGGATTTGGTTAAGTATTTCATTAGCTTAGTAGGAATAGGATATGGGTATTATAAATACCCTATCTTGCTAGAGATTTTTAATTAATTCTTCTACTAATCAATCTTTCTATTCTTCTTCCATCAACAACAATTCTCATTCTAGTTCTAAACAATTATTATTCCATTAATACTATTTTTCTTCTACTATATATCTATTCAATTCTTAATTTCCGCAACAAGAGAAACATTACTTTGCAAGAAATCACGCCTAACGCCTACCACACTTGTGCTACACGAAATCTCTATTGTGGTATGATAACAATGTCGATTGTGATTTCCTTTGCACTCATGGGTAATTAAACTTCTCTGTTGGGGTTATGGAAGCCGAATGAGATACTATCTATTGCTATGAGTTTGTTTGTTCGTGACACGTATGCTGCTTATATCATTATTCTCTTCATCTTCATTTGAATTCTTTGTGGTTGCAAACGCAAGAATACGCCAGTATAACATTTAACATGTTCGAAGAAAGGTCATATGTCTGGAAAAGAGATAATGTCAAGGTAGTAGGGTCCCATCCCCTATTAAAAAGTTAGTGTCGTAACTGGATTAACCTCTTGGAGAATTTGTACCGTTAGACACGCTTTAAGCTTGAAAGAGTTAAAGTGAAATAATCCTCGAATAGGTCGAAAGACGCATGGATTTACCATCGAATACAATTCTCTATAAGCACATGCATGTCTGAATTCCACACACTCATAGCCAATAGAGACGTAAAACTCATAAGGTGGACATAACTCCAACTCAATTCTCATTGTTTACAACATACTAAACATTCTTTATTTTTACTTTGCTATTTTCAGTTTTTACTTTAATATTTTGGTTACACATTACAATCCCCCCTTATTACGAGACTTGCACTAAAAGTCTAGTAATCGTTGCTTACTTGTTGACCAAGATATTCCCTGAGGGATTGATACCCAACCCAGTTGGGTTCTATATTTGACTAACGATCACTTTACACTCCTACGAGAGTTGTAGATTGAGCGTTATCAGTACTCGGGCATCTCCTCCTGTGTAACACAAGGTCAAATACAGAGGAAAATGATTATTTCATTCTCAAAACTTAACTACCACTACTACTATTGCTACCGATATCGGCTTCAGCTGCACTACCAACAAGAAGCATCACGAAAACTTTTTTGTCCAACGCAACTCAAATGGGAAACCAAAATAATTCATTTTTTTATAGTGAGGAGAAACTAGCATCAAGTATCCTGCATGGGAAGGCACAAATGGGTTACAAAAATATATTCAAAACCAAACAACACAATCAAAAGCTAACTCATATAAGATTTGACATAACAGTCTACGAGAGGAGATGCATTAGATACCTAGTAAAAATAACCATACGCAAGACAAATTAAAACGATAGTTAAACAGAAAATATTATGAAATAAGCAGTACTACTGACATTACTTATAGTAAACTAGAATAAGAACTTCAAAAAACTAAAATTCAAGCAATCCAACCAATCCCATTGAGCGCGTAATACTTGCAAGAGTAAACTGTATGTGGAACGAAACCAGCAGCATGAAAGTGAAGTTCCCCTCCAGCAATAGGTAAGCTCTCAGATGAAATCAAGCACTGTGATCAGTGTTGTTCAGCCTGCCGACTTAGAGCACCACCATAGCCACCAAGATATCCAACTTGGCCACCATGAGGTCCATTTTGCTGAGCACTATAATTACCCGAACCTTGTGAATTTCCACTAGCATCGCCATAGCCACTGTCCATGTAAGACCGACCACCTGATTGTATGTCTCCGGATGCACCACCTCCACCAATTGGATTTCCACAAGCATCATCACCTCCACCATATCCACCATAGCCATAACCTTGATTTCCATAACCCGTGGCTCTAGCTGGAGACTGACCAACAACAGATCCTTCATTAGCGGGTCCACCTCCACCACCAACACCTGAAGCACCCCATGATGCATTACCATAGCCCATGTTCCTATATCCAGAAGGACCCTGAGAACCCCACGAGCTTCTCGATCCACCAGCTTGACCGCTACCATAACTAGCACCAGGCACATTTGGATTTCCGAAGGCTGCAGCAACTGCTGGACCACCATATCTAGGATTGACAGCCCCATAGCCAGGATTGGCTCCACCATAACTTCCATAAGCACCATAACCATAACCTGACGTACCATATCCGGAGGAACCATAAGGTGGATATCCACCTAAAGTATTTTGTGACTGCGTGTATCTGTTAGTATCCATTCTGTCATAAGAACTGGGATTGTCACCAGATGCACCATACCCCTGGTAACTTCCACCATACATACCACTACCACCGTTGCCCATGGAACGACCACCAAAACCATCAGAACTACCATCTCTTGGAAGAGCACGCTTTAATTCCACTTGTTTCCCACTGAGATCATCAAATGTCTTGTGTACTAAACTTCTGTTGAACCTGCAAGCGTCTTACTTACGACATACTGAAAGTATATATGGAACAACAGGTCTGGAAAACCCAGCCGATGTACACATAATTTAAAATTCTTAACCAAAAGCACCTTTACCCAAGCAATGGCACTATTACACAAGAACACTGAACTTAAAAGACACGTTTATTTAAGACATCACCACAGGAAGTTTCCATTTGGTGTACAACTAGCAACGAAGGGATTATTCAAGTTTCAAATACTCTATTAAGTCATTAAAATGTTTAGGGCAGACAATGCTCTAAATTAGAAGAAGGCGCACCATTAAACTAAAATAAACCACCATCATAGTGCTTTAATTAGTTACCTACTTAGCTTCACCACTGCAGAACTCATTGTGAATAAACCATTACCTATTGTCGTTAACAATACAAAAGAGGACACTAGACTAAAATAAACCTGTCTGCACACTATCAACAGAAAGAAGAAAAACATAACTCTATCACAAATAAGGTCTGAAGTATACGTGAATCTTACCACTACCTCAATATCTGTCTACATATATAAATGTTTAATTGCTTTGGAATATTACCAGTAAATATATGGTGGGTTCGATAATATTTTTTCATCCTTAACTAAAAGTTTCAAATTTGAACACTAATATTAGGAAAATTGTTGTTGATAGGCATTTTTCATGAAATAAGACTTGTTTGAAGGAATGTATATTGGTTGGATTACTAAATTTCGAATATTAGAAAGTTAAAGAAATTGACTTCTCTTTTTAAGAATCTTTTAAAATATTGAAATATCTACTTGTATAGGTTTCTAAGGTAGATTTTGATATATTTCATAATTCTACAAAATATATTTATTATTTTTACATTTAGAATGTTTCTAAAGGCTGTAAATATTACATAGCCCGTCACTTTTTCCTTTAAAAAAATAAATATACGATAAATGTGTTTGTGAAAATATTAAAATTTTATAAATGTTTTATTGGAAAGAATGCTGATTAACCGATAGAATTGTAATTTTATAAAATTGTGTGTTCTGCAAAAGTCAATAAAATATCGTGAATTTTTTTACGCGACTCTAAAAAAATATTAACTAGAAAAAAATATTTTCAAAATATAGCCTTTATTTATATCCTAACATATTTGGTATTTTCTTGAAACAATAACTATTTTTAGTAATAATGGTAGATAATTTGTGACAAACGAGTATAGTACTACCTCTATCCACCTTTATTTTTTACGATAGTAAAAAAAATCACTTTTACCATATTATTAAGTCATCTATTCAAGTTGTGAGAACAGTTTTTTACAGACATGCATAACGAGATTGCGTACACTAAATTCTCATTGATTTTTTCTTTCAATTTTGCACATAACAGAAGTTTTAGTATACCCAATAACTCTCTTTTATTTTCAATTCAACTAATAGTTAGTGAGATGAAACGACTTATAATAACGAAGGATGCTCTAGTAAAAATATCAAGTTTTCAAATATAAATAATGAAAAATAAACGGACAAAACATAATATTTGTGGACCAAAATAAATGCTTAAAAAGAAGCGCCACATGTAAATCCTCACTTTTTTCCATAGAAGGATCAAATTGCATTCATGTGTGAGTGACAATTACTAGTGTACTGTATCCATTGCACATGCTTAATACTACTTGTCAAAAATGACCCTTTTAATTACTTGAAAATTACACATGTGTCCTCTTTATTACACCCTACATTTCCTCAAAATCTAATTTACACCCCCAAAAATACAATTAATTTTCTGTTTTACACCCTTTTTTATTTAATTTTATGAAAACATTATAATATTTCTATTTAAGATTGAACGGTAGTGATATGATTGAATATCATTTAAGCAACCAACATTTTAGAATTTATTTTTTAGTATACATGATAAGGCTAAAATAAGGTATTTGTTGGTGCATTACATATGGGGTATTAATTCTTCTGGTTTACTTTTGTCTCTTAGTTAATGTTTAAATGGGAATAACTAATTAAGCAACCAAAATTTTAGTATTGTATTAATTTGTGTTGACAATTACAAAGATAGGGCTAAATAAGGTATTGCAAACAAATTTAATTTGTTGGTGCATTGCATATAGGGTATTAGTTCTTGTGGTTTAATTAATTATTTGATTCTTAGTTATGTTTAAATGAAGATTATTAAATAAGCAACTTCACCAAATCTAGTTATGAAAATTTACAACATGATTAATGAGGCAAGATACTGTTTTACAACAAAGTGGAAGTGTAAATTAATTAAATAATGGGGATTGTCAAATCATGTTTAGTTAGATTGCTTCATAAGAAAAATTATTTGACCCATCAAGTATTCCCAACCTGGATAAACACTTGTAAATAAAAATATTTGTAACAAATTAATAATTATCAAAATAAATTGAAAATATTTGTGTGCTTATATGTATAAAAATATATAATTTTTTAAAAGGTGGGCTCAGATTAGATTTTAAATACGACATACGAAGTGGTTGCTGATTTATTAGTCGTCCTAACTCGTTTTGCCAAGATATGAATCATAAAACTTTTACGTTAGAAAAATTTCGTCATTGCCCAAATTTATTTATTTTATTACGTATTTATATATATAATATACGTCTTTTTATTTGTACAGGCCTCAAAAATTGATGAAAAATTTCTTCATTGGCCACAAAGGGAGATAACAAATGACCATCCTAAAGAGTGTAATTTGCAAACAGTATCACGCGTAACGAAGAGTTTAAATTTTGTGTTTGCATTTTTTATATTTTTACACTTGTACAAAATATAAATTATAGTGTAAAATTTTTTTTTGGGGCATTGGACGGAAATGTTTTTTACAAATGTTCATCACGTGTTTAGGCAAATATAGGACATTAATATTTATATTAAAAAATTAAATTAATTTAGATACTTAATCAATTAATTCATACTTATACATTGAAAGATATTGCATAGTTTTTTCTTTAATATAATTTTTCTGATATTTTTTATTTTTCACGCGATTCTCATCATACTTTAGGCAAATTTAGGTCATTACTAGTTATATTAAAATTGATTAGATACTTAATCAAATAATTCACTTTTTTACATTAATGGATATTATGTAGAATTTTTTCATAAAATAATTTTTCTTTATTCAATTTTGTCTTTACGTACATATTTATATATTTTTCTTATATATATATTTTACTATAGCATACACATTATATTATTTTAATATATATGTTATATTTGTATTTGCATGCATTGATTTTTTTCTTTTTTCTTTTTTTTTTAATAAAGTTAAGTTTGGCCGGGAACCATATTTGTAGATTCTGAAGGGTGTCTAACCCCTTCCCTTTGCAATAATTTGAATCAGTACCTAGAATCTAAATTGGTTTCGTCATACTCCCTCCGGTTCGAAAAGAATTACCTACTTTGATTTGGCACAAAGTTTAAGAAAATAAAGAAAATTTTTGAATCTTGTAGCCTTAAATTAAAGTAGTGTCAAATGTATTAAAATGCCCTTTAATCTTGTGGTCATAAATATGTCATTTGGAAAGTTTAAATTAAAGTATTTCCAAAAAATGAAAGGGGTCATTCTTTTTTAAATGAACTAAAAAGGAAAGTTAAGTCATTTCTTTTTAAACAGAGGGAGTACTTGTTAATAAATAAATAGGTTTCCTATTTTTTCTTGAAAATTAGTTGGCGACTCTGTTGACAACCAATTTTAACCTCCCGATATAAATTTTAGGCTGTTATTATATCAAAATTATTTAATTTTAATTATCAATATTTTTAAATATTATTCTTACATTGAGTACATACTAACGTGTCACATTTATAATTGAAGGAAATGCATAAATTATTTCTTAGCTTTTAGTATCAATGTCATAATTTTTAAACTCAAATTTAGCATTTTATGTAATTTTAATTAAATTATTTTCCACGTAGTTATGCACATCCACATTTTTGCAAACACAATATCTAGTTTTCCATTATTTATCATTATTTATTTTATAAAATTATTTATTATTAATTATTATTATTTATTATTTAATTATTATTATTATTTATGTTTTAATATTGTTATGTATTATTTAATTATTATTATTATATACTATTATCCCTATTTTAATTTAAATAACAACCTAATTTAATTCATGTTATCTAAATTTATTCACCTTTTAACTTAATTTTGTCCAATTTCTTACAATTCTAGCCATTTTTGAAACTCAATTCCAAATTTTCAATTTTCAAATCTCAGTTGTCAATCCTGAACGGATCTAACGACTGACATCTGATACACCTTTCTTTCCTTTTTAATCCAAAAATCTAACCCTAATTCCAAAATCAAACAATAGCCGCTACGTCTCTCTCTATCTAACCTCTCTCCTTCTCTCTCTGTCTAACCTCGCTTTCCCATGGCTGCCGTCGCTGATCGGTGGAGCAGCACCACTGAGACCCTCTTCTCCAATAGCTTTCCCACCGCTCTCTATATGTGCTTCCAACGCCTATTCCGGCGATACCAGATCTACCACTGCCTCCTGTCGTTCGTCGTCACCGCTGCCAGCGCCGCGCCGCCAATGCCTACTCCGGCGATACTAGATCTACCACTGCCTCCTGCCATTCGTCCTCGCCATGCTGCCAATGCCTACTCCGATGATACCAGATCTACCACTGCCTCCTGCCGTTCGTCCTCGCCGCTGCCAGCACCGCGCCGCCAGCCCCTCAGCCTTCATCACCATGTCTCCCTCCATTTTCCCCTTTCCAGCGATGAACCAGCACGCCAACGCCGCTCCAACATTGCCATGAGACCCCCTGCTCTCCAACCTCCTCCGTGAACCAACCGTCGCCGCCCTAGGTCATCTCCGTCGTCCACCTGCCACCAACCTTCTCCGTGTCATTGATCCGTTTGTCAAAAAAGAGATGAAAAACCCATCCACAGGTTTTCCTAAATATTTAAATGTTTGTGTTTAATTTTAATCTCTTTTCCCCTCCTTTAACAGATTTCGGACTCTGAATTAACAATGCATGAATAATTTATTTCATTCAATTCTTTGCCATTTTGTGTGATTATGTTTTAAGACTACCAGATGTGAAAAATCTAAATTTTAATAATGATCAATTTGTCATAGTTTGCTAATTCTGAATTTTGAAATTATCCATCTTCTTTGAATTAGTTGACAAATTTCTCGGCTATTTGACTGTGTATTATATTTTTATGGTTGGATTGATCTTGTGATAATTTGAATATGATTTTGGTAAAGAACATCTGATTGTGTATCACATTTTTTGAATTACATCGTGGACTGATTTTTGTACAATTGATGATTTGAATTAGGTACAAAAATAATTAGGGATTATTTTACAAAATTAGTTGCTCATAATTTATTTATGGTAAATTGAACAAATTTTCCCATCCCTAATTGACCCTAATTGATTATCGATCTCTTAATTTATTAGCGATTGATGTTAACATGTTACTATTAATTTACCTTCCTTCTATGGAATATGCGACAACATGGCACTCACCTATATATAAGGTAACTTTCAGTATTATGGAAATCTAGTTTTTAATCATGACGGTCTTGATATTTTTTATTTATTGGATTTGGCCTAAGGAAAAAAATATTGTGAATGACTTTTAGAAATATTGACTTTCCTTTTTAATTGGTTTATGATTGATTCAGTAAGAGAAACTCTCTACTGAGATATTTTTTTACCATTTTTATGTTGGTTTAGTTTTACAATACTCAACCTATATAAACACTGCTTTAAGCCCTTAAGTTCACAAGTTCTTCTTAAGTTTTACAATTACCACTACTACTCTCTTAAACAAAGCATTAGTTACTTTCAATACAAAAAGTTATGGAAAACATTTTGCATATTTTGTTGTGTTTTGTTTTCTTTCTATTTCTATTTTACTACTGCTTGCAAGTAAGTCCCTCAAGGTCTTTGCAGGAGTGTTATAGCATGGTGATACAACTCAGTGAAGAAAAAGCCCAAGCTGAAAAAGAAATTGAGATGTTGAAGAAAAATATGAGTGTACGGTCTGCAGAAGTTTCAAACAAGCAACACCTGGAGGGAGTGAAGAAAATTATAAAATTGGACGTAGAGCGTTGGAGATTAAGTGGTCTTGTGTGGAAGAATTTGCTTAGGCCTACAGCCTTGGCCCAGATGAAGCTTGACCTGACTACCCAAACATATGACGACCTGGAGGGAGTGAAGAAAATTGCAAAATTGGATGCAAAGCATCAGAGATTACGTGGTCTTGTGCGGATGAAGCTTGACCTAACCACCCAAACAACATATGTGGAGCTTCGACCCCAATTACAATCCCAAAGTTACAATATACTACCTATTTTTTTTTTGTTGTTTTTTTGATTCACTGGGTTCGATGTTGTATTAAATTTCAAGTATATAAGATAAATGCATAGAATAGTTGTCTTATTTTCTATCAATCATTTTAGGAGCACTTGTTATTTTTTTTTACTGATCGACTGACTCTATCCATCTACTTTATGAAATATCAGAGAAAGGAATGAATTTAGCAAATAATAAAGATAAGTTGAAGCATGCCGAACCTTCTTCTTCAAAGGCTAAGTTAATAGACGAACTGAGCTAGATAGTCTTCTATCACTAGATTTATGATAACAAATTTTTTAAAACTACATATTATATCACACTATCAAAATAAAAATTTAAATGGAAAATAATTTGGTCAAGTGAAAGGGTGTAATTGGTGGTCTCCACACGTCAATTCCGTGCAGTACTACTCAATGAGAATGGTGCACCCTAATATATCTAATACCCACTTGGCACTAGCCCAAACAGACAAAAAGATCATAATCCCTTTTCTTAAAAAAAAATAAAAAAATAGTGTAAATATAAGCTTACAAATTTTATGTTGAAATCATTGAAGTTTCAATACAGATTACTTTCTTTCTTTAGTTTCAATTTATGTGTCACTTAAATAGATCTAATATAATTTAATTTTATAAGTTAATCAAATTAATTTTTCATAAGTGAGGAGGAGTAAATTTAAATGAATAAGAAATATGGTAAGTAATACTAGTAAAAACAAGCAAGGGTTGTTTGGTTGTTGGTTATAATTATGTGCAGTTGTTTGGTTATTTCATTTTCTACAACGTATTAAATATTAGTACAAATTAACTCATGATTTATACAGGTTCTATTTAACTGGAAATGTATATTAATAACTAAATATTCTACTTATATGATATGCAAAGTTTTGTACAATGTAACCAAAAAATTTATGAAGGTTGAATATGTATATTTAGTAATCAAATTCTAAAACATGCTAAAACATGTGTATTTCTCTAACCAGTATATTCCCACTAAGTCGGAATGATAGTCTCCATTATTCAGACGGTTTACGCCATCCTAGCATACCATAAACCCCCTTCTAGTGAACAATTGTCAATTGTACAATTCATTATAGTGAACAATCTGTCACTTGCACAATTCTTTAATATTTTGAATTAATAATTGTATAGAGATTTTACGTTTTCGGTGATCTATGCCTCATTTGTAATGGCGACCTTTTGAAAATCAATTTAGTTTAATTTTTATGATTTTGGAATATGTTAATCTATTAGAATTATTTTATCATTGAGTAACTCCAAGCTTCTAACTCTTCACTTTCTTCCCTACCTTAGTTCCCAAACAAAAACTGCCCCATCGACAACCCAAAATCGCGCTGAATGTTCACATCTCCACCTTTGGTTGCCATCTCTATACAACAATCACCTCTCTACTCGGGGGGCGGAGCCCACATATGTAATGGATGGGGGTTCACCATGTATTCCCACCAAGTGGGGTCTTGGGAGGGTAAGTGTAAGCAGTCCATACCACTACCTCAAATGTGAGATAGAGACATCGTTTCTGACAAACCCCCGACTCAAAATCAAACAATCAAGATAAGGAATTGCAAGAGAATCGTTCACCGAACCCCCTTCGGCGAAAAATTATACTATTTATACATTACTAAAATCATATTATATGTATATATAATAGATGTCGAGCTCCTTCGATAAGTTTTTCTTCAAATTTTGAACCCCCTCTACAATATATTAATTGGCCCAATAGAGTTAGCTTGGTTTACAACAGTATTCACTTACTTTCCTTAGTTATCCAAACATAGAAACAATGAAATGACAAGAGTCATGCATTCCCAATAGAAACAATGATTCTGCAGTTTAACAATTATAGAATCAGCAACTCAAAGTGTCTGTGCCTTAGCTATATGATATCCTTGGTTGGCGAAACGCGGTAGAACTTAACTAAGCATAGTCTTTTCTTACATGGAAAATCTTGTGAAAGGTCATTCACTACTTGTGACTAAAGAACATACATCAAAGCAAAAGAACCCAAAAATGTTTCAGCATTGTTAATGAAAGCCAGGCGAAATGTGAATCTTTTGTCAAATCTAAGGAAAAAAACCCTACTCAAAGGGACAACAGGAGTTAGAGACACTCCAGAAAAAAGTAGAAAAGCAATAAGCTCAACTACCACAGTCAGTGAACAGACAAATCCTAATTAGACGAAAGACGGTAAGTAAGTTCTAAGCTATTCTACTGTTAAATTGGTGTAAACAAGAAAAATAAAGTTTAATCATTCTAAATTAGTGAGGTAGCCTAAACCATGTGTTCTGTAATCCATCTCCAGAGAAGCATCCTTTTATAAGCGAAAACCGCCAAAAACTAAAGAACTTGTTTGCGAGTTAAATTGCCAAGTACCTCGAAAACATGGCAATATTCTAGTCTACCTTTCCATATACAAAATCACTAGTACAACTAAACACCAGCTATTGGCAACACATACCATACGATGACTGTTGTTAGTCTTCACCCCGCTTCACCATGACCAGTTTTAGGAAATGCACCACGAGCCAAATTCCATGGTAAGTACTTGTGCGCATTGAACATAATCCCCAGCACCAAGGTCGGATTTGGCAGAGTGGAATGCCATCAGACGTTAGTACTCGGGCATCTCCTCCTGTACAACACAAGGTCAAATACAGAGTAACATGATTATGTCATTCTCAAAACTTAACTACCACTACTGCTATTGCTACCCATATCGGCTACAGCTGCACTACTAACAAGAAGTATCACAAAAACTTCTTTGTCCAACGCAAGTCAAATGGGAAACCAAAAGAATTCATTTTCTTATAGTGAGGAGAAACTAGCATCAAGTATCCTTCTTAGGAAGGAACAAACAGGTTACGGAACTATATTCAAAACCAAACAACACAATCAAAAGCTAACTTACATAAGCTTTGACATAACAGGCTACGAGAGGAGATGCATTAGATAGCTAGTAAAAATAACCATACGCAAGCCAAATTAAAATGACAATTAAACAGAAAATATTACGAAATAGGCAATACTACTGGCATACTTATAGTAAACTAGAATAAGAACTGGAAAAAACTAAAATTCAAGAAATCCAACCAATCCTATTGAGCGCGTAATGCTTGCAAGAGTAAACTATATGTGGAACGAAACCAGCAGCGTGAAAGTGAAGTTCCGCTCCAGCAATAGGTAAGTTCTCAGATGAAATCGAGCATTGTGATCAGTGTTGTCGAGCCTGCCGACTTGGAGCACCACCATAGCCACCACCATATCTAACTTGGCCACCATGAGTTCCATTTTGCTGAGCACCATAATTACCCGAACCTTGTGAATTTCCACTAGCATCTCCATAGCCACTACCCATGTAACCCCCACTACCTGATTGTATGTCTCCCGATGCACCAACTCCACCAATTGGATTTCCATAAACACCATCACCTCCACCATATCTACCATAGCCATAACCTTGATTTCCATAACCTGTGGCTCCAGGTGGAGACTGACCAACAACAGATCCTCTATTAGCGGGTCCACCTCTACCACCAGCACTTGAAGTACCCCATGATGCATTACCATAGCCCATGTTCCCATATCCAGAAGGACCATGAGAACCCCACGAGCTTCTCAATTCACCAGCTTGATCGCTACCATAACTAGCACCAGGCACATTTGGATTCCCGAAGGCTACAACAACTGCTGGACCACCATATCCAGGATTGATAGCCCCATAGACAGGATTGGCTCCACCTTAACTTCCATAAGTACCATAAACGATGCCATTGTTGGACGATCCATAACCATAACTCGGTGTACTATATTCGGAGGAACCATAAGGTGGATAGACACCTACAGTGTTTTGTGACTGCATGTATCTGTTGGTATCCATTCTGTCATAAGAACTGGGATTGTCATCAGATGCACCATACCCATGGTAACTTGCACCACCTATACCACTACCACCGTTTCCCGTGGAGCAACCACCAAAACCACCAGAACTACCATCTCTTGGAAGAGCACGCTTTACTTCCACTTGTTTCCCACTGAGATCATGAAATATCTTGTGTAAAACCATATCTACTGCATCTTCAGAATCAATTGAAATGATGCCAAACCCACGAGGTCGGCTGGTCTGTTGATCAAACATAATTGCTATATTAGTGACATTAGAATAAGTTTCAAAGTAAGTTCTAAACCCATCCTCAGTCAGCGTGGGAGGTAATCCACCAACAAATATTTTCTTGGTCCTGTTATTTCCACCGTCTCCACAACTTCTAGCACTACCTGCATTTCCAAATTTTGGACCCTGCTCCTCTCTTGACAAGGCCCTCTTAGCCTCAACCTATAAAGAAAAAATACCATTGAGCTATAAAAGAAGAACAAATTCAGAAGCAAGCAAGATAAAGACTTAAAAGGACCGATTTTATTATAAGATACGCAAAATCTTAGCGGAAGTTTCCATCAACTAGGTTATTATTTTAGGGGAAAGCACTACTAGAAGATATCAAATTATCATCTAAAATGTACTAAACTTCTGTTGAACCTGCAAGCGTCTTACTTACAACATCCTGAAAGTATATATGGAACAACAGGTCTGGAAAACCCAACAGATGTACAAATGATTTAAAATTCATAAACTGAAGCACCTTTACCCAAGCGATGGCACTATTACATAAGAACACTGAACTTAAAAGACACATTTATTTAAGACATCCCCACAGGAAGTTTCCATTTGGTGTGCAAGTAGAAACGAAGGGATGATTCAAGTTTCAAATACTCTATTAAGTCATTAATATGTTTAGGGCAAACAATGCTCTATATTAGAAGAAATGCCACCCATTGTATAACAAGTAATTTGATTGGAGAATAAAAGCGACACACATTATAGCTAAAATCACCACACATATGCGAAAGACCAATACCCAGCACATTATGAGGTTGGGAATCATTCAGCACATATGGCATTCAAATGTTTGACAGAACTACTGCAACGAATTATGCAACCTCATCCACCATTTTCACATCAAAAGAACATATGCAACACATTGTCTACTCACAAAATTGACTCGAGAAAATTCCTCAATATAAATGATGCTAACTTTACATTAAATATAAGGAGAATCTGTCTACCTACAAAATTGACTCAAGAGAAACTATTTCTTATTAGAAACTGTAATATAAAAATGCAGATTTTACTTCAAATATCAGGAGAGCTTGATTACATAAGCTCAACCAGAAGAAGATACCAGAACAAAAAAATTTATAAGCATAAATCAGCTCAAGAAATGAAGACCTTAGGGAAAAAAAAGATTTAAACTTTAGTATCCAGAGAACATATTCAAACTAAGAAATATCTGAATTAGAACTCAACAAGGAAAAATAGCAAGAAAACAGCACAAATGTCAAAATAACAGTCACAAAAACACATCCTAAATTGGAACTAACACATCAGGACATAACCAGAAAACAATAAAAAAGTCAGCTCATTTAACCAAAGATCCACAAGCATAAAATCTAAAAAAACACAAAAATCAGAAATATAAACAACACCCAAAAGCCACAAAGAAAAGAGAAATATCATCTCATCATAATAAAAGCAAAAACATATCCTAAAATAGAAATGCCACATTAGTAAACACCCAGAAAACAATCACCAAAGTGAAGCTCATTTAACCAATAACTCCACAAGCACATAATCCCAAAATCCAAGAATCAGCTAAAACTAACAACTCCACAATCCCAAAATTAAAGAACTAGCAAAAACTAACAACCCCCCCCCCCCAAAAAAAAAAAAATAAGCAATAACTAACTACCCCATAAGCTCAAAATCCAAGAATCAGCAAAAACTAACAACCCCACAAGATCAAAATCAAAGAATCAGCAAAAACCAACAGCCCCAAAATCCCAAAATCCAAGAATCAGCAAAAACTAACAACCCCACAAGCTCAAAATCAAAGAATTAGCAAAAACCAACAGCCCCAAAATCCCAAAATCCAAGAATTAGCAAAAACTAACAACACCACAAGCTCAAGATCTAAGAATTAGCAAAAACTAACAACACCACAAGCTCAAGATCCAAGAATTAGCAAAAAAAAACAACCTCACAATCCAAAATAATAGAAAAACACAAATAAAGCATGAACATACATCCAAAAAACTCACCGTACGACCATCAATTACATGAGTGTCCTTAAGAACTCTATCAAGAACATTAGGATCTGCAAATACAACAAAACCAAATCCTCTAGGATTTTCAGTAATCTTATATCTCATTAATACAGTCTATAAAACATCACCATACACTTGAAAATACTCCTTTGTCTTCTTTCTATTTTTTCCCATGATATCCCACCAATAAAAAGATTTCCTTTATCTGAATCCATGTTTTTTTTCATCTCTTCCTTGCCACTTTTTTTCTATATATAAGGTGTATATATGTATAACAATATCCAAAAGTCACATCATGATAATATTAGGCAAAAACACATGAAACACCCAAAAAACAATCACAAGTCAGCTCATTTAACCAAAAGTCCACAAATACAAATCCCAAAATTCAAGAATCAGCAAAAACTAAGAACCCTATAAGTCCAAAATCCAAGAATCAGTAAAAACTAACAACACCACAAGCTCAAAATCAAAGAATCGGCAAAAATTAACAACCCCACAGTCCCAAAATCCAAGAATCAGCAAAAACTAACAACCCCACAAGCTCAAAATCCAAGAATCATCAAAAACTAACAAGCTCACAATCCCAAAATCCAAGAATCAGCAAAAATTAACAACCCCACAATTCCACAATCCAAGAATCAGCAAAAACTAACAACCCAACAAGCACAAATACAACACTAATAAAAAATAATGAAACACTAGAAGCTAAAATAGAGTAAAAAATAAACTCACCGTGAGGCCATCAATTACATGAGTATCTTGAAGAACTCTATCAAGAACACTAGGATCTGCAAATACAACAGAACCAAATTCTCTAGGCTTTCTAGTAATTTTATCTATCATTACAACAGTTTGTAAAACATTACATACACTTGAAAATACTCCTTCATCTTCTCTTCTGTTGTTTCCCATGATATTCCACCAATAAATAGCTTTCCTTGATCTGAATCCATATGTATTCTCCCTCACTCTCTTTGTATATGGTGTGTGTATATTATGTATACCAAAAAAAAGAAAGTATAAATTTTAGGTGTGTATATCTATTTTTGGGTGAAGACAAAGAGAAAGTGAGGGTTTATGAAGGAGAAAAGTGGGAAAGTAAGGTGAATAAAGATGAATTTGGGACAAGGAATAGACGGTTATGATTTGATTAGATCAATGGTTGTGATGAGTTTTTTGTTTTGTTTTGTAGTTTTCACCTGGTTTCTGATATCTGTCGTGAAGCTTTGTCTCTAATTTGAATCGCGCATTATTGACTAATCTAGATCGCACACTATGAGTTATGATTTGATTAATGAGATTTTTATTTTGTTTTGTAGTTTTTCACCTAGTGTCTAGTATCTGTTGTGACGCTCTGTCTAGTTTGGATAGCTCATTATCGACTAGTCTAGATTGCACAATACGAGTTGTGATTTGATTAGATCAGTGATGGTGATGATATTTTTGTTTTGTTTTTTCGATTTCCCATATAATATCTGGTATTTGTTATGGAGCGCTGGCTAATTTGGATTGCGTATTGTCAATTAATCTGGATCGCACACTACAGATTGTGATTTGATTAAATCAATGATGTTGATGAGATTTTTTGTTTTGTTTTTTTAGTTTCTCATCCAGTGTCTGATATCTATTGTGAATCTCTATCTAATTCAGATCGTGCATTATCAACTAATGTGGATCGCACACTACGAGTTGTGATTTTATTAGATCAATAGTGGTGATGAGATTTTTTGTTTTGTTTTTTCAGTTTCTCATCCAGTGTCTGATATTTATTGTGAAGCTCTGTCTAATTTGGATTGCACATTATCGCCTAATATGGATCGCACACTACGTATTGTTATTTGATTAGATCAATAGTGGTGATGAGATTTTTTATTTTGTTTTGTAGTTTTCCACCTAGTGTCTGGTATCTGTCGTGAAGTTCTATCTAATTCGGATCACGCATTTAATTCGAATCGCGTATTATCGACTAATTTGGATCGCACGCTAGGAGTTGTGATTTGATTAGATCAATAGTGCAGATGAGACTTTTTGTTTTGTTTTGTTTTGTAGTTTCGCACCTAGTGTCTAGTATCTATAGTGAAGCCCTGTCTAATTCAGATCGCGCATTATTGACTAATCTGGATCGCAAACTATAAGTTGTGATTTGATTACATCAATAGTGGTGATGAGATTTTTTGTTTTGTTTTTCAGTTTCCCACTTAGTGTCTGGTATCTGTTGTGAAGCTCTATTTCGAATTGTACATTATCCACTAATCTAGATCGTACACTACAGATTGTTATTTGATTAGATCAATGGTGGTGATGGGATTTTTTATTTTGTGTTGTATTTTTTCACCTAGTATCTGGTATCTGTCATAAAGCTATGTCTAATTCGGATCGTGCATTATCGACTAATCTAGATCTTAAACTACAAGTTATGATTTTATTATATCAGTGATGGTGATGAGATTTTTTGTTTTGTAGTTTTCCACCTAGTGTATGGTATCTGTCGTGAAGATCTGTTTAGTTCTAATCGCCCATCGGTTAATTTGAATCGCACGCTACAAGTTGTGATTTGATTAGATCAATGGTGGCGATGAGATTTTTTGTTTTGTTTGCAGTTTCCCACATAGTGTCTGGTATCTATCGTGAAGCTCTATCTAATTTGGATCGCGTATTATCGACTAGTTTGGATCGCACACTACGAGTTATGATTTGATTCAATTAATGGTAGTGGTGAGTATTTTTATTTTATTTTTCAGTTTACCACTTAGTGTCTGGTATCTGTCGTGAAGCTCTGTCTAATTCGTATCGCGCATTGTTGATTAATCTGGATCGCACACTAGCGATTGTGATTTGATTAGATCAATGGCGAGGGTGGTTTTTAGTTTCCCACTTAGTGTATGGTATCTATCGTGTAGCTCTCTCTAATTTGGATCGTGCATTATTGACTAATCTGGATCGCACAATACAAGTTGTGATTTGATTAGATCAGTGATGGTGATGAAATTTTTGTTTTGTTTTGTAGTTTCCCACCTAGTGTTTGGCATCTGTCGTGTAGCTCTGTCTAATTCGAATAGCACATTATCGACTAATTTGTATTGCATACTACAAGTTATGATTTGATTAGATCAATGGTGGTGATGAGGCTTTTTATTTTGTTTTTTAGTTTTCCATCGAATGTTTGGTATCTGTTATGGAGCTCTGTCTAATTTGGATCGCTTATTGCCTATTAATATGGATCACACACTATAACGCTTATTTTTGGGATGACATTCTTCACGGGATTTTCTCCATATTTGGTGTCCAAACTTTAGACTAGTGATTTTGTCTATTGAGACAAGGAATGAACAGTTATGATTTGATGAGATTAGTGGTGGTGATGAGATTTTTTTTTTCAGTTTCCTACCTAATGTTCGATATCTGTTATGGATCTCTTTCTCATTTGGATCACGTATTGTCAACTAATTTGGATTGCGCACTACAAGGTCCATTCTGAGGATGATGCTTTCAATGAAATTTTCTCCATATTCGATTCCCGAACATGAGACCGTTGATTTTCTCTATTGGGATAGGAAATGAACAGTTATGATTTGATGAGATCAGTGGTGGAGATTAGATTTGGAATGTTATACGTTATTGATGTAGAGGGATAAGTACTCAAGCCAGAGTCTTCGCATTGAAGTATCTTTTATATAACTGTGGTATCTGAATTAATTTTCACGTATCGCAACTAAATTCAATGGATAATATTATACCTCTCATCAACAACAAATATCAGATAATTAATTCAATTAAAACAACATTAAATATTAATTCTTACATTGCTCACATAAATCACAAGAATCTATTATACTTCACATAATATTAGTTAAACTTCATTAATTAATATACAAAAGAGGAAAATATTATTATATTTTGAACATAAGAGGCAAATATACCCCCCAAAATATTCAAATTTCAAATATTGGAATTTAATAAGGTTGTTACAATAAATGTACTTTGGTCAAACATATATAGTTAATTTTGCACCTCTCTCTTACCTAGGGAATATTTACTTCACCCTATGAGTTATTTTTTTGTTTTTATTATAGTACAATATTTTGTTCTCATTCTCAAATAATAATATTTTTTCATCAAATGTTAATATTCTTAGTAACTAAGTTGTTTGAACTTTTTAAAAATATTATATATGTTTTTGTTATAGTTAATTTTTTTAGACTTTTTAAAAATATTATTACACTTATATTATATTTTTTCAAGATATACTATTTTTGAAATTGAATTTTCCCACAAAGCCATTTTACATATTCTCATTTTTAAAAATTATATTTATTATTTTTTCAAAAAAAAGGGACTATTTGTTGAAATATTCTATTTCCTTCCTTTCATTTTATGTGGTTAATTTGACTCGACTCAAAATTTGACGAAAAAGAGGGAATTTTTAAACTTGTATTCTAAAACAATTTAGTTTTTCCTTGGGATAATCTAAAATTGAAAGCGTGACGCGTAAAATGAGGAAGAGAAAATAGTACTAGTATCAAACGT
The DNA here is from genome assembly GCA_030864225.1 of Capsicum baccatum var. pendulum. Lineage (NCBI taxonomy): Eukaryota > Viridiplantae > Streptophyta > Magnoliopsida > Solanales > Solanaceae > Capsicum > Capsicum baccatum. The sequence goes on along the minus strand of CM061560.1, from coordinate 1,842,164 downwards.
CATATTTTCAGATCGAAAAATAACAATAACAACAACGTATTTGGTTTATTCTCATAAAGTGAAATTTTGAGAGGTAAAGTGTACACAATTTATATTAGCGACTCAAGCTGAAGTAGAAAGACTGTTTCTGATAGACCTGACTTAGGACATTTTTAGACCAAACAACAATAACGTACCTAATGTATTCACATAAACTGGGATTTGGAGAAATAAAATATACATAATCTATGTTCCTAACTCAAAATGAAGCAGAGAGACTGGTTTTAATAGACTCTGACATATTTTCGGACAAAACCAACATATTTTAGTATCAAACGTCATATTTTTAGATCGAAAAATAATAACTACAACAATAACATATTCAGTGTAATCTCATAAAGTGGAATTTAAGGAGATAAAGTGTACACAATTTATATTGCCGAATCAAGTTGAAGTAGAGAGACTCTTTACCAAGAAATCGTAATTTTTCATCTCTTGTCTACAGCGTACGAAGGGGAGCCTTGGAGTAACTAGTAAAATGACTGAATGCAAGTTAAGGAAGCGTACAATAAACCTTTATAATAAGCTCTTTTTCGATAGCCCGGACTGAATTTTCTCTTTTTGTCTACAGTGTACTAGTAGTAGCAAAGATAACCACTATCTTGCACAATAAAAGAGAGTTGTATTTACACTTTCCTTCAACATTTTCTTGATTTCACTTTCCAAAAAAGTAACCAAAAAAAACTTCAAAAAAGACTCAAACAACAATGGAATAATCAACCAAGAATCCAAAAAAAATGGACTTGCCCACAAAGCCATTTTGCATATTCTCAATTTTTTTGGTTACATTTACCATTCTTAAGATAACCCCACTAGCCAAATCTAATTCAGATTACACTAAGTTAGTGTACAAAGGTTGTGCAAAACAAGATTTGTCAGATCCATCTGGTGTTTACTCACAAGCACTTGATTGGGATTGAGGTGTTGTTGTGATTGTACTGAGCACTTGAGACATGATTTGAACCTAAACAGAGAAAAATGGTTAGTGATGATTCATATGGAACACTTCACTTGTTTGTGATTGAGATTTTATGGTTGTAGTATTGATCACATTTAAGAAAATGCTCTAGTTTCTCTATAAAACACATTAAATTATCTATGGAATAAAAAGAGAGAAGTATTGCCTGTTTTATTAAATTATGGTTATCTAAAATTAGCACATTTAGACATTAGTTGAGCTTAAATGCGCAAACCTAGTCTGCGGCTACATCACATTCAACTTGTTTGGGATTTAGGTGTTGTAGTTGTAGTAGTAATATTGAGCACATTTAAGAAAATTCTTTAGTTTAATCACACAAAATTATCTATAAATTTCCCATTTTCTCACATTATATTTATCCAAAATTGAGCAGGTTTAGACATTAGTTGAGCTTAAACGGGGAAACATGGTTAATCAGGATTCATTTGGCTGAAACCCAACTTGTTTGGATCGAGGCACTGATATTGTTCTTATTGTATTGAATGCATTTAAGAAAATGCTCTAGTTTCTCTCAATTGATGAGGACTACTTGGTAATTTATCCATGTTATGCATGTTTAGACATGACCTGAGCTTAAACGGGGAAACGTGGTCAGTGTATTTCTTATATTTCTCCTCAGATAAATTGACTTTTGCATTTTGACCTTACATTTCAATACTCGACTTTCAATCGATGGTGTTATCATTAAGTACTGAATTCTAATGATTTATAGTACTTCACTTAATAGTTGAACTGCCAATGATTTATAGTACTTTTCCTAATTCCTTGGTACATATTTTCGCCATAGCGCCATTGATCTTGCCATTATTGATCTGTATGCCTAACATAGCTACACAAGCCAGAATATAAGGATATGCTAAAATTAGACAGACGAAAGCTAGTATGACCTGTACTACTTTGTATTTCTCTGTATAATGCTTGCCCTGTGTTTTTACTTTTGCAGGTGAGACTTGAAGTTATCGGTAAAAAGGCAAAGAATGCAACTTTTATTTCTAGTACTAAGGCTACAAAGATATCAAAGAAGATTCAGAAAGTGGAGAAGAGAATAATAGTGAAAAGCACTTTATGCAATGAGCGGAGCTCTCGGAGCCACTACATGGTATCAATCCTGAATATATATTTAACGTTGTCTAAATGGAAAGAGTTTCATTTGTTTTCTGTTTCCAGCAAGGATATGTCTTCATCTTTTACGAAGGAAGCTAAATGTTGTTGCAGATGATTATTGATGTTCCAACAGTAGGAGGGTGACTAATGCTTGTTGATATGGCTGGTTCTAAGAATATAGAACAAGCTGGTCGAACTGGCATGGAAGCAAAAATGCAGGTAAAGTTCCACGTTTTTTACTTACCTCACTTCTTTAAAGTTTCTTTCCAGATTTCCTATGAACAGTAATTTGAAATGTATGATTTTAGCTCTTGATGCATTTGATACTAATCCGAAAATCAAATTACACAAACTACAAAGATCAATCAGGGAAACAGTGCACTTAAAAGGGTGGTTGAGTCCATTGCTAACGCTGATTCCCACGTGCCATTTCGAGACAGCAAGTTAACTATGCTCTTACAGGTACTACATCTTATGTATATAACATATCTATGTTGCTTGGATCCTCCACAAATATTGCTACCTCCATATTAAATCATCCAAAAATCAGTAATTTTTGGAGGATCTTACGCGCACCAGCATCATTTTGTAAGGAACCAAGCGACATAGCCACAAACAGTTTGGGAGTTGTATTAGTCGTTGTAAGAAGTTGATTTAACTATTTCATGTAGGATTCTTTTAAGGATGACAAGTTTAAAATTCTCATGATACTGTGTCCCAGTCCAGATCCTAAAGAGCACCACTAAACCATCTCTACTCTAGAGTACGGTGGAAAAGTAAAATGCATTATCCGTGGCCCTCATACGCCGTTGAAGGAGAAAGGTGCAGAAGATTCTTCATCAATGGTTATTTTGGGGTCAAGGATTGTGGCAATGGATTAGTTTATCCACAAGCTTTAGATGGAGAATAAGCTCAAAGAGAAAGAGTGTAACGAAGCAAAGAGAAAGCTTATGAAAAAAGAAGAAGAAATTGTTACATTAAGGTCTAAACTTGAATTAGCAGTACAAGGACGAGTGGAGACAACAAAAGAGGATGTCATTGTTAAAGTAAACGAGCAAACTCAGATGTTGAAACATGAATTTGAATAAAAGATACAGTGGTGCAGAAAATGACATATGAATTCGTAGATATAAAAAGGAGAAAGATGGAAGATAGAATCTTGCAGCAGCAACAAGAGTTTGAAATGCTTAAAAGGCGCTCGAAGGAGATCGAGGCCGAGCTTTGGCATTCAAGGGTTATCAATAGATCAACAAAAATAGAGGAGAACAACTTTGGGAAAAGGCTACTAGAGATTTACTCTGAAGATGCAGGAATGGTGAAATCTATGGATTTGGATAGATCTATTGATATGAACTGTGGAAAGCAGGATGCGGCCGTCGATAAAGCAGAAAGTAAAATAGTTCAGGCATTTTTTGGGCTATCCTAGCATAAGCGATACATGAGAAGTTGAAGATCCTTCTATCGATTTGTTGCAACATTTCACCAACAAATCATTCTTGAGTACCGTGTTTGAGGAGAAGAAGAAGGTAACGACAGTGAAGGGGATAAAGAGAACCCCCCTGTCGAGGAGGTGTAAAAAGAGGTTATTGAGGAAAAGACAATACATTCCTCCATGCTCCATCACAATTTATTGCATGCAACTATTGTAGAAGATCGTTCTGATGATCTTTCTAGTGATATTGGCCCTTCAAGAAAAGAACTAATTCTAAATATATTCAAACTTTGTGAAAATTCTAGAGAACTCTCTCAACAGTGTATAACAACTAAATCGAAATCACCTCCATTTAAAGAAATCGGAGAGGATTCACCTATAAGAAAATTACATAATCTCTCTAGCAAGAAAGTTAATGATTCAAAGGAGAACTTCAACCCTACTTTTGAAAGCATAGGCATTGATCTGGACGTGCACGTGAAATGCGAAGATTTATCAAAGGAAAATCCTAGGATTATTATCACTACACTGAAGGTTGTTAAAGGTTCAACGTTAGATGATTTACACAAGATGATCGAGATATATCTTGGTGCTGACAATCAAGAACTCAATTTCCTGGTAAGTAGGATATTTTATACTTGAGAAGCTTCAAAATGTTTGTGTTTACATATTTATGATAACAGTTCATCGATATAATTCATGATAACAGTTCTTTGATATCATCCATGATGATAATTCTCCTATATCATCTACATGCCTCTGTTTATACTTAAATAGCTTCAAAATGTCTCTGTTATATTTATGATGACAATTTTTTGATATCATCTACATGTCTGTGTTTTATACTCTAGTAGCTTCAAAATATCTATATGTTTACATATTCATGATAAAAATTCTCTGATATCATCTACATGTCTGTGTAATGTGTTTATACTTAAGTAGCTTCAAAATGTCTCTGTTTACATATCCATATGATAACAATTCTCTAATATCATATACATGTCCGCGTTTACGCTTTTAAGTAGGATATTTTATACTTAAGTAGCTTCAAAATGTCTGTGTTTATACTTAAGTAGCTACAAAATGTCTGCGTTTTTATACTTAAGTAGGATGTTTTATACTTAAGTAGCTTCAGAATGTCTGTGTTTACATGTCCATGTGATAACAATTCTTCGATATCATCTAAATGTTTGTGTTTATACTTAAGTAGCTTCAAAATGTTTGTCTTTACACATTCGCGATCACAGTTCTTCGATATCATCTTACATGTATGAGGAATGGCTTCCAAATCCATATTTCTTCTACCGAAATAAATAGGACATATCTGGCATACCAGTGTCTAAAGAAGAGGAGTCCATCACACCAGTGAGTAGTAAGCTGCCATTGTTCAACTTCAACAACCAGATGCATGGCTACCTAGCTTGCTTGCGTTCGGTGAAGGGAACCAAATAACCAATTTATGAACCATTTTCATCGTTGGAAAATAACCTCCCATTAAATCTAAAGTAACATGGCATAGAGGGTCACAGAGAACAAGATGATCCCTAGGTGAAATGGTTGTTTATATACGCTTGTGAACACATGGTCTTATGCTCGAATATATGAATTGTTTTGCTCTATTGGAGTATAAACAATAAAGGTTGAACGTGTATATTTTGTAATCATATGCTTAAATATGTGACTTGTTTTGCTCTACTGGAGTATAAACGTAATGTCTGAACATATATATTTTGTAATCATATGCTAAAATATATGACTTGTTTTGCTCCACTGGAGTATAAACATGAAGGTTGAACATGTATATTTTGGGATCTTATGCTAAAATATGTCACTTGTTTTGTTCTACTGGAGCATAAACATGAAGGTTCAACATGTATATTTTTTAATCATATGTTAAAATATGTGACTTGTTTTGCTCTACTGGAGTATAAAAGTGCAGGTTGAACATGTATATTTTGTAATCATATGTAAAGATATATGACTTATAATCATATGCAAAAGCATATGACTTGTTTTTCTCTACTGGAGTATAAACATGAAGGTTGAACATACATATTTTGTAATCATATGCTAAAATATATGCTTGTTTTGCTCTATTAGAGTATGAGCATGAAGGTTGAACATGTATATTTTGTAATCATATGCTAAAATATGTGACTCGTTTTGCTCCACTAGAGTATAAACAAGAAGGTTGAACATGTATATTTTGTAATCATATGCTAAAATATGTGACTTATTTTGCTCCACTGGAGTATAAATATGAAGGTTGAACATGTATAATTTGTAATCATATGCTAAAATATGTGACTTGTTTTGCTCTACTGGAGTATAAACATGAATGTTGAACATGTATATTTTGTAATTATATACTAAAATATGTGACTTGTTTTGCTCTACTGTAGTATAAACATGATGGTTGAACATGTATATTTTGTAATCATATGTAAAGATATATGACTTATAATCATATGCAAAAGTATATGACTTGTTTTGCTCTACTGGAGTATAAACATGAAGGTTGAACATACATATTTTGTAACCATTTGCTAAAATATATGACTTATTTTGCTCTATTGGAGTATGAGCATGAAGGTTGAACATGTATATTTTGTAATCATATGCTAAAATATGTGACTCGTTTTGCTCAACTAGAGTATTAACAAGAAGGTTGAACATGTATATTTTGTAATCATATGCTAAAATATGTGACTTTTTTTGCTCCACTGGAGTATAAATATGAAGGTTGAACATGTATAATTTGTAATCATATGCTAAAATATGTGACTTGTTTTGCTCTACTGGAGTATAAACATGAAGGTTGAACATGTATATTTTGTAATTATATACTAAAATATGTGACTTGTTTTGCTCTACTGTAGTATAAACATGATGGTTGAACATGTATATTTTGTAATCATATGCTAAAATATGTGACTTGTTTTGCTCTATTGAAGTCTCTTCCTTTTTTGTGTGTATTTTGTGTTTGGTATTTATATTGAGGTACGACTAAATCAAAATTCACATACTGAATGACCTATTTTAGGAGCGATGCATCCAACATAGTTTTATTTCCAATTGTAAAAACTCAAATATATCATTTTATATATGACTTCATGACAACTAACGCTCAAGATTTAAGTTCATGATAACACATAGTCAGTGGTTGAGGCAGGATATTTGTTAAGGGGGTCAAAATCAGAAAGCAAAAAAAAATAAATTAAAAACCTATCGTGAATGGGTCTCAAACCCAAGACCGGCAGGCCCTTTGCATGAAAGTTTGCACCCCCTTTGCCACTGAATTATGTTTTTTGCTTGTGTCAGGGAGGTCAAATTAATATATATACACATAGAAAAAAAAGTCATACATATATACAATATAATTTTTCGATGAAAGGGGTTTGGATCTGAAGTCCATGTAGCTCCGCCCCTGCATATGGTCCGTTTTAGGTCTAGACTACTCAGCGTGAATTTATTCTTTGGATTACATCACATCAAGCTTTCGTACATGTAAACTTAAATTTTGTCTTTTAAATTAAAGCTCTTCAGTTTTCTTTCTTATTTTAAACGTCAAATTTACCTAAAGCTCTTCATTATTCTATTTCTTTTTTGAAATTATTTTAGTGTTGAAAATGTTACTATAAAAGGTAAATCACTGTACCTAGTGGGGAAATACACAGTAAATAGAAGGTTAAAGTAAGAAAAAGAATGATAGAGGGGAGCCTCATGAGGTAATATTTTGTTGTGTGTGAAAAGGAATGAATGAAGGTAAAAGTCAGATCAACAAATATTTTTGCCAGAGTTAGTAAAAATCCAACAAATATACAAAAAGATGAAATATCAAAATTTGAATCACAAATAGATAGTTTACAATATATATACCAACATGAACTATTCACATTAAAATGAATAAAGAAGAATTCATAATAGATGAAAAAATATACGAAAATCATGAAGGATCAAAAATAAAAATAGTATTTTCTAATCTAGGAAGAAGGTATAAGAAAATAGGAGAACATTTATATCTAATGTTAGAAAAAAAAGAATTAAAATTAGAAGATAAACTAACAACAATAGTAAGAATAGAAAAAGAAAATGAAGAAATAGATAGAAAAAAGGAAATAGAAAAAATTAAATAACAAACTACGGAAGAAATACGAAAAATAGAAGAAACTAAAAATAGTTGAATTGCCGAATTAGAAAAAGAATTACAAATGTTAAAAGATTTATATGAACAAAGACAAAAAGAAAAAGAAGAAAAAGAAGAAAAAGATAAAGAACAAAAATTACTAAACGAGATAAACCAATTTAAGGAAAAATTAGAAATAAATAATATAGATATTGAAGAGACAGATAATTATAATTCAGAAGATAGTGAAACATATACGGAAATATTAACAAATATAAAAGATTCAGAAATTAACGAAAAACAAGAAAAAATTAATGAAGAAAACTTAGAAAATACCAATACAGAAATAAATACTCTTGACAAAAAAGAAGATGAAAATATAATACCTAAGACAATAGAAATAAGAAAACCTATATATTATAAAAATAAATTTAAAAGATATAATGAATATGACAAATGGACACCAAAACAAATAGTTAATAAAAATTATAACCTTTTAGATCTAGACTGTGTAATAGATACAGAAAAAACAATACAATTACGGATAAGATATATGACAAAACAATTATTAGACAATAATATAAATATAACAGATGCACCAGAATATATAGAAAGAACACTAATAGGATCAGTAAAACTATGGTTTTCAAATTTAACGGAAAATAGTAAAAAAGTATTGAGAGCTAATAAACAATGGAAGGAACAACATCAACAACAACTAAACTAACACCCATAGAATTATTGAAAAAATATGAAACAACTATAAAAGATGAATTTGGTAGTATGACAACAATATAAGAAGAACAAAATGAAGAAAAAGATACAAATAGGAATTTAATGATAAAGCTAACAATATGTAATATGTGTTATATAGATGAATATACTTGCGCATTTAAAGAATATTATTATGAAGGAACGTATAGTATAGAAGAAAGTAAGGAAATAAGAAAATTATATTTTAATAAATTACCCAAACCATTTAGTTCAAAAATAATAAAAAGTTGGGAAGAAGCAAAAATAGTAGATACGTTAGGAGCTAGAATAAAATTTTTATACCAACGATATAGAAATTGACGTGAAAAATATAGAGAAGAATTAAAAATGGAAAAACCATTAATAAGAAATTTAGCATGTTGCAAAAATAAAATAGCACCCAAATTTGGATGCGAAGAAATATATTATAAGAAAAGAAAAAGACATAAGAAATATAAAAAATATAAAAAATCAAAATATAAATACAAGAAACCAAGAAAAAGATATTATGTAAAAAAATTACAAAAATAAAAGACCATATAGAAAGAAAAAATCTATAAAAGAATGTACTAGCTATAATTGTAGAAAGTTAGGACATTTAGCTAGAGATTGTAAATTACCTAAAAATCCAAAAAATAAACAAATATCAGAAATAAAAATAGAAAATACAGAATATATGCAAATAGATTATATAGATTATGAACTAGAAAGTGAATATAGTATATATGAAATTTCAGAAAACGAAACAGATACTGAAATAGATAGTGAGATAGATGAAATCAAATGATTGAAGAAGATATAAAAATAATAACAAAGGAGGAATATTTCAATGACGAAGGAACAGAACAAAAGATAATATTTGACAGTAATATATTTGATGAAATAAAAGGAAAAGAATTAGATTTAAGAGTAGAAAAAATATTTAAAATACCAATAATAAAAAATATTTTTACTAGGAAAAAAGATGAATATTATGTAGTATACCAAAAAGAACACGTAATAGATTGTAGATATGCAAAAGGTAAAGCTAGTATACCACTTGTAACAAAAAGAATAATTAATAAAGAAATAAATGATATAAAAAGTAAAGGAGATCCAATAAAATATGTACACCTTGGGAGGTACAGAAATATTAATAAAAGCATGTTTTAGAGAAGGAATAGATACACCGATAGAATTATATTTAGCATATGATAGAATTATAAAACCTATTGAAAAAAGCATAATAACTGCCGCAAAAGGAAATTTAATATACCAAAAATTTAAATTTATCATAAGTGCAAATTATTCAGTAGCAGTAACAGATAGAAATATAGATAAATCACTAGTATTATATTGGAAGATATCAGGAATAGAATTACCCCAGGAAGTAAAATATTTACAGCAAGATGTAAAAATCTATATGTATTAACAACAAAACATAAAATAGTAGGGAAAAATAAGATTAACAAGATACAAATAGATAGCCCATTTGAACAAATTGTGAAAAAAATAGATTATAATGATTATAGCTATAGAGACATAGATATAGAAGAAAATTTAGAAATAGTAAATGACAGAATAAGTACAACAAAAAGGATATCTAATGAGAAACCAAAATCATCAATCTCATCAAAAAGAACAAGTTATGAAATAAATTCAATGAGTAATCTAAATCAATATTACATAACTGGAAAAAATAAATGAAAAAGAATATTTAATACTATTAAACACAGGACAAGAAGAAAATCATATAACAAAATGTCTAGTAAAAAATAAAGAAATAAAAACTGATAATGATATATGCCCAGATCTACCGAGAAGTTTAATAAATAGTAAAGATATAGCAGAAAAAGAAATGATAATAAGAGGAATTAGAAAAATAAAAATAGAATTTGAGGTAAAAGAAGAAATGCAAAAAGCAGATATAATATTAGGAATAAAATGGTTAGAACAAGTAAAACCATATAATATAGAACATACACAATTAGCCATAACATATAATAGGGAAAGATTATTCTTAAAAAGAGCCTTAACATAAAATGAAAATATATGTATTAATGAAGATAATAGTGGAAGGATATTACAGTAGATACTATACACCTATGATAGATACAGGAGCAGAAGCTAATTTATGTAAATATAATTGCTTACCAAAAAGTAAATGGGATAAATTAAAAATACCAATAGTAGTTAAGGAATTTAATAATGAAGGAAGTTTAATTACCTATAAAGCTAGGAATGTAAAAACGCAAATATGGGATAAGATATTGACAATAGAAGAAATTTATAATTATGAACTAACATCAAAAGATATACTTTTTGGAATGCCATTTTTAGATAAACTATACCCACATGTAATAACTAAAAACGATTGGTGGTTTACAACACCATGTAAACAAAAAGTAAGAGCAAAAAGAGTTAATAATAAAATAAGAAAGAAAACTGATTGGATAAAAGGAAGTGAAAAAATTACACAAAAGCTAGAAAATATAAAAACCACTGAAGATACAATAGAATTAGTAGTATTTTCGATAAATAAAACAAAAATAACTATATTTTCAAAAAATAAGATAGAAATAGATAAGAAAAAATTAGAACAATTATATAGTGAAGATCCATTAAAAGGATGGGAAAAACATAAAACTACCAGAAAAATTGAATTAATAGATAAGAACAACATAATAACCCAAAAACCATTAACATATAATTTTAACGATTTAAAAGAATTTGAAATGCATATAGATGAATTATTAGAAAAACAATATATACAAAAAAGTAATAGTAAACATAATAGTCCAGCATTTATAGTAAATAAACATAGTGAACAAAAAAGAGGAAAAAGTAGAATGGTTATTAATTATAGAAATTTAAATGCAAAAACTATAACATATAATTATCCAATACCAAATAAGATATTAAAAATAAGACAGATACAAGGATATAATTATTTTAGCAAATTTGATTGTAAATAAGGATTTTACCATCTAAAGTTAGAAGAAGAATATAAAGAATTAACCGCATTTACGGTACCACAGGAATTTTATGAGTGGAATGTATTACCCTTTGGATATAAAAATGCACCAGGTAGATATCAATATTTTATGGATAATTATTTTAAAAAATTACCTAACTGTATAGTATACATAGATGATATATTATTATATACAAAAACTAAAGAAGAACATATAAAATTATTGGAACAATTTACAGATATAAAAGAAAAATCGGGAATAAGCCTAAGCGAAAAGAAAGCTGAAATTATGAAAAAACAGATAGAATTTTTAGGAATACAAATAGATAAAAGTGGAGTAAAAATGCAACATATAGTACAAAAAAATAATAAATTCGACATAAGAATTAGATACAAAAAAGAAATTACAATCATTTTTATGATTAGTAAACCAAGTAAGAGAATATATTCCAAAATTAGCAGAAAACTTAAAACCGATACAGAAAAATTAAAAAAAGGATATGGAATATAACTATAATGAAGAAGATAAAAAACAAGTTCAAAAAATAAAATTACTTTGTAAAGAATTACCAAAATTACAATTTCCAAATGAAAATAAAAAATGTATATACATAGTAGAAGCAGATGCTAGTGAATATAGTTACGGAGGACTTGTTACTGATTGACTGACTCTATCCATCTACTTTATGAAATATCAGAGAAAGGAATGAATTTAGTGGATAATAAAGATAAGTCGATGCATGCCGAACCTTATTCTTCAAAGGCCAAGTTAATAGACGAACTAAGCTAGATAGTCTTCTATCACTAGATTTATGATAACAATTTTTTTTAAAAACTACATATTATATCACACTATCAAAACTACATATTATATCACACTACATATTATATCACACTATTTATGAACCATTTTCTTCGTTGGAAAATAAGCTCCCGTTAACTCTAAAGTCACATGGCATAGAGGGTCACTGAGAACAAGATGATCCTTAGGTGAAATGGTTGTTTGTTGCGCTTGTGAACACACGGTCTTATGCTCGAATATGTGACTTTTTTTGCTCTACTGGAGTATAAACAATGAAGGTTGAACATGTATATATGTTTTAATCATATGCTAAAATATGTGACTTGTTTTGCTCTACCGGAATGTATAAACATAAAGGTTGAACATGTATATTTTACAATCATATGCTAAAATATGTGACGTGTTTTGCTCCACTAAAGTATAAACATGAAGGTTGAACATGTATATTTTGTAATCATATGCTAAAATATATGACTTGTTTTGCTCCATCGGAGTACAAACATGAAGGTTGAATATGTATATTTAGTAATCAAATTCTAAAACATGCTAAAACATGTATATTTCTCTAACCAGTATATTCCCACCAAGTCGGAATGATAGTCTCCATTATTCAGACGGTTTACGCCATCCTAGCATACCATAAACCCCCTTCTAGTGAACAATTGTCAATTGTACAATTCATTCTAGTGAACAATCTGTCACTTGCACAATTCTTTAATATTTTGAATTAATAATTGTATAGAGATTTTACGTTTTCGGTGATCTATGCCTCATTTGTAATGGTGACCTTTTGAAAATCAATTTAGTTTAATTTTTATGATTTTGTAATATGTTAATCTATTAGTATTATTTTATCATTGACTACTTTCTTCCCTACCTTAGTTCCCAAACAAAAACTGCCCCATCGACAACCCAAAATCGCGCTGAATATTCACAGCTCCACCTTTGGTTGCCATCTCTATACAACAATCACCTCTCTACTTGGGGGGCGGAGCCCGCATATGTAATGGATGGGGGTTCACCATGTATTCCCACCAAGTGGGGTCTTGGGAGGGTAAGTGTAAGAAGTCCATACCACTACCTCAAATGTGAGATAGAGACGTCCTTTCTGACAAACCCTCAGCTCAAAATCAAACAATCAAGATAAGGAATTGCAAGAGAACCGTTCACCGAACCCCCTTCGGCGGAAAATTATACTATTTATACATTACTAAAATCATATTATATGTATATATAATAGATGTCTAGCTCCTTCGATAAGTTTTTCTTGAAATTTTGAACCCCCTCTCCAACATATTAATTGGCCCAATCTAATTAGCTTGGTTCACAACAGTATTCACTTACTTTCCTTAGTTATCCAAACATAGAAACAATGAAATGACAAGAGTCATGCATTCCCAATAGAAACAAAGATTCTGCAGTTTAACAATTATAGAATCAGCAACTCAAAGTGTCTGTGCCTTAGCTATATGATATCCTTGGTTGGCGAAACGCGGTAGAACTTCATGAAGCATAGTCTTTTACTTGGAAAATCTAGTGAAAGGTCATTCACTACTTGAGACTAAAGAACATACATCAAAGCAAAAGAACCCAAAATTATTTCAGCATTGTTAATGAAAACCAGGCGAAATGTGAATCTTTCGTTAAGTCTAAGGAAAAACACCCTACTCAAAGGAACAACAGCAGTTAGAGACATCTAAAAAAAAAGTAGAAAAGAAATAAGCTCAATTACCACAGTCATTGCACAGAAAAATCCTAATTAGACGAAAGACAGTAAGTAAGTTCTAAGTTATTCTACTATTAAATTGGTGTAAACAAGAAAAATATAGTTTAATCATTCTAAACTAGTGAGGTAGCCTAAACCATGTTATTCTATAATCCATCTCCAGAAAGGCATCCTTTTATAAGTGAAAACGGCCAAAAACTAAAGAACTTGTTTGCGAGTTAAATTTCCAAGTACCTCGAAAACATGGCCATATTCTAGTCTACCTTTCCATATACAAAATCACTAGTACAACTAAACACCAGCTGTTTGATAACTCTCAATCTACAGCTCTCGTGGGAGTGTAAAGCGGTCGTTAGCAAATATAGAACCCAACCTGGGTTGGGTGTCGATCCCACAGGGAATAGCTTGGCCAACAAGTAATCAAAAATTACTAAACTTTTGGTGCAAGTCTCGAAAAAAGGGGGATTGTAATGTTTAACTAAAATAATAAAGTAAAAGCTGAAAATAGCAAAGTAAAAAGAGAAAGATTGTTACATAAGTTGTAAACAATGAGAATTGAAGATTTGGGGTTATGTCCACCTTCTGAGGTATACGTCTCTATTGGCTATGAGTGTGTAGAATTCTGACATGCATAGAGAATTGTATTTGATGGTAAATCCAAGCGTCTTTCGACCTATTAGAGGATTATTTCACTTTAACTCTTTCGAGCTTAAAGCGTGTCTAACGGTATGAATTCTCCAAGAGATTAATCCAGTTACGACACTAACTTTTTAATAGGGGATGGGACCCTACTACTTAGACATTATCTCTTTTCCAGACAAATAACCTTTCTTTCGAACAAGTTAAATGTTATACTGGCATATTCTTGTATTTGCAACCACAAAGAATTTAGATTAAGATGAAGAGAATAATGATATAAGCAGCGTACGTGTCACGAACTCACAATAATAGATAGTATCTCAGTTGGCTTCCATAACCCCAACAGAGAAGTTTAGTTACCCATGAATGCGAAGGAAATCATGATTGACATTATTATCATACCACAATATAAATATTTCGTGTAGGCAAAGGTAGTAGGCTTTTAGGTATAAATTCCTAGGCAAAGTAATGATTCTCTTGTTGCGGAAATTAAGAATAGATGAATAGTAAAAGAAAAATAGAATTAATGGAAAGATTAGAAGAGTTGTAGAATTGTTTGTAGAATAGAATGTATGATGGAAGATGTAGAATGGTGTATATCTAAAAATCTCTAGCATGATAGGGTATTTGTAATACCCATTTCCTAATCCTACTAGGCTAATGAAATGTCTAACCAAATCCTACTAAGCTAATGAAATACTTAACCCAATTGTACTAGGTTAATGTAACATTCTCCTAATCCAAATAAACTAATGAAATACTTAACCCAATTGTACTAGGTTAATGTATTATTGTCCAAATCCATGTAAGTTACTGCAAGTCCCCAAAGTCTTCAAAAATGTTGTTTTAGCCCAAGACAGATTTCCCATGCATCACTTTTGGTCCTTTAGGAGTCCAAACTCCCTTTCCTTCCTTCGTGAGCTTTCTTTAGCGTCAAGTAAGACATAAAATGCTGATTTCTGCATCATTTATACCTGAAACTTTGCTAATCATGTTCGTTAGGTTACTTACAGGAAAAAGGACTAAAAGCGCATGAAATATATAATTTGTTCTCAAAACATGGCACAAATATGGGCGAAATATATTGATATAGGCGCGTAATATCGCCTATCATCAACACCCCACACTTGAAGCTTTGTTTGTCCTCGAACAAAATATCATGTCCTTCTAAACATCAACTTAAGGATTCGCAGCAATAACACAAAATATTCTTCAAGACAAGCACAACAATTATCAACCAAGAGTAGCTTTCCGATTATTAGTAGAAACAGTTTAACCTCTAGCATAGACTCATGATGGTGGTCAACTCATATTTAGACGTTAAGGTACAAGGAATCATATACAACTACCCAAAACTCATCAACCATGTGTGTCTCACAATATAGTACCCATAATCACTCACAAGTATAGCATATTTTTTTCAAACAAGGGTATCAAAATATCCTTGCTCTCACTCTCACAAAGAATTCATATGTAGCAACTGATGACCATAGGCTTGCCCTTAGTGTAATACTCCACTAAATGTCAGAATTTTAAGATTAGGATCAAGTAGGTCTTTTGATGGTTGTAATGTAGGCTAAGGGACGGGTAGGATCAGCTATTTTGGCCAGAAATAGTGACTAAGTTCCTAAGCACTTTAATACATCACATTGTATCATTGACACTTTTTTCTTTCAACCTTTCTTTTATTCTACCACCCTTGTTCTCCTCTTTTGTTTTTTTCAATTTTAAACACAACTCACTTTTCAGCTTTCTTTTCCTTTTTCTTTTCACAACATACCTCTTACGCTAGCACTTTTTCTTTTTTTCATAACACATTCAAGCACCATTACAATTTAAGGCATCATATTTACCCAATTTCGTCTTATGTTGTCATATGACTTTTTCACTTTAAAGAACTTAGGAATTTGGATCAAATTACGGTCTTGAAAAAAATAGATTAGGCTTACATACAAGGTTGTCAAAGAAATAGGCTAAAGGCTCAAAAGGGTTTAACTAGGATGATGTCCAAGGGTAGGTAAAACGAAGGTAAACATATGTAGGTTGCCAAAGAAATGCCTAAATCATCTCCTAAACTTACACTCCTTATTTTTGCTTTGCATACATACCAGGCAAGTTCTAGCATCAGCCACAAACATAGAATATACTATTAATCTCACACACACAAGGCACATGGTCGACTTTATTGGAAGTAATATAGACTCTCGACCCAACAAGTGAAGGAATTGAACCACACAATATCACATAATGAGTCACAACTAGAGCCAAAACGTCTCAATAGTCACAATTGTAGCACATACTCTTGTTATAATTTCATGCTGCCTATTGGAATAATTTCATGTGAAGCTAAAAATTTATTCCTAAAAAAACGAAAAATTTACTCCTAAAAAAACAAAACAACAAACTACTAAAAAAAACTAAAAAAAAACAAAACAAAAACAAAGTAAACAAACACAGATGCAAATAGAGAAGTATAGCATGCAATGCAATACCGCCACCCCACACTTAGATGGGACACTGCCCTCAGTGGAAAATAAATACGAAGAATCTGGTCAGTCGGACTCTTCCTCAATGTCGGGGGTCATACCCCCTTCGTCGGAATCATCATAAGAGTCGTCGTCAGAGTTCTCCTCCTCGTCGGAGTCTGGCAAGCATCGATCATCATCGGTCGTCACATCATCGTCTAGAGGTTCCTCAAAGTATATGCCCACTCCACACATCTCTCGTGCATGCATGTTCATTGGATAATCATGGTCCAGCTGTTGGATCTCTTCAGCAGTTGGAACGCGACCTCCACTCATCATTGTGAAGCGTGTCATACCATAAAGATGACGGAAGAAACTCTCATCTCGAGCATGTCTCTCCGCAGTAGTAAGGTTGACACCATACGTTGTTTCAGCATCTTTGACCTTGGTGAGGTCAACCCTCTTCGAGTTATGAGGGAGTTTGTGATTAGCTGGTTCCTCTTCGGTATCCTCCTTCCTCAAGATTGCTGTCAACAGATTACCAAAAGTGAAGTGGGACTTTTTGTGGAGTCTGGCCTTGCGCATTGTAGAGCGAATGATTGCCCAAAAGTTGATAGCGACATTCGTCATCAAAGCATAGAACAAACACACTCTATCTCTTGATATTTTGGTGTATTGAGTCCCAGGAATAAGGCATGAGTTGACAATACGCAACCAGATTCTTGCTTCCCTATTCAATGAAGCATATGGGAAGGTGTTGTATCATTCGGTGTCTCGGTGTATGCCCCACCTTGCCATCGATCTACTTCCACAAAGTGTGTGTCGTATTGCTCTATAAGGAGGTCTGTTGTACAACTCTTTGAATGGTGATGGGTCGACCGAATGTAAGCCAAAAAAGGAATTGATCAAATCCGCGTTGAGCTGTAACACTTGGCCCCGAATCTTGACTTCGTTTCCCGTGGTTTTCGATGACTAGTTGGCGTAAAATTTCCTTGTCAAATCAAGATTACATTCTCCAATGTCGCGAAAGATGAAATCCAGATTCAACATCATTATTTTTTCCAACATTCGCGGCTCCTTCTACGCTAAGGTGTCCTTGTTGATCAAGTCGACGTGAACATATTTTCTTTCCTTTTTGTTCTTGTACCATTCTTTGGCTTCCTCCTCAAGAACCCATTTTATTCCAAACATTCGGCGGGGTAGTTGCATTGAGGATGATTCTTCTTGGTCCTTGCGACCTCTCTTCTTGCCCTTTTGGGAAGTGGTAGCCTTATCTTGTCGTGCTTTAGGTGCCATTGTTCCTGAGGTTTAAACAATATTCATGTTAGCATCAATTCCAAGGAAATAATCTATAAACAAGCCATAGAGGTACCACCCCACACTTAGGTTCGTTGATACAAAACAGTGAAGTGAATGTGGTCGATTACTCAGACTTTGTCGACATACATTTTAGGAACTATATTCCGACAAGAAAATCAGTGATGCATCACTACTTGCAGCCATTGCACTACTTTCATGTTAGGTATAACAACACTACTTCATAGGGGTTACATCATGGTATAGTTACTTTCAACAAACCTCCTAAGTCGGTAGGCAACTATAGGTATTATCCCGATGGACGGGATAGTCTAACATGTAAGTATCCAAGTAACAAGCTTAAGCAATGTTCATAGACATGACAATTCCGAAAATAGTATAACAAAGCTATTAAAACCAAATTCAAGTCGGAAACTAGTCAAGATTATCCTAACGTATATGTTCACTCATATGGTTTTGTATCAACAATCCAAACACAATAACATCACCAAAATTCTTTCAAGATGTATCAATTTATAATAGACATAGAAACGCAGTACTTACGAGAAATAGATGAAGAATAAAAGAGTACTTAAGTGATTGAAGCCTTTGGAGATGGTCTTGTGAATTGGAAGAGCAAAAAAGAAAAATTTTGAGATGATTTGGGTGGTTGTGCGGCGCCTTTAGGTCAATTTCCAATGTGGTTATGTTTCAAGACTAAGTCCCCTTTATATAGGAAAAGAATGGGTCAGGTTTTGACCCATTTAGAAACGGTTTTGGAGACAAAAATGACCTCTATGCAGTGCATAGTGCTTTGCATAATCATGGTATAGGCGGCGCATAGTGTAGTGCATTTAGGGACATATGCGGCGCATAGTGTATAGCATTTAGGGAAATATGCGCCACATAGTGTATAGAATTTGAGATACTGAGACCTAATGCTATATCATAGACGGTGCATAGTGTATAGCACACTTAAGCATGGGCGGCACCTATGTCTTTGCACACTAGATTCCGAGACCTTAGGCTATAGTATAGGTTTTGCATTGTTCGTGGCCTAGTTTTACCTAGGCCAAGCCTTCCTCGATGCCTATTTTGGCATGAGAAATGCTCAATCCATAGCCTTATGCATCCTTATTCCTAACTTACCACCTTTACCATACAATACGTCCAAATCGTCATTTGAAACCAATCTCCTCATTGAATACTTCTCGCACCTATATTTGCTCAAAACCAATGAAAACAATTAGTATAATTGGTTGCCTCCCACCAAGCGCCTTAGTTTTTGTCATGGCACGACTCTTATTTTTGGATTTTTATTTATCAAAAGCAAAACAAGTACTAGAACAAAAGAAAGACAAAACAATAAACGGAAAACAAAAAAAATGATAAAACGATGGGTTGCCTCCCATCTAGCACCTTATTTATTGTCGTGGATCGACATAGTTACCTCGAGTACTTAGACTTCGTCGATATAAGTGATGGACATATAATTCATCGAGTCAAGAGGACCGATATAAGGCTTAACACGTTGGCCATTCACTTTGAAGACAACGCCATTATTGTCTTCCGATTCGACTACTCCAGATGAGTAGCCCTGGATAACTTTGTATGGACCAGACCACTTAGATTTTAACTTACCTGGGAAGAGCTTCAGTCTGGAGTTGAAGAGAAGTACCATATCACCCCTTTGGAAGTTTCATCGAACAATCCGCTGATCATGATACTTTTTCCTCTGCTCCTTGTATAGGTCCGATCTTTCATATGCATGGAGACGGAACTCATCTAATTTGTTCAGCTGCTCTAACCTCAGATTCGTAGCATCATCCCAATTAAAATTCAACTGCTTCAATGCCCACAATGCCTTATGCTCTAGCTCGATGGGTAAGTGACAAGCCTTCCCATAAACTAGTTGATAAGGAGACATGCCAATGGGCGTTTTGAATGCAGTCCTGTACGCCCATAGTGCATCATCAAGCTTCCTAGACCAATCCTTCCTATTTGCATTAACCTTCGCAAGGATTTGCTTGATCTCGCGATTGGAAACTTCTACTTGTCCACTAGTTTGGGGATGATAAGGCGTAGCTACCTTATGTTGCGTGACACCATACTTGGCCAAAACTGATTTGAATAGCTTGTTACAAAAGTGAGATCCTCCATTACTTATGATAGTACGAGGTATTCCAAAGCGAGAGAAGATATTCTTCTTTAAGAATGCTACAACATGCTTTCCTTCATTGTCGGCCAACGCTACAGCTTCCACCCATTTCGAAACATAATCTACAGCAACCAAGATGTACTTCATTCCAAACGAATTCACGAATGGACCCATGAAATCAATACCCCACACATCAAAGAGTTCTACCTCAAGAATTTTGGACATGTGCATTTCATGGTGTTTTGAGATAGCACCTTGTCGCTGACATTGGTCGCACCTTCTAACATAGTCGTAGGCATCTCAAAATATCGAAGGCCAATAATAACCACTTTGCAATACTTTTCTTGCCGTCCGATTGCCTGCGTGATGTCCTTCAACTTGGGAAGTGTGGCATGCTTCCAATATAGTGGGCACCTCTTCATGGTATATACATGTCGAATGATACCATCCGCGCATCTTCGAACCAAATATGGCTCATCCTAAAAGTAGTGTTGCACGTCATGCATAAACTTCCTCCTTTGGTGGTAAGATAAATTTGCAGGTATCACATTAGTCACCATGAAATTTGCAAAGTCGGCATACCATGGTAATTTCTCCATTATTGTCGCTAATATCTCTTCGTCCAGGAGTGCATCATCAATCTAAATTTCAGGTTGTGCCACATGTTCATTCTCAAGTCGAGATAGGTGGTCGGCCACTTGGTTCTCGCAACCTCTTCTATCTTTGACCTCGAAATCGAACTCTTGCAGCAGCAACACCCATCAAATCAACCTTGGTTTCGCATCCTTCTTTGTCATGAGATACCAAAGATCTGCATGGTCTGTATGAACGATCACCTTAGTACCCAACAGATAGGCATGAAATTTCTCAAACGCATACACGATCGCTAGGAGCTCTTGCTCAGTAACCGTGTAGTTCCTTTGGGCTTCATTTAAGACCTTGCTTGTATAGTAGATAGGATGAAATAATTTCTCCTTTCTCTGACCAAGAACAGAACCAATGGCTATACCACTAGCATTACACATGACTTCGAATGGGAGAGACCAATCTGGTGCTACCATGATAGGGGCTTCAATGAGTTTTGCTTTGAGTCATTAGAATGCCTTCAAGTAATCTTCATTGAAGTCGAACTTTGCATTTTTCTCCAATAGTTTGCACGATGGACTAGCAATTTTGAAGAATTCTTTAATGAACCGATGATAGAAACCTGCATGGTCGAGAAAACTACGAACTCCTTTCACCGAAATTGGAGGCGGTAGCTTCTCAATAACCTCTATTTTTGATCGATCAACCTCTATTCCTCTTTTGGAGATTTTGTGCCCAAGAACGATTCCTTCTTTTACCATGAAGTGGCACTTCTACCAATTTAGCACAAGGTTGAATTCTACACATCTTTGCAATGCCATGTTAGGTTCGCCAAGCACGCTTCAAAGGACTCACCAATAACTGTAAAATCGTCCATGAATACCTCCAAAGTTTCTTCAACCATATCAGAGAAAATAGATATCATATAACGTTGAAAGGTGGCTGGTGCATTACATAGGCAAAATGGCATACGTTTGAAGGCAAATGTACCATATGGGCATGTAAACGTTGTCTTCTCTTGGTCTTCGGGGGCAATACAAATCTGATTTTAGCCTGAATAACCGTCCAAGAAGCAAAACCATCCTTTCCCCGCTAATCGATCTAGCATTTGGTCCATGAATGGCATTGGGAAGTGATCTTTAAGTGTTCGAGAATTCAGCTTTCGGTAGTCCATGCATACTCTCCATCCAGTGACGGGTCTGAGTGGAATGAGCTCATTCTTCACATTTGCGACCACTGTAATGCCTCCTTTCTTGAGAACACATTGTACCGGGCTTACCCATGTACTATCAGAGATAGGATACACAACCCCTGCGTCTAACCACTTGATAGTTTCTTTCTTCACCACTTCTTGCATAGGTGGGTTTAGACGTCTTTGATGCTCAA
The DNA here is from genome assembly GCA_030864225.1 of Capsicum baccatum var. pendulum. Lineage (NCBI taxonomy): Eukaryota > Viridiplantae > Streptophyta > Magnoliopsida > Solanales > Solanaceae > Capsicum > Capsicum baccatum. The sequence goes on along the minus strand of CM061560.1, from coordinate 1,819,721 downwards.
TGGTGGGTGTGCAATTTTCTTGAAGCTGAATTTTATGTGTGCAAATCCCAGGTGGAATACCAATAATATACACAATGGTCTATCCAATGGCTCTAATATACTTGCGTAGAATAGCAATAAGAGCTGCAACTTGTTGCTCACCCAAATCGGCTGCCACAATGACTGGAAGAGTATTTCAGCTTCCTAAGAATGCGTACTTCAAATGACTTGGCAGCTCCTTCAATTCTAACGTGGGTGGCTCTTCAATAGATGGCTTAGCTGGTGGTGTGGGTCGATTCTTGAGATCAAGATCCAGCTTCTTGGGAGCATAGCGATATGTCCCTAATCCCGATAGAGCACAAATAGCTTCTTCAGAATTTTCAGCATCCTCATTCTCTCCATTCATGAGCACAACCTCCAAAGGGTCATCAATAATTTGCTCTTCATCAAGTAGCTCTTTCTCATCAAAGAAAACATCAGCCACCGAAAATATACTCAGATCTTTGGGTTGCTTCATTGATTTGCAAACATCAAAGCGAACCTCTTCGTCATTTATTCGGAATGAAAGTTCATTGGCTCTCAAATCAATGAGCACACTTCCTGTAGCAAGGAAAGGGCGCCCCAAGATTATGGGAACTTCTGAGTCTGCCTTACAATTAAAAATAACAAAGTCTGCCGGAAAGATGAATGAAGAAACCTTTACCAATACGTCACACAGAATACCAACAGGTCGTTTTACCGACCTATCCGCCATGACGAGCCTCATATTGGTTGGAGTAGGATCACCCAACCCCAACTTCTTGTAGATCGATAATGGCATCAAATTGAGGCTGGCTCTTAAGTCACATAATGCTTTGGCAAAATTCAAAGATCCAACGGTGCAAGGAATAGTGAAAGCTCTGGGGTCGGCCTTCTTCTGAACTATCGATCGGGTAGCTATTGAACTACAATGATGCACATCTTCTTTCAACTCATAACTTGCTGCCCGCTTCTTTGTCAAAAGATCCTTCATAAATTTCACATACCCAGGCATTTGTTTAAGTGCCTCCACCAATGGAACATTAATTGTCAGCTGCTTTAACATAGTCATGAATTTTCTGAACTTTGTGTCATCCTCCACCTTCTTCAATCTTTGGGGAAAAGGTGGTGGTGGGTATGGAAGTGTTCTCTCCACGGTTTTCTTCTCCTCTTGCTTCCGTTTTTCAGATTTTTTAGGTTGCACAGCACTGGGTGAGGCATCCTTGACATCAGGAGTAGGTGCTGCGGCATCTTCTCCTTTTGCGTTGTCATCCATGTCCGCAACCTCGTCAACCACTTGCTTGCCTTTTGCTGAAGTTTCCAGAACCTTACCACTTCTGGTAGTGATGGCCATGCATGATCCATCATTCCTTGGGTTTTTCACAGTATCGCTAGGTAAAGTGCCGGCCTTTCTTTGATTGAGTGCTGCTTAAAGTTGGCTCAATTGCTGCTCTATTTGCTTGATTGAAGTGGAATGAGAATCAACTAATTGTTTCATGGAGGAAAAATCATTAATTACCTCCGTAACTCCTGCGCTCGTTGCTTTCACTCCTTTCAATAATTTAGCCATTATGTCTTTTATACTTCCAGAATTAGATGTGGTGGTGTCACGTCTACCAGGGGGAACGTACAAACCACTCTTTTCATTCTTGTTCTTCCAACTACCTTGGTCCTTGGATTTATCATAATAGTTCCGACCTTGGTTTCCTTGGGCATTCCCGCGGAAACCCCCTTGATTGTTCAAGTAGTTGGCCTCCTCTTCTGAATCAGATTCGTCTCTTCCTTTTGACGCAATAGCTTTCACTTTTTTCGGTCTTCCCTGATAATAAATGCTTTGTAAGAAGATCCATTTGTGTTTTCATGTGCGCCATATCCTGATCACGTTCTTCTTCTCTTCTTCTTTGGTCTGCAGTCATGCCAATAGATAAAGTGGGGCTTGCTACCTCAGAATCCCTGGTATGCCAAGCTCTACTTTGTTTCGTCATATGATCTAGCATATTGATTGCTTGACCAAAGGTGAGGTCCATAAAAGATCCTCCAGCTGCGTTATCCACCACTGGCTTAGTTATTGAATTCAAGGCTCTATACAAGATCTCCATTAGGTGGACATTAGTCATGTGATGCTTTGGGCATCTCGCTAGCTTTGTCTTGAACCTCTCCCATGTTTCATGAAGAGCTTCAGTGGGAAGCTGACGAAAGTTACTGATTTCATCTCTCAATTATGCTCTTTTGGATGGCGGAAAGAATCTTTCTAGGAAAGCGTCTCTCAATTGCCTCCAATTTGTAATAGAATCAGGAGTCAGCCCATTCATCCATAGTGTTGCCTCCCCAGACAGAAACAATGGAAATAGACGTAATCGAATTGCATTCTGACCAACACCAGGATTGTCAAACGACTTTCATGTAGAAATAAAATTGATGAGATGCATATTCGAATCATCGCCTGCTACTCCACCAAATAATCCCTTGAGTTGCAATAACTGAATCATGGTTCTTATGATGTTGAACTTGGCTCCGGGCGCTAATGGTGGTGGAATTATGGCTCCCGTGGCTCCGGCACCATCAAGATCATCATTATCATCGTCGAAAGATGGCTGCATAGGTTGGCGATCATACCTAAACTGTGCTTGTTGACCTCTTCTATTGACAGGTGTTATAATTTCAGCATCACGCCTAGGGTTTAGTAACTCGTCATTACCTAAATCCTCATCGTCGGGATTTGTTGCTCGTGCAGGGTTATCGATGTTCTGCTGTTGAACCTGGGCTGCGACAAGGGCAGCCAGTCTTGCTTGTTCCTATTAAGCAACCATCCTTTCGATTTCTGCTTGTGCTACCATTCTTCAAATGCGTTGTGGTTCAGGATTGATAGGTAATAACGGTTGACCAGAAGTTCTAGTATGGGGCATGCACTGAATAAAAACCTGCAGTAAACAAAGACAAAAACTAAAAGTAAAAGTACGAGAATCTTTGACCAAAGGGTTTAGTAATTATCACGAACTTGATTGACACTTGTATTCCCCGGCAACGGTGCCAATTTTTGATAACGCTCAATCTACAGCTCTCGTCGGAGTGTAAAGGGGTCGTTAGCAAATATAGAACCCAACCTGGGTTGCGTGTCGATCCCACAGGGAATAGCTTGGCCAACAAGTAAGCAAAATTACTAAACTTTTGGTGCAAGTCTCGAAAAAGGGGGGATTGTAATGTGTAACTAAAACAATAAAGTAAAAGCTGAAAATAGCAAAGTAAAAAGAGAAAGATTGTTACGTAAGTTGTAAACAATGAGAATTGAAGCATTGGGGTTATGTCCACCTTCTGAGGTATACATCTCCATTGGCTATGAGTATGTAGAATTCTGACATGCAAGTGCTTATAGAGAATTGTATTCGATGGTAAATCCAGGCGTCTTTTGACCTATTCGAGGATTATTTCACTTTAACTCTTTCGAGCTTAAAGCATGTCTAACAGTACGAATTCTCCAAGAGGTTAATCCAGTTACGACACTAACTTTTTAATAGGGGATGGGACCCTACTACCTTGACATTATCTCTTTTCCAGACAAATAACCTTTCTTTCGAACAAGTTAAATGTTATACTGGCGTATTCTTGCGTTTGCAACCACAAAGAATTTAGATTAAGATGAAGAGAATAATGATATAAGCAGCATACGTGTCACGAACTCACAAACTCACAACAATAGATAGTATCTCAGTTGGCTTCCATAACCCCAACAGAGAAGTTTAGTTACCCATGAATGCGAAGGAAATCACGATTGACATTTTTATCATACATTCCTAGTCAAAGTAACGATTCTCTTGTTGCGGAAATTAAGAATAGATGAATAGTAGAAGAACAATAGAATTAATGGAAAGATTAGAAGAGTTGTAGAATTGTTTGTAGAATAGAATGTATGATGGAAGATGTAGAATGGTGTATATCTAAAAATCTCTAGCATGATAGGGTATTTATAATACCCATATCCTAATCCTACTAGGCTAATGAAATGTCTAACCAAATCCTACTAAGCTAATGAAACACTTAACCCAATTGTACTAGGTTAATGTAACATTCTCCTAATCCAAATAAACTAATGAAACACTTAACCCAATTGTACTAGGTTAATGTATTATTGTCCAAATCCAAGTAAGTTACTGCAAGTCCCCAAAGTCTTCAGAAATGCTGTTTTAGCCCGGGACAGATTTCCCATGCATCACTTTTGGTGCTTTAGGCATCCAAACTCCCTTTACTTCCTTCGTGAACTTTCTTTAGCGTCTAGTAAGCCATAAAATGCTGATTTCTGCATCATTTATACCTGAAACTTTGCTAATCATGTTCGTTAGGTTACTTACAGGAAAAAGGACTAAAAACGCATGAAATATATAATTTGTTCTCAAAACATGGCACAAATATGGGCGAAATATATTGATATAGGCGTGTAATATCGCCTATCATCACTGTTGGAAACACATACCATACAATGAATTCTATTAGTCTTCACCCCGCTTCACCATGACCAGTTTCAGGAAATGCACCATGAGCCAAATTCCACGGTAAGTACTTTTGCGCACTGAACACAATCCCCAGCACCAAGGTCGGATTTGATAGAGTGGGATGTCATCAGACATTAGTACTTGGGCATCTCCTCCTGTGCAACACAAGATCAAATACAGAGGAAAATGATTATGTCATTCTCAAAACTTAACTTTTACTACTGTTGTTGCTACCCATATCGGCTAGAGCTGCACTACCAACAAGAAGCATCACGAAAACTTCTTTGTCCAACGCAAGTCAAATGGGAAACCAAAAGAATTCATTTTTTTATAGTGAGGAGAAACTAGTACCAAGTATCCTTCTTGGGAAGTCACAAACGGGTTACAGAAATATATTCAAAACCGAACAACACAATCAAAAGCTAACTCACATAAGCTTTGACAAAACAGGCTACGATAGGAGATGCATTAGATATCTAGTAAAAATAACCATACGCAAGCCAAATTAAAACTACAGTTAAACAGAAAATATTAAAAAATAGGCAATACTACTGACAATTACTTATTGTAAACTAGAATAAGAATTGAAAAATACTAAAATTCAAGCAATCCAACCAATCCCATTGAGCGCGTAATGCTTGCAAGAGTAAACTATATGTGGAACGAAACCAACAGAGTGAAAGTGAAGTTCCCCTCCAGCAATAGGTAAGTTCTCAGATGAAATCAAGAACTGTGATCAGTGTTGTTGAGCCTGCCGACTTGGAGCACCACTATTGCCACCACCATATACAACTTGGCCACCATTAGGTCCATTTTGCTGAGCACCATAATTACCCGAACCTTGTTAATTTCCACTAGCATCGCCATAGCCACTGCCCATGTAACCCCCACCAGCTGATTGCATGTCTCCCGATGCACCACTTCCACTAACTGGATTTCCATAAGCACCATCACCTCCACCATATCCACCATAGCCATAACCTTGATTTCCAAACCCGTGGCTCGAGATGGAGACTGACCAACAGCAGATCCTCCATTAACGGGTCCACCTCCGCCACCAACACTTGAAGCACCCCATGATGTATTACCATAGCCCATGTTCCCATATCTAGAATGACCCTGAGAACCCCACGAGCTTTTTGATCCACCAGCTTGACCACTACCATAACCAGCACCAGGCACATTTGGATTCCCGAAGGCTGCAGCAACTGCTGGACCACCATATCTAGGATTGAGAGCCCCATAGCCAGGATTGGCTCCACCGTAACTTCCATAAGCACCATAAACCATGACTTTGTTGGACGATCCATAACCATAACCCGGTGTACCATATCCGGAGAAACCATAAGGTGGAAAGCCACATACAGTGTTTTATGACTGCATGTATCTGTTGGTATCCATTCTGTCATAAGAACTAGGATTGTCACCAGATGCACCATACCCCTGTTAACTTCCACCACCCATACCACTACCACCGTTGCCCGTGGAGCGACCACCAATACTACCATAACTACCATCTCTCAGAATAGCACGCTTTACTTCCACTTGTTTCCCACTGAGACCATAAAATGTCTTGTGTAAAACCTTACCTATTGCATCTTCAGAATTAAATGAAATGAAGCCAAACCCACGAGGTCGGCTGGTCTATTGATCTAACATAATTAATACATTAGTGACATTACCAAAAGTTTCAAAGTAAGTTCTAAAGATATCCTCAGTCGGCGTGGGAGGCAATCCACCAACAAAAATTTTCTTAGTCCTGTTATTTCCACCGCCTCCAAAACTTCTAGCACTACCTACATTTCCAGATTTTGGACCTTGCTCCTCTGTGGACAAGGCCCTCTTAGCCTCAACCTATAAAGAAAAAATACCATTGAGCTAAGTAAAAGAAGAACAAATTCAGAAGCAAGCAAGATAAGGACTCAAAAGGACATATTTTATTATAAGATGCCCAAAATCTTAGAAGAAGTTTCCATCAACTAGGTTATAACATTGGGGGAAAACTCTACTAAAAGACATCAAATTATCATCTGAAATGTACTAAACTTCTATTGAACCTACAAGCGTCTTACTTACGACATCCTGAAAGTATATATGGAACAACAGATATGGAAAACCCAACAGATTTACAAATGATTCAAAATTCTTAAACAGAAGCACCTTTACCCAAGCGATGGCACTATAACACAAGAACACTGAACTTAAAAGACACGTTTATTTAAGACATCACCACAGGAAGTTTCCATTTGGTGTGTAACTAGCAACGAAGGGATGATTCAAGATTCAAATACTCTATTAAGTCATTAAAATGTTTAGGGCAAACAATGCTCTAAATTAGAAGAAGGCGCACTATTAAACAAAAAAAAACCAACATTATAGTGCTTTAATCAGTTACCTACTTACCTACACCACTGCAGAACTCATTGTGAATAAACCATTACCTATTGTCGTTAACAATACAAAAGAGGACATTAGACTAAAATAAACCTGTCTGCACACTATCAACAGAAAGAAGAAAAACATGACTCTATCAATGAGCCCACACACTGCATAACAATAATACTACGTTCCATATTTTAGGATGTTCTTTTCAACAGGTCAGATATCATTTCATCACTATCACACCAAGAAATGTCAAAAACATCAAAGAGGAGGAAATAATCATCCCATTTTCCATCCATTGCATCAAACACATGGCTTGATAGTGAAACACATTTTGCTGCACAATTCCAGCTTTGGAAGGCACAACAGAGACACTCCACCTAGCAAAATTAGTGCTTATGCAAAACTAACCACTATGCAGCACAAGGAAGAAGTTGTACTACAACAAGAACTACTACTACTACAAATCGATCCCAAGCAAGGTCACCCATTGTATAACAACTAATTTGATTCGACAATAAAAGAGACACACATTATAGCAAAAATCACCACATATATGCGAAAGACCAATACACAGCACATTATGAGGTTGGGAATCATTCAACACATATGGCATTCAAACGCATGACAGAACTACTACAACGAATTATACAACCTCATCCACCATTTAAACATCAAAAGAACATATGCAACACATTATCTACTCATAAAATTGACTCGAGAAACCTTTATTTACAAAAGTCCTCAATATAAAAGATGCTGACTTTATGTTAAATATAAGAAGAATCTGTCTACCCACAAAATTGACTCAAGAGAAACTATTTCTTATTAGAAACTACAATATAAAATTGTGTATTTTAGTTTAAATAACAGGAGAGCTTGATTACATAAGCTCAACCAGAAGAAGATACTAGAACAAAAAAATTCATAAGCATAAATCATCTCAACAAATAAAGACCTTAGGCCAAAAAAAGATTTAAACTTTAGTACCCAGAGAACATATTCAAACTAAGAAATATCTGAATCAGAGCTAAACAAGGAAAAATAGCAAGAAAATAGCACAAATGTCATGATAACAATCACAAAAACACATCCTAAATTGGAACTGACACATCAGGACACAACCAGGAAACAATAAAAAAGTCATCTTATTTAAACAAAGATCCACAAGCATAAAATATAAAAAAAAAAAAAAAATCAAAAATATAAATAACACCCAAAAGCCACAAAGAAAAGAGAAACATCATCTCATCACAATAGAAGCAAAAACACATCCTAAAATAGAAATGCCACATTAGTAAACACCTAGAAAACAATCACCAAAGTCAAGCTCATTTAACCAATAACACCACAAGCACATAATCCCAAAATCCAAGAATCAGCTAAAACTAACAACTCCACAATCCCAAAATTAAAGAACTAGCAAAAGCTAACAACCCCACAAGTTCAAAATCAAAGAAGCAACAATAACTTACTACCCCACAAGCTCAAAATCGAAGAATCAGCAAAAACTAACAATCCCACAAGCTCAAAATCAAAGAATCAGCAAAAACCAACAACCCCAAAATCCCAAAATCCAAGAATCAACAGAAACTAACAACCCCACAAGCTCAAAATCAAAGAATCAGCAAAAACCAACAGCCCCAAAATCCCAAAATCCAAGAATCAGCAAAAACTAACAAACCCACAAGCTCAAAATCAAAGAATCAGCAAAAACCAACAGCCCCAAAATCCCAAAATCCAAGAATCAACAAAAACTAACAACCCCACAAGCTCAAAATCAAAGAATCAGCAAAAACCAACAGCCCCAAAATCCCAAAATCCAAGAATGAGCAAAAACTAACAACACCACAAGCTCAAGATCCAAGAATCAGCAAAAACAAATATCCTCACAGTCCAAAATAATAGAAAAACACAAATAAAGAATGAACATACAGCCAAAAAACTCACTGTATGGCCATCAAATAAATGAGTGTCCTTAAGAACTCTATCAAGAACATTAGGATCTGCAAATACAACAAAACAAAATCCTCTAGGCTTTCCATTAATCTTATCTCTCATTAATACAGTCTGTAAAACATCATCATATACTTGAAAATACTCCTTCATCTTCTTTCTATTTTTCCCATGATATCCCACCAATAAAAACTTTTCTTTATCTGAATTCATGCTTTTTTTCCTCTCTCCCTCTCCACTTTTTCTCTATATATAAGGTGTATATATGTATAACAATATCCAAAAGTCACGTTATGATAATATTAGGAAAAAACACATGAAATACCCAGAAAACATTCACAAGTCATCACATTTAACCAAAACTCCACAAATACAAATCCCAAAATTCAAGAATCAGCAAAAACTAAGAAACCAATAAGCCCAAAATCCAAGAATCAGTAAAAACGAACAACACCACAAGCTCAAAATAAAAGAATCAGCAAAAATTAACAACCCCACAGTCCCAAAATCCAAGAATCAGCAAAAACTAACAACTCCACAAGCTCAAAATCCAAGAATGATCAAAAACTAACAAGTAAAAAACTAACAACCCCAAAATCCCAAAATTCAAGAATCAGCAAAATTTAACAACCCCACAAGCTCAAAATCCATGAATCAGCAAAAACTAACAAACCCACAATCCCAAAATCCAAGAATCAACAAAAACTAACAACCCAACAAGCACAAATACAGAACTAATCAAAAATAATGAAACACTAGAAGCTAAAATATAGTAAAAAAAACACACCGTGCGGCCATCAATTACATGAGTATCTTGAAGAACTCTATCAAGAACACTAGGATCTGCAAATACAATAAAACCAAATTCTCTAGGCTTTCCAGTAATCTTATCTATCATTACAATAGTTTGTAAAACATCACATACACTTGAAAATACTCCTTCATCTTCTCTTTTGATGTTTCCCATGATATTCCACCAATAAATAGCTTTCCTTGATATGAATCCATATTTATTTTCCCTCACTCTCTTTGTATATGGTGTGTGTATATTATGTATACCAAAAAAAAGAAAGTGTAAATTTTGAGTGTGTATATCTCTCTTTGGGTGAAGACAAAGATAAAGTAAGGGTTTATGAAGGAGAAAAGTGGGAAAGTGAGGTGAATGAAGATGAATTTGGGACAAGGAATGGGCGGTTGTGATTTGATTAGATCAATGGGTGTGATAAGTTTTTTGTTTTGTTTGTAGTTTTCACCCGGTTTCTGATATCAGTCGTGAAGCTTTGTCTCTAATTTGAATTGTGCATTATTGACTAATCTAGATCGCAGAGTACGAGTTATGATTTGATTAATGAGATTTTTATTTTGTTTTGTAGTTTCTTACCTAGTGTCTAGTATCTGTTGTGATGCTCTGTCTAGTTTGGATAGTGCATTATCGACTAGTCTAGATCGAACACTACGAGTTGTGATTTGATTGGATCAGTGATGGTGATGATATTTTTGTTTTGTTTTTTGGTTTCCCATCTAATGTTTGGTATTTGTTATGGAGCTCTGGCTAATTTAGATCGCGCATTGTTGATTAATCTGGCTTGCACACTACAGATTGTTAGTTGATTAAATCAATGGTGTTAATGAGATTTTTTATTTTGTTTTTTTCTGTTTCTCATCGAGTGTCTGATTTCTATTGTGAATCTCTGTCTAATTCGGATCATGCATTATCGACTAATGTGGATCGCACACTACGGATTGTTATTTGATTAGATAAATGGTGGTGATGAGATTTTGTATTTTGTTTTGTAGTATCTCACCTAGTGTCTGTTATTTGTCGTGAAGTTCTATCTAATTCGAATCACACATTTATTTTGAATAGCGCATTATCGACTAATCTGGATCGTTCACTGCGAGTTGTGATTTGATTAGATCAATAGTGGTGATGAGATTTTTTATTTTGTTTTTTTTCAGTTTCTCATCCAGTGTCTGATATTTATTGTGAAGCTCTTCCTAATTCGGATTGTGCATTATCAACTAATGTGGATCAATTGCCCATTATCGACTAATTTGAATCGCACGCTACAAGTTTTGATTTGATAAGATCAATGGTGGTGATGAGGTTTTGTATTTTGTTTGCAGTTTCCCACCTAGTGTCTAGTATCTATCGTGAAGCTCTGTCTAATTTGGATCGCGTATTATCGACTAGTTTGGATCGTACACTCTGAGTTGTGATTTGATTCGATCAATGGTGGTGGTGAAAACTTTTGTTTTGTTTTTGAGTTTACCACTTAGTGTCTGGCATCTGTCGTGAAGCTCTGTCTAATTCGGATCGCGCATTGTTGATTAATCTTGATCGCACACTGGCGATTGTGATTTGATTAGATCAATGGTGGGGGCGGTTTTTAGTTTCCCACTTAGTGTATGGTATCTGTCGTATAGCTATCTCTAATTTGGATCATGCATTATTGACTAATCTGGCTCGCACAATACAAGTTGTGATTTGATTAGATTAGTGATGGTGATGAATTTTTTGTTTTGTTTTGTAGTTTCCCACCTAGTGTTTGGTATTTGTCGTGTAGCTCTGTCTAATTTGAATAGCGCATTATCGACTAATTTATATCGCACACTATAAGTTGTGATTTGATTAGATCAACGGTGGTGATGAGGCTTTTTATTTTGTTTTTTAGTTTTCCATCCAATGTATGGTATCTGTTATGGAGCTCTGTCTAATTTGGATCGCTCATTGCTGATTAATCTAGATCACACACTATAAGGCTCATTTTTGGGATGACATTCTTCATGGGATTTTCTCCATATTCAGTGTCAAAACTTGAGATTAGTGATTCTGTTAATTGAGACAAGGAATGAACAGTTATAATTTTATGAGATTAGTGGTGCTGATGAGATTTTTTTTTTAGTTTCCCATTTAATGTTCGATATCTGTTATGGAGCTCTTTCTCATTTGGATCACGTATTGTCGACTAATCTGGATTGCGCACTACAAGGTCCATTCTGAGGATGACGCTTTCAATGAAATTTTCTCCATATTTGGTGCCCGAACTTCATACCGTTGATTTTCTCTATTGGGACAGGAAATGAACAGTTATTATTTGATGAGATCAGTAGTGGTGATTAGATTTGGAATGTTATACGTGATTGACGCAGGGGATAAGTACTCGAGCCAGAGTCTTCGCATTGAGGTCTCTTTTATATCACTGTGGTATCTGAATTAATTTTCACGTATCGCAACTAAATTCAATGGATAATATTATACCTCTTATCAACAATAAATATCAGATAATTAATTCAATTAAAACAACATTAAATATTAATTTTTACATTACTCACATAAATCACAAGAATCTATTATACTTTACATAATATTAGTTAAACTTCATTAATTAATATACATAAGAGGAAAATATTATTATATTTTGAACATAAGAGGCAAATATACCCCCCAAAATATTCAAATTTCAAATACTGGAATTTAATAAGGTTGTTACAATAAATGTACTTTGGTCAAACTTATATAGTTAATTTTCCACCTCTTTCTTACCTAGGGAATATTTACTTCACCCTATGAGTTAGTTTTTTGTTTTTATTATAGTACAATATTTTGTTCTCATTCTCAAATAATAATATTTTTTCATAAAATGTTAATATTCTTAGTAACTAAGTTATTTGAACTTTTTTAAAAGATTATATATTTTTTAGTTATAGTTAATTTCTTTAGACATTTTAAAAATATTATTACACTTATATTATATTTTTTAAAGATATACTATTTTTGAAATTGAATTTGCCCACAAAGCCATTTTACATATTCTTATTTTTAAAAATTATATTTATTATTTTTTTAAAAAAAAAAAGGGACTATTTTTTGAAATATTCTATTTCCTTCCTTTCATTTTATGTGGTTAATTTGACTCGACTTGAAATTTGACGAAAACGAAGGAATTTTTAAACTTTTATTCTAAAACAATTTAGTTTTTCCTTGGATAATCTAAAATTGAAAGCGTGACGCGTAAAATGAGAAAGACAAAATAGTACTAATATCAAACGTCATATTTTCAAATCGAAAAATAACAACAACAACAACGTATTTGGTGTATTCTCATAAAGTGAAATTTTGAGAGGTGAAGTGTACACAATTTATATTAGCGACTCAAGCTGAAGTAGAAAGACTATTTCTGATAGACCCGACTTAGGACATTTTCAGACCAAACAACAATGACGTACCTACTGTATTCACATAAAGTGGGATTTGGAGTAATAAAATATACACAATCTATGTTCCTAACTCGGAATGAAGCAGAGAGACTGGTTTTAATAGACTCTGACACATTTTGGGAAAAAGCAACATATTTTAGTATCAAACGTTATATTTTTAGATCGAAAAATAATAACAACAACAATAACATATTCAGTGTAATCTCATAAAGTGGAATTTGAGGAGATAATGTGTACACAATTTATATTGTCGAATCAAGTTGAAGTACAGAGACTCTTTACAAAGAAATCATATTTTTTCATCTTTTGTCTGCAGCGTACGAAGGGGAGCCTTGGAGTAACTAGTAAAATTACAAAATGCAAGTTAAGGCAGCGTACAATACACCTTTATAATGAGCTCTTTTTCGATAGCCCAGACTGAATTTTCTATTTTTGTCTACAGTGTACTAGTAGTAGTAAAGATAACCAGTATCTTGCACAATAAAAGAGAGTTTTATTTACACTTTCCTTCAACATTTTCTTGATTTCACTTTCCAAAAAAGTAACCAAAAAAAACTTCAAAAAAGACATAAACAACAATGGAATAATCAATCAAGAATCCAAAAAAAAATGGACTTGCCCACAAAGCCATTTTGCATATTCTCACTTTTTTTGGTTACATTTACCATTCTTAATCTAACCCCACTAGCTAAATCTGATTCATATTACACTAAGTTAGTTTACAAATGTTGTGCTAAACAAGATTTGTCAGATCCATCTGGTGTTTACTCACAAGCACTCTATTGGGATTGGGGTGTTGTTGTGGTTGTACGGAGCACTTTAGACATGAGTTGAACCTGAACAGAGAAAAATGGTGAGTGATGATTCATATGGCGCACTTCACTTGTTTGCGATTGAGGTTTTATGGTTGTAGTATTGAGCACGTTTAAGAAAATGCTCTAGTTTCTCTATAAAACACATTAAATTATCTATGGAAGAAAAAAGAGAGAAGTGTTGCCTATTTGATCAAATTATGGTTATCCAAAATTATCATGTTTAGACATTAGTTGAGCTTAAATGTGCAAACCTGGTCTGCGACTATATCACATTCAACATGTTTGGGATTTAGGTGTTGTAGTTGTAGTAGTAATATTGAGCATGTTTAAGAAAATTCTTTAGTTTAATCACACAAAATTATCTATAAATTTCCCATTTTCTCACATTATATTTATCCAAAATTGAGCAGGTTTAGACATTAGTTGAGCTTAAACGGGGAAACATGGTTAGTCAGGATTCATTTGGCTGAAACCCAACTTGTTTGGATCGAGGCACTGATATTGTTCTTATTGTATTGAATGCATTTAAGAAAATGCTCTAGTTTCTCTCAATTGATGAGGACTACTTGGTAATTTATCCATGTTGTGCATATTTAGACTTGACCTGAGCTTAAACGGGGAAATGTGGTCAGTGTATATCTTATATATCTCCTCAGATAAATTGACTTTTGAAGTTTGACCTTACATTTCTATACTCGACTTTCAATCGACGGTGTTATCATTAAGTACTGAGTTCTAATGATTTATAGTACTTCACTTAATAATTGAACTGCCAATGATATATAGTACTTTGCCTAATTCCTTCGTACATATTTTCACCATAGCGCCATTGATCTTTCCATTATTGATTTGTATGCCTAACATAGCTACACAAGCCAGAATATAAGGATATGCTAAAGTTAGACAGACGAAAGCTAGTATGACTTGTACTACTTTGTATTTCTCTGTATAATGCTTTCCCTGTGTTTTTACATTTGCAGGTGAGACTTGAAGTTATCGGTAAAAAGGCAAAGAATGCAACTTTTATTTCTGGTACTGAGGCTACAAAGATATCAAAGGAGATTCAGAAAGTGGATAAGAGAAGAATAGTGAAAAGCACTTTGTGCAATGAGCGGAGCTCTTGAAGCCACTGCATGGTATCAATCCTGAATATATGTTTAACGATGACTAAATGGAAAGAGTTTTATTTGTTTTCTGTTTCCATCAAGGATATGTCTTCATCTTTTACGAAGGAAGCTAAATGTCATTGCAGATGATTGTTGATGTTCCAACAGTAGGAGGGAGACTAATGCTTGTCGATATGGCTGGTTCTGAGAATATAGAACAAACTGGTCAAACTGGCATGGAAGCAAAAATGCAGGTAAAGTTCCATGTTTTTTACTTACCTCGTTTCTTTAAAGTTTTTTTCCAGATTTTCTATGAACAGTAATTTGAAATGTATGATTTTAGCTCTTGATGAATTTGATACTAATCCGACAATCAAATTACGCAGATGCAAAGATCAATCAGGGAAACAGTGCACTTAAAAGGGTGGTTGAGCCTATTGCTAACGGTGATTCCCACGTGCCATTCCGACACAACAAGTTAACTGTGCTCTTACATGTACTACATCTTGTGTATATAACATATCTATGTTGCATGGATCCTCCAAAAATGTTGCTACCTCCATATTGAATCATCCAAAAATCAGTAATTTTTTGAGGATCTTACGCGTACCAGCATCATTTTGTAAGGAACCAAGCGACATAGCCACAAATAGTTTGGGAGTTGTACTAGTCATTGTAAGAGGTTGATTCAACTATTTTGTGTAGGATTATTTTGAGGATGACAAGTCCAAAATTCTCATGATACTGTGTGCCAGTCAAGATCCTAAAGAGCTCCACAAAACCATCTCTACTCTAGAGTACAGTGGAAAAGAAAAATGCATTGTCCGTGGCCCTCATATGCCATTGAAGAAGAAAGGTGTAGAAGATTCTTCCTCAGTGGTTATTTTGGGGTCAAGGATTGTGGCAATGGATCAGTTTATCCACAAGCTTTAGATGGAGAATAAGCTCAAAGAGAAAGAGTGTAACGAAGCTAAGAGAAAGCTTATGAAGAAAAAAGAAGAAATTGTTACGTTAAGGTCTAAACTTGAATTAGCAGTACAAGGAGAAGTGGAGACAACGGAGGAGGATGTCATTGTTAAAGTAAACGAGCGAACTCAGATATTGAAACATGAATTTGAAAAGAAGATACAGCGGTGTCAGAAAATAGCAAATGAATTCATAGAGATGGAAAGGAGGAAGATGGAAGATAGAATCTTCCAGCAGCAACAAGAGTTTGAAATGCTTAAAAGGCACTCGGAGGAGATCGAGGCCGAGCTTTGTTGTTCAAGGGTTGTCAATAGATCAACAGAAATGGAGGGGAACAGCTTTGGGAAAAGGCTACTAGAGATTTACTCTGAAGATGAAGGAATGGTGAAACCTATGGATTTGGATAGATCTATTGATATGAACTGTGGAAAGTAGGATATGGCCGTCGATAAAGCAGAAAGTAACACAGTTGAGGCATTTTTGGGCTATCCTAGTATAAGCAATACAAGATAATTTCAAGATCCTTCTATCTATTAGTTGCAATATTTCACCAACAAATCATTTTTAACCACCATATTCAAGGAGGAAGAAGAAGGTAACGACAGTGAAGGGGATAAAGAGAACCCCCCCGTCGAGGAGGTGCAAAAAGAGGTTATTGAGGAAAGGACAATACATTCCGCCATTCTCCATCATGATTTATTGCATGCAACTATAGTAGAAGATCGTTCCGATGATCTTTCTAGTGATATTGTCCCTTCAAGAAAAGAACTAATTCAAAATATATTCAAACTATGTATAAATTCTAGAGAACTCTCTCAGTAGTGTATAACTACTGAATCGAAATTACCTCCAGTTAAAGAAATCTGAGAGGATTCACCAATAAGAAAATTACATAATCTCTCTAGAGAGAAAGTTAACGATTCAAAGGAGAACTTCAACCCTACATTTGAAAGCATAGGCGTTGATCTGGACTTGCACGTGAAATGAAAAGATTTATCAATGGAAAATCCTGGCATTATTATCAATACACTAAAGGTTGTTAAAGTTTCAATGTTAGCTGATTTACACAAGCTGATCGAGATATATCTTGCCGCTGACAATTAGAGGGTCACTGAGAACAAAATGATCCTTAGGTGAAATGGTTTTATGTATACGCTTGTGAACACAAGGTCTTATGCTCAAATATGTGACTTTTTTTGCTCTACTGGAGTATAAGAAATGAAGGTTGAACATGTATATTTTCTAATCATAGGCTAAAATATGTGACTTGTTTTGCTCTACTGGAGTATAAATGTAAAGGCTGAACATATATATTTTGTAATCATATGCTAAAATATATGACTTGTTTTGCTCCACTGGAGTATAAACATAAAGGTTGAACATGTATATTTTGGGATCATATACTAAAATATGTCACTTGTTTTACTCTACTGGAGTATAAACATGAAGGTTCAACATGTATATTTTGTAACCATATGTTAAAATATGTTACTTGTTTTGCTTTACTAGAGTATAAACGTGAAGGTTGAAGATGTATATTTTGTAATCACATGTAAAGATATATGACTTATAATCATATGCAAAAATATATGACTTGTTTTGCTCTACTGGAGTATAAACATGAAGGTTGAACATATATATTTTGTAATCATATGCTAAAATATATGACTTGTTTTGCTCTATTAGAGTATGAGCATGAAGGTTGAACATGCATATTTTGTAATCATATCCTAAAATATGTGACTTGTTTTGCTCCACTAGAGTATAAACAAGAAGGTTGAACATGTATATTTTGTAATCATATCCTAAAATATGTGACTTGTTTTGCTCCACTGGAGTATAATATGAAGGTTGAACATGTATAATTTGTAATCATATGCTAAAATATGTGACTTGTTTTGCTCTACTGGAGTATAAACATGAAGGTTGAACATGTATATTTTGTAATTATATACTAAAATATGTGACTTGTTTTGCTCTACTGTAGTATAAACACGAAGGTTGAACATGTATATTTTGTAATCATGTGCTAAAATATGTGACTTGTTTCAGGAAATTCACCATGATCCAAATTCCACGGTAAGTACTTGTGCGCACTGAACACAATCCCCAGCACCAAGGTCGGATTTGACAGAGTGGAATGTCATCAGACGTTAGTACTCGGGCATCTCCTCCTGTGCAACACAAGGTCAAATACAGAGGAAAATGATTATGTCATTCTCAAAACTTAACTACCACTACTGCTATTGCTACCCATATTGGCTACAGTTGCACTACTAACAAGAAGCATCACGGAAACTTCTTTGTCCAACGCAAGTCAAATGGGAAACCAAAAGAATTCATTTTTTTATAGAGAGGAGAAACTAGCATTAAGTATCCTACTTGGCAAGGTACAAACGGGTTACAGAACTATATTCAAAACTGAACAACACAATTAAAATCTAACTCACATAAGCTTTGACATAACAGGCTACGAGAGGACATGCATTAGATAGCTACTAAAAATAACCATACACAAGCCAAATTAAAATGACAGTTAAACAGAAAATATTACAAAATAGGCAATACTACTCACATTATTTATAGTAAACTAGAATAAGAACTGCAAAAAACTATAATTCAAGCAATCCAACCAATACCATTGAGCGCATAATGCTTGCAAGAGTAAACTGTATATGGAACGAAACTAGCAACATGAAAGTGAAGTTCCCCTCCAGCAATAGGTAAGTTCTCAGATGAAATCAAGAACTGTGATCAGTGTTGTTGAGCCTGCCGACTTAGAGCACCTCCATAGCCACCACAATATCCAACTTGGCCACCATGAGGTCAATTTTGCTGAGCACCATAATTACCTGAACCTTGTGAATTTCCACTAGCATCGCCATAGCCACTGCCCATGTAACCCCTACTACCTGATTGCATGTCTCCCGATGTACCACCATTACCAACTGGATTTCCATAAGCACCATCACCTCCACCATATTCACCATAGCCATAACTTTGATTTACGTAACTCGTGGCTCCAGCTGGAGACTGACTAACAGCAGATCCTTCATTAGCGGGTCCACCTCCACCACCAGTGCTTGAAGCACCCCATGATGCATTACCATACCCCATGTTCCCATATCTAAAAGGACCCTAAGAATCCCACGAGCTTCTAGATCCACCAGCTTGACCGCTACCATAACTAGCACCAGGCACATTTGGATTTCTGAAGCCTGCAGCAACTGCTGGACCACCATATCCAGGATTGACAGCCCCATAGCCAGGATTGTCTCCACCATAAATTCCATATGCACCATAACCCATGCCATTGTTGGAAGATCCATAACCATAACCCAGTGTACCATATCCGAAGGAACCACAAGGTGGATAGCCACCTACAGTGTTTTATGACTGCATGTATCTGTTGGTATCCATTCTGTCATAAGGACTGGATTGTCACCAGATGCACCATACCCCTGGTAACTTCCACCACCCATACTACTACCACAGTTGCCCATGGAACGACTACCAAAACCACCAGAACTACCATCTCTTGGAAAGCAC
Source organism: Capsicum baccatum var. pendulum (assembly GCA_030864225.1). Lineage (NCBI taxonomy): Eukaryota > Viridiplantae > Streptophyta > Magnoliopsida > Solanales > Solanaceae > Capsicum > Capsicum baccatum. The sequence goes on along the minus strand of CM061560.1, from coordinate 1,800,242 downwards.
GCTTTACTTCCACTTGTTTCCCACTAAGATCATGAAATGTCTTGTGTACTAAACTTCTGTTGAACCTGCAAGCGTCTTACTTATGACATCCTAAAAATATATATGGAACAACAGGTCTGGAAAACCCAATAGATGTACAAATGATATAAAATTCTTAAATAGAAGCACCTTTACCCAAGCGATGGCACTATTACATACGAACACTAAACTTAAAAGACACGTTTATTTAAGACACCACCACAGGAAGTTTCCATTTGGTGTGTAACTAGCAACGAAGGGATGATTCAAGTTTCAAATACTCTATTAATTAATTAAATTGTTTAGGGCAAACAATGCTCTAAATTAGAAAAAGGCGCACCATTAAACTAAAATAAACCACCATCATAGTGCTTTAATTAGTACCTGTTTACCTTCACCACTGCAGAACTCATTGTGAATAAACCATTACCTATTGTTGTTAACAATACAAAAGAGGACATTAGAATAAAATAAACCTGTCTGCGCACTATCAACAGAGAGAAGAAAAACATGACTGTATCACAAATAATGTCTGAAGTATACGTGAATCTTACCACTACATCAATATCTGTCTACATATATAAATGTTTATTTGGTTTGGAATATCATCGGTAAATATGTGGTGGGTTCGATAATATTTTTTCATCATTAACTAAAAGTTTCAAATTTGAACACTAACATTGAGAAAATTGTTCTTGATAGGTATTTTTCGTGAAATAAGACTTGTTTGATGGAATGTATATTGGTTGGATTACTAAATTTTGAATATTAAAAAGTTAAATAAATTGATTTATCTTTTTAGGAATCTTTTAAAATATTGAAATATCTACTTGTATAGGTTTCTAAGGTAGATTTTGATATATTTCATAATTCTACAAAATATAGTTGTTATTTTTACAGTTTAGAATGTTTCTAAAGGATGTAAATATTACATAGCCCATCACTTCTTTCTTTAAAAAAATTATACGATAATGTGTTTATGAAAATATTAAAACTTTATAAATATTTCATTGGAAGGAATGCTGATTAATCGATAGAATTGTAATTTTATAATATTGTGCATTCTGCAAATGTCAATAAAATATCGTGCATTTCTTTACATGACACTAAAAAAATTTTAACTGGAAAAAATACTTTCAAAATTTAACCTTTATTTATATCCTAACATATTTGGTATTTTCTTAAAACAATAACTATTTTTAGTAATAATGATAGATAATTTGAGACAAACGAATATAGTACTACCTCTATCCACCTTTATTTTTTACTATAGTAAAAAAAATCCCTTTTACCATATTATTAAGTCATCGATTCAAGTTGTGAGAACAATTTTTAACAAACATGCATAACAAGATTGCGTACACTAAATTCTTATTGATTTTTTCTTTCAATTTTGCACATAACAGAAGTTTTAGTATACCCAATAACTCTCTTTTATTTTCAATTCACCTAATAGTTAGTGAGATGAAACGACTTATAATAACAAAGGATGCTCTAGGAAAAATATCAAGTTTTCAAATATAAATAAATAAAAATAAACAAAGAAAACATAATATTTGTGGACCAAAATAAATGCTTAAAAAGAAGCACCACATGTAAATCCTCACTTTTTCCCATAGAAGGATCAAATTGCATTCATGTGTGAATGACAATTACTAGTTTATTGTATCCATTGCACATGTTTAATAGTTATTTTTATCAACTTGTTGAAAATGACCCTTTTAATTACTTGAAAATGACACATGTGTCCTCTTTATTATACCCTATATTTCCTTAAAATCTAATTAACACCCCCCAAAATAGAATTAATTTTCTGTTTTACACCCTTTTTTATTTAATTTTATGAAAACATTATAATATTTCTATTTAACATTGAACGGTATTGATATGATTGAATATCAATTAAGCAACCAACATTTTAGAATTTATTTTTTCGTATACATGATAAGGCTAAAATAAGGTATTTGTTGGTGCATTACATATTGAGTATTAATTCTTGTGGTTTAGTTTTGTCTCTTAGTTAATGTTTAAATGTGAATAACTAAATAAGCAACCAAAATTTTAGTACTGTATTAATTTGTGTTGACAATTACTAAGATAGGGCTAAATAAGGTATTGCAAACAAATTTAATTTGTTGGTGCATTGCATATAGGGTATTAGTTCTTCTTGTTTAATTAATTATTTGATTCTTAGTTATTTTAAATGAAGATCATTATATAAGCAACTTCACCAAATCTAGTTATGAAAATTTACAACATGATTAATGAGGCAAGATATTGTTTTACAACAAAATGGAAGTGTAGATGAATTAAATAATGGGGATTGTCAAATCATGTTTAGTTAGATTGCTTCATAAAAAAAATTATTTGATTACACTCTTTAATTACACGTGATACTGTTTGCAAATTACACTCTTTAGGATGGTCATTTGTTATCTCCCTTTGTGAACTAATATAAATAGACAGTGTCAGTGTTATTTTTGAGTCATTTGTTATCTCCCTTTATGGCCAATGAAGAAATTTTTCATCATTTTTTTAGGCCTGTACAAATAAAAAGACGTATATTATATATAAATACGTAATAAAATAAATAAATTTGGGCTATCATGAAATTTTTATAACATAAAAGTTTTATGATTTGTATCTTGGCAAAATGAGTTACGATGACTAATAAATCAACAACCACTTCGTATGTCATATTTAAAATCTAATCTGAACCCACCTTTTAAAAATTATATATTTTTATACATAGAAGCACACAAATATTTTCAATTTATTTTGATAATTATTTATTTGTTACAAACATTTTTATTTACAAGTGTTTATCTAGGTTGAGAATACTTGACGGGAGTGACATTTAACAAAGATTTTAAATTTTGTGTTTGCATTTTTTATATCTTTACATTTGTACAAAATATAAATAATAGTGTAAAATTTATTTTTTTAGGCATTGGACGGAAATGCTTTTTACAAATGTTCATCATGTGTTTAGGCAAATATAGGTCGTTAATATTTATATTAAAAAATTAAATTAATTTAGATACTTACTCAATTAATTCATACATATACATTGAAAGATATTGCATAGATTTTTCTTTAATATAATTTTTCTGATATTTTTTATTTTTCACGCAATTCTCATCACACTTTATGCAAATTTAGGTCATTACTAGTTATATTAAAATTGATTTAGATACTTAATCAAATAATTCACTTTTTTACATTAATGGATATTATGTAGATTTTTTTTTCTTAAAATAATTTTTCTTTATTCAATTTTGTCTTTACGTACATATTTATATATTTTGCTTATATACATATTTTACGATATCATACTCGTTATATTATTTTAATATATATTTTATATTTGTATTTGCATGCATTGATTTTTTTTCGTTTTTTTTTTTCTTTTTATAATAAACTTAAGTTTGGCCGGGAACTATATTTGTAGATTCTGAAGGGTGTCTAACCCCTTCCCTTCGCAATAATTTGACTCCTTACCTAGAATCTAAATTGGTTTCGTCATACTCCCTCCGTATCGAAAAGAATTACCTACTTTGATTTGGCACAAAGTTTAAGAAAATAAAGAAAATTTTTGAATCTTGTAGCCTTAAATTAAAGTAGTGTCAAATGTATCAAAATGCCCTTTAATCTTGTGGTTATAAACATGCCATTTGGAAAGTTTAAATTAAAGTATTGCCAAAAAATGAAAGGGGTCATTCTTTTTTAAACGTACTAAAAGAAAAGTAAGTTATTTCTTTTTAAACGGAGGGAGAACTTTTTAATAAATAAATTAGTTTCCTATTTTTTCTTGAAAATTAGGTGGCGACTCTGTTGACTCCCAATTTTGAACTCCCGATATCACTTTTAGGCTATTATTATATCAAAATTATTTAATTTTAATTATCAATATTTTTAAATATTATTCTTACATTGAGTATATACTAACGTGTCACATTTATAATTAAAGGAAATGCACAAAATAATTTCTTAGCTTTTAGTATCATTGCTATAATTTTTAAACTCAAATTCAGCATTTTATGTAATTTTTATTAATATTTATTAAATTATTTTCCACGTAGTTATGCACATCCACATTTTTGCAAACACAATATCTAGTTTTCCATTATTTAGCATTATTTATTTTATTAAATTATTTATTATTAATTATTATTATTATTTATTATTTAGTTATTATTATTATTATTTATTATTATTTATTACTTATTATTTAATATTGTTATGTATTATTTAATTATTATTATTATATACTATTATCGCTATTTTAATTTAAATAAGAGCCTAATTTAATTCATTTTGCCTAAATTTATTCACCTTTTAACTTAATTTTGTCCAATTTCTTACAATTCTAGTCATTTTTTAAACTCAATTCCAAATTTTCAATTTTTAGATCTCAGTCGTTGATCCTAAACGGATCCAACGACTCAGATCTGATAAACCTTGCTTTCCTTTTTAATCCAAAAACCTAATCCTAATTCCAAAACCAAACAACAGCCACTCTTCTCTCTCTAGCTAACCTCTCTCCTTCTCTCTCTATCTAACCTCTCTTTCCCATGGCTACCGTTGTTGATCGGTGGAGTAGTGCCACCGAGACCCTCTTCTCCAATAGCTTTCTCATCGTGCTCTATATGTGCCGCCAACGCCTACTCTGGCGATACCAGATCTACCACTGCCTCCTGCTATTCGTCCTTGCCGCTGCCAGGGCCGCGCCGCTAGCCCTTTAGCCTCCGTCACCATCTCTCCCTCTATTTTCCCCTTTCCGGTGTTGAACTAGCATGCCAACGCCGCTCCAATATTTCCACGAGACCCCTCTACTCTCCAACCTCCTCCGTTAACCAATCGTCGCCGCCCTAGGTCATCTCCATCTTCCACCCGCCACCAACCTTCTCCGTGCCGTTGATCCGTTTGTCAGAAAAAAAATGAAAAACCCATCCACAGGTTTGTCTAAATATTTAAATGTTTGTCTTTATTTTTAATCTCTTTTCCCCTTCTTTAACAGATTTCGGAATCTGAATTAACAATGCATGAATAATTTATTTCATCCGATTCTTTGCCATTTTGGGTGCTTATTTTTGAAGACTACCAGATCTGAAAAATCTAAATCTTAATAATGATCAATTTTGTCATAGTTTTCTAATTCAGAATTTTGAAATTATCCATCTTCTTTAAATTAGTTGACAAATTTATCGGCTATTTGACTGCGTATTATATTTTTATGGTTGGATTGATCTTGTGATAATTTGAATAAGATTTTGGTGAAGAACATCTGATTGTGTATCACGTTTCTTGAAATACATCGTGGACTGATTTTTGTACAATTGATGATTTGAATTAGGTACAAAAATAATTAGGGATTATTTTACAAAATTAATTGCTCATAATTAATTTATGGTAAATTGAACAAATTTTCTCATCCCTAATTGACCCTAATTGATTATCGATCTCTTAATTGATTAGTGATTGATGCTAACATGTTACTATTAATTTACCTTCCTTCTATGGAATATCCGACAACATGGCACTCACCTATATATAAGGTAACTTTCAGTATTATGGGAATCTAGTTTTTAATCATGATAGTCTTGATATTTTTTATTTATTGGATTTGGCCTAAGGAAAAATATATTGTGAATGACTTTTACAAATATTGACTTTCCTTTTTAATTAGTATATGATTGATTCAGTAAGAGAAATTCTTTTACTGAGATATTTTTTTTACCATTTTTATGTTGGTTTAGTTTTACAATACTCAGCCTATATAAACAATAGTTCACAAGCTCTTACGTTCACAAGTTCTTAAGTTTTACAATTACCAGTACTACTCTCTTAAACAAAGCATTAGTTACTTTCAATACAAAAAGTTATGGAAAACATGTTGCATATTTTGCTATGTTGGGCTTTCTTTCTATTTCTATTTTACTACTGCACTGAAGGAGTGCATGCGACAGATATATTTTAGGGTAAACAGGAAATTAAGAAACCTAAATATGTGCAAATTTCCGTTGAATCTTATTAAACTTTGACTAGACTGGAGGATCAAGTTAAGTCTCTTAAGTTGGCTGATGCATAGTTAGAAATGACTAATAAGGAAAACCTGGGAAAACAATATGCTAAAGTTGTTGAAGAAGCTGTCTCAGGTGATGTTCCTCATTGACTTGTGTTTTTCTTGCAACTTGTGTTTTGCAACTTGGTACTGAATTCTTTTATTCACATCTCTCTGTACAGGTTGGGTGAAGGCTGAGTCAGAAGCTGCGACACTGAAAAATAACCTGGAATCCGTTACTCTTTTGAAGCTTACAGCTGAAGACAAGGCATCACATCTGGATGGTGCACTGAAGGAGTGCATGCGACAGATAGATCAAGTTAAGTCTCTTGAGGAACAAGTGAGTGGCTTAGAGGATGAAGTCAAGGATTTGAATGAAAAGTTTGCTACTCCATAGTCAGAAATGACTAATAAGGAAAACCTGGGAAAACAATATGCTAAAGTTGCTGAAGAAGTTGTCTCAGGTGATGTTCCTTATTGACTTGTGTTTTTCTTACAAAAAGTATTTTGCAACTTGGTATTGAATTCTTTTATTCACATCTCTTTGTACAGGTTGGGAGTTTGAAGCAAAATTACCTAACCTGGACCAACAGTTACTCAGGTCTGCAGCGGAAAATTCTGCACTCTCAAGGTCTTTGAAGGAGCGTTCCAGTATGGTGCTACAGCTCAGTGAAGAAAAAGCCCAAGCTGAAGCAGAAATTGAGATATTGAAGAAAAATATGAGCGTACGGTCTGCAGAAGTTGCAAACAAACAACACCTGGAGGGAGTAAATAAAATTGCAAAATTGGAAGCAGAGCATCCGAGATTACGTGGTCTTGTGTGGAAGAATTTGCTTGGGCCTACAGCCTTGGCCCAAATGATGATTGACCTGACCACCCAAACATATGACCTTGACATTGCAAAATTGGACGTAGAGCGTTAGAGATTACGTGGTCTTGTGTGGAAGAAGTTTCTTGGGCCTACAGCCTTGGCCCAGATGAAGCTTGACCTGGCCACCCAAACAACACATGTGGAGCTTCGACCCTAATTATAATCCCAAAGTTACAATATACTACCTATTTTTTTTGTTTATTGTTGTTTTCATTCATTGTGTTCGATGTTGTAATAAATTTAAAGTATATAAGATAAATGCATGGAATAGTTGTCTTATTTTCTATCAATCATTTCAGGAGCACTTGTTATTTATTTTTACTGATCGACTGACTCTATCCACCTACTTTATGAAATATCAGAGAAATGAATGAATTTAGCAGATAATAAAGATAAGTCCAAGCATGCCGAACCTTCTTCTTCAAAGGCCAAGTTAATATACGAACCAAGCTAGATAGTCTTCTATCACTAGATTTATGATAACAATTTTTTTTAAAACTACATATTATATCACACTATCAAAACTACATATTATATCACACTATTTATGAACCATTTTAATCGTTGGAAAATAAGCTCTCTTTAACTCTAAAGTCACATGGCATAGAGGGTCACTGAGAACAAGATGATCCTTAGGTGAAATGGTTATTTGTATACGCTTGTGAACACACGCTCTTATGCTCGAATATGTGACTTGTTTTGCTCTACTGGACTGTAAACAATGAAGATTGAACATGTATATATTTTTTAATCATATGCTAAAATATGTGACTTATTTTGCTCTACCGGAGTGTATAAACATGAAGGTTGAACATGTATATTTTGCGATCATATGCTAAAATATGTGATTTGTTTTGCTCCACTAAAGTATAAACATGAAGGTTGAAAATGTATATTTTGTAATCATATGCTAAAATATATGACCTGTTTTGATCCATCGAAGTACAAACATGAAGGTTGAACATTTATATTTAGTAATCAAATTCTAAAACATGCTAAAACATGTATATTTCTCTACCCATTATATTCCCACCAAGTCGGAATGATAGTCTCTATTATTCAGACGGTTTACGCCATCCTAGCATACCATAAACCCCCTTCTAGTTAAAAATTTATCAATTGTACAATTCATTCTAGTGAACAATCTGTTACTTTCACAATTCTTTAATATTTTGAATTAATAATTGTATAGAGATTTTACGTTTTCGGTGATCTATGCCTCATTTGTAATGGTGACCTTTTGAAAATCAATTTAGTTTAATTTTTATCATTTTGTAATATGTTAATCTATTAGTATTATTTTATCATTGAGTGACTCCAAGCTTCTAACTCTTCACTTTCTTCCCTACCTTAGTTCCCAAACAAAAACTGCCCCACCGACAACCTAAAATCGCGCTGAATGTTCACATCTCCACCTTTGGTTGCCATCTCTATACAACAATCACCGAACCCCAACAACAACAACATACCCAGTATATTCCCACCAGGTGGGGTCTTGGGAGGGTAAGTGTAAGCAGTCCATACCACTACCTCAAATGTGAGATAGAAACGTCGTTTCCGACAAACCCCCAGCTCAAAATCAAACAATCTGGATAAGGAATTGCAAAAGAAACATTCACCGAACCCCCTTCGGCGGAAAATTATACTATTTATACATTACTAAAATTATATTATATGTATATATAATAGATGTCGAGCTCCTTTCGATAAGTTTTTCTTCAAATTTTGAACCCCCTCTCCAACATATTAATTGCCCAATAGTGTTAGCTTGGTTCACAACAGTATTCACTTACTTTCTTTAGTTATCCAAACATAGAAACAATGAAATGACAAGAGTCATGCATTCCCAATAGAAACAAAGATTCTGCAGTTTAACAATTATAGAATCAGCAAATTAAAGTGTCTGTGCCTTAGCTATATGATATCCTTGGTTGGCGAAATGCGGTAGAACTTCACTAAGCATACATAGTCTTTTACTTGGAAAATCCAATGAAAGGTCATTCACTACTTGAGACTAAAAAACATACATCAAAGTAAAAGAACCCAAAAATGTTTCAGCATTGTTAATGAAAGACAGGCGAAATGTGAATCTTTCGTCAAGTCTAAGGAAAAACACCCTACTCAAACTGACAACAGGAGTTAGAGACACCCCAGAAAAAAGTAGAAAAGCAATAAGCTCAACTACCACAGTCAGTGCACAGAAAAATCCTAATTAGACGAAAGACAACAAGTAAGTTCTAAGCTATTCTATTGTTAAATTGGTGTAAACAAGAACAATAAAGTTTAATCATTCTAAACTAGTGAGGTAGCCTAAACCATGTTATTCGGTAATCCATCTCCAGAAAAGCATCCTTTTATAAGTGAAAACCGCCAAAAACTAAAGAACTTGTTTGCGATTTAAATTGCCAAGTACCTCAAAAACATGGCCATATTCTAGTCTACCTTTCCATATACAAAATCACTAGTACAACTAAACACCATTAGGAGAATGTTACATTAACCTAGTACAATTGGGTTAATTATTTCCTTAACTTAGTAGGATTTGGTTAGATATTTCATTAGCTTAGTAGGATTAGGATATGGGTATTATAAATACCCTATCATACTAGAGATTTTCATTAATCATCAACCATTCTACATCTTCCATCATTAATCATCAACCATTCTACATCTTCCATAATACATTCTACACCACAAACAATTCTAATACTCTTCTAATCTTTCCATTAACTCAATTTTTCTTCTTCTATTCATCTATTCTTAATTTCCGCACGAAGAGAATCGTTACTTTGCCTAGGAATTCATGCCAAACGCCTACCACTTGAGCTACACGAAATTGATCAATATTGTGGTATAACAACAATGTCCATCGTGATCTCCTTCGCATTCATGGGTAACTAAACTTCTCTGTTGGGGTTATGGAAGCCAACTGAGATACTATCTATTGCTGTGAGTTTGTGAGTTCGTGACATGTATACTGCTTATATCATTATTCTCTTCATCTTAATCTACATTCTTTGTGGTTGCAAACGCAAGAATACGCCAGTATAACATTTAACTTGTTCGAAAGAAAGGTTATTTGTCCGGAAAAGAGATAGTGTCAAGGTAGTAGGGTCCCATCCCCTATTAAAAAGTTAGTGTTGTAACTGGATTAACCTCTTGGAGAATTCGTACCGTTAGACACGCTTTAAGCTCGAAAGAGTTAAAGTGAAATAATCCTCGAATAGGTCGAAAGACGCCTGGATTTACCATCGAATACAATTCTGTATAAGCACATGCATGTAAGAATTCTACACACTCATAGCCAATAGAGACGTATACCTCAGAAGGTGGACATAACCCTAACGCTTCAATTCTCATTGTTTACAACTTACGTAATATTCTTTCTTTTTTATTTTCAGCTTTTACTTTAATACTTTGTTTACATTACTTGCATGACAAGACTCCCCCCTTTTTCAAGACTTGCACCAAAAGTTTTGTAATTTCGCTTACTTGTTGGACAAGCTATTCCCTGAGGGATCGACACCCAACCCAGGTTGGGTTATATATTTTCTAACAACCACTTTACACTCCCACGAGAGCTGTAGATTGAGCGTTATCAAAAATTGGCGCCGTTGCCGGGGAATACGAGTGTCAATCAAGTTCGTGATAATTACTAGACCCTTTGGTCAAAGATTCTCGTACTTTTACTTTCAGTTTTTATTTTTGTTTACTGCAGGTTTTTATTTAGTGCATGCCCCATACTAGAAGTTCTGCTCAACCATTATTGCCTATCAATCCTGAACCACAACGCATTGGTAGAATGAAAGCACAGGCAGAAATCGAAAGGATGGCTGCTCAATAGGAACAGGCGAGATTAGCTTCTCTTGCCGCTGCTCAAGTTCAACAACAAAACATTGACAACCCTGCACGAGCAATAAATCATGACGATGAAGATTTAGGTGATGACGAGTTACTAAACCTTAGGCGTGATGCTGAAATCATAACACCTGCCAACCGAAGAGGTCAACAAGCTCGGTTTAGGTATGATCGCCAACCCTTGAAACAAGCTTTCGACAATGATGATGATGATCTTGATGGTGCCGGAGCCACTGGAGCCATAATTCCACCACCATTAGCGCCCGGAGCCAAGTTCAACATCACAAGCACCATGATTCAGTTATTGCAACTCAAGGGATTATTTGGTGGACTAGCAGGCAATGATCCGAATATGCATCTCATCAACTTTATTTCTACATGCAAGTCGTTTGACAATCCTGGTGTTGGTCAGAATGCAATTCGATTACGTCTATTTCCATTGTCTCTGTCTGGGGAGGCAACACTATGGTTGAATGGGATGACTCCTGATTCTATTACAAATTGGAGGCAATTGAGAGACGCTTTCCTAGATAGATTCTTTCCGCCATCAAAGAGGGCACAATTGAGAGATGAAATCAGCAACTTTCGTCAGCTTCCCACTGAAGCTCTTCATAAAACATGGGAGAGGTTCAAGACAAAGCTAGCGAGATGCCCAAACCATCACATGACTAATGTCTACCTAATGGAGATCTTGTATAGAGCCTTGAATTCAATAACTAAGACAGTGGTGGATAACGCAGCTGGAGGATCTTTTATGGACCTCACCTTTGGTCAATCAAGCAATATGCTAGATCGTATGGCGAAACAAAGTAGAGCTTGGCATAACAGGGATTCTGAGGTAGCAAGCCCCACTTTATCTATTGGCATGACTGCAGACCAAAGAAGAAGAGAAAAAGAACGTGATCAGGATATGACACACATGAAAACACAAATGGATCTTCTTACAAATCATTTATTATTAGGGAAGACCGAAAAAGTCAAAGCTATTGCATCAAAAGGAAGAGACAAATCTGATTCGGAAGAGGAGGCCAACTACTTGAACAATCAGGGGGGTTTCCGCGGGATTGCCCAAGGAAACCAATGTCAGAACTATTATGATAAATCCAAGGACCAAGGTAGTTGGAAGAACAAGAATTAAAAGAGTGGTTTGTACATTCCCCCTGGTAGACGTGACACCACCACATCTAGTTCTGGAAGTATGGAAGACATGATAGCTAAATTATTGAAAGGAGTGAAAGCAACGAGCGCGGGAGTTGCGGAGGTAATTAATGATTTTTCCTCCATGAAATAATTAGTTGATTCTCATTCCACTTCAATCAAGCAAATAGAGCAGCAATTGAGCCAACTTTCAGCAGCACTCAATCAAAGAAAGGCTGGCACTTTACCTAGCGATACTGTGCAAAACCCAAGGAATGATGGGTAATGCATGGCCATCACTACCAGAAGTGGTAAGGTGATGGAAACTTCAGAAAAAGGTGAGCAAGTGGTGACGAGGTTGCGGATATGGATGACAATGCAAAAGGAGAAGATGCCACAGCACCTACTCCTAATGTCAAGGACACCTCACCCAGTGCTGTGCAACCTGAAAAATCTGAAATACGGAAGCAAGAGGAGAAGAAAACCGTGGATAGAACACTTCCATACCCACCACCACCTTTTCCCCAAAGATTGAAGAAGGTGGCCGATGACACGAAGTTCAGCAAATTCATGACTATGCTAAAGCAGCTGACCATTAATGTTCCATTGGTGGAGGCACTTGAACAAATGCCTGGGTATCTGAAATTTATGAAGGATCTTTTGACTAAGAAGCGGGCAGCAAGTTATGAGTTGAAAGAAGATGTGCATCACTGCAGCGCAATCGCTACCCGATCGATAGTTCAGAAGAAGGCCGACCCCGGAGCTTTGACTATTCCTTGCACCGTTGGATCTTTGAATTTTGCTAAAGCATTATGTGACTTAGGAGCCAGCATCAATTTGATGCCATTATCGATCTACAAGAATTTGGGGTTGGGTGATCCTACTCCAACCAATATGAGACTCGTCATGGCGGATAGGTCGGTAAAATGACCTGTTGGTATTCTATGTGATGTATTGGTAAAGGTTTCTTCATTCATCTTTCTGGAAGACTTTGTTATTTTGGATTGTGAGGCAGACTCAGAAGTTCCCATAATCTTAGGGCGCCCTTTCCTTGCTAGAGGAAGTGTGATCATTGATTTGAGAGCCAATGAGCTTTCATACCAAATAAATGACGAAGTGGTTTGCTTTGATGTTTGCAAATCAATGAAGCAACCCAAAGATCTGAGTGTATTTTCGGTGGCTGATGTTTTCTTTGATGAGAAAGAATTACTTGAAGAAGAGCAAATTATTGATGACCCTTTGGCGGTTGTGCTCATGAATGGAGAGAATGAGGATGCTGAAAATTCTGAAAAAGCTATTTGTGCTCTATCAGGATTAGGGACATATCACTATACTCCCAAGAAGCTGGATCTTGATCTCAAGAATCGACCTAAACCACCAGCTAAGCCATCTATTGAAAAGCCACCCACATTAGAATTGAAGGAGCTGCCAAGTCATTTGAAGTACGCATTCTTAGGAAGCAGAAATACTCTTCCAGTTATTGTGGCAGCTGATTTGGGTGAGCAACAAGTTGCAGCTCTTATTGCTATTCTACGCAAGTATATTAGAGCCATTGGATGGACCATTGCGGATATTATTGGTATTCCACCTGGGATTTGCACACATAAGATTCAGCTTCAAGAAAATTGCACACCCACCATTGAGCATCAAAGACGTCTAAACCCACCTATGCAAGAAGTGGTAAAGAAAGAAATTATCAAGTAGTTAGAACGCAGGGGTTGTGTATCCTATATCTGATAGTACATGGGTAAGCCCGGTACAATGTGTTCCCAAGAAAGGAGGCATGACAGTGGTCGTTAATGCGAAGAATGAGCTCATTCCACTCAGACCCGTCACTGGATGAAGAGTATGCATGGACTACCAAAAGCTGAATTCTTGGACACTTAAAGATCACTTCCCAATGCCATTCATGGACCAAATGCTGGATCGATTAGCGGGGAAAGGATGGTTTTGCTTCTTGGATGGTTATTCAGGCTACAATCAGATTTGTATTGCTCCCGAAGACCAAGAGAAGACAACTTTTACATGCCCATATGGTACATTTGCCTTCAAACTTATGCCATTTGGCCTATGTAACGTACCAGCCACCTTTCAACGTTGTATGATGTCTATTTTTTCTGATATGGTTGAAGACACTTTGGAGGTATTCATGGACGATTTTTCAGTTGTTGGTGAGTCTTTTGAGGTGTGCTTGGTGAACCTAAGCATGGTGTTGTAAAGATGTGTAGAATTCAACCTTGTGCTAAATTGGGAGAAGTGCCACTTCATGGTAAAATAAGGAATCATTCTTGGGCACAAAATATCCGAAATAGGAATAGAGATTGATTGAGCAAAAATAGAGGTTATTGAGAAACTACCGCCTCTAATTTTGGTGAAGGGAGTTCGTGGTTTTCTCGGCCATGTAGGTTTCTATCGTCGATTCATCAAAGACTTCTCCAAAATTGCTAGTCCATTGTGCAAACTATTGGAGAAAGATGCAAAGTTTGACTTTAATGAAGATTGCTTAAAGGCATTCGAATGCCTTAAGGGAAAACTCATCGAAACCCCTATCATGGTAGCACCAGATTGGTCTCTCCCGTTTGAAGTCATGTGTGATGCTAGTGGTGTAGCCGTTGGTGCTGTTCTTAGTCAGAGAAAGGAGAAATTATTTCATCCTATCTACTATCCAAGCAAGGTCTTAAATGAAGCACAAAGGAACTACATGGTTACTGAACAAGAGCTCCTAGAGGTCGTGTATCCGTTTGAGAAATTTCGTGCCTATTTGTTGGGTACTAAGGTGATCGTTCATACAGACCATGCAGCTCTTAGGTATCTCATGACAATGAAGGATGCGAAACCAAGGTTAATTCGATGGGAGGTGCTGCTGCAAGAGTTCGATTTCGAGGTCAAATATAGAAGAGGTTGCGAGAACCAAGTGGCCGACCACCTATCTAGACTCGAGAATGAGCATATGGCACAACCTGAAATTCAGATTGATGATGCATTCCCGGACGAAGAGATATTAGCGACCACAATGGAGAAATTACCATGGTATGCCGACTTTGCGAATTTCGTGGTGAGTAATGTGATACCTTCCAATTTATCTTACCACCAAAGGAGGAAGTTTATGTATGACGTACAGCACTACTATTGGGATGAGCCATATTTGTTTCGACGATGCGTGGATGGTATTATTCTACAATGTATATCTCATAAAGCAGTGCCTACTATATTGGAAGCATGCCACACTTCCCAAGTTGGAGGACATCACGCAGGTAATCGGACGACAAGAAAAGTATTGCAAAGTGGTTACTATTGGCCGTCAATATTTAGAGATGCCTATGACTATGTTAGAAGGTGCAACCAATGCCAGCATCAAGGTGCTATTTCAAAACACCATGAAATGCCCATGTCCAAAATTCTTAAGGTAGAACTCTTTGATGTGTGGGGTATGGATTTCATGGGTCCATTCGTGAATTCGTTTGGAATGAAGTACATCTTGGTAGCTGTAGATTATGTTTCGAAATGGGTAGAAGCTGTAGCGTTGGCCGACAATGAAGGGAAGCATGTTTTATCATTCTTAAAGAAAAATATCTTCTCTCGCTTTAGAGTACCTCGTACTATCATAAGTGATGGAGGATCTCACTTTTGCAACAAGTTATTCAAATCCGTGTTGGCCAAGTATGGTGTCAAGAAACATAAGGTAGCTACGCCTTATCATCCCCAAACTAGTGGACAAGTAGAGGTTTCCAATCGTGAGATCAAGAAAATCCTTGCGAAGACGGTTAATGCAAATTGGAAGGATTGGTCTCGGAAGCTAGGCGATGCACTATGGGCGTATAGGATTGCATTCAAAACACCCATTGGAATGTCTCCTTATCAACTAGTTTATGGGAAGGATTGTCACTTACCCATCGAGCTCGAGCATAAGGCATTGTGGGCATTGAAGCAGTTGAATTTGAATTAGGATGATGCTACGAATCTGACGTTGGAGCAGCTGAACGAATTAGATGAGTTCCGTCTCCATGCATATGAAAGATCGGACCTATACAAGGAGCGGATGAAAAAGTATCATGATCAGCAGATTGTTCAAAGAAACTTCCAAAGGGGTGATATGGTACTTCTCTTCAACTCCAGATTAAATCTCTTCCCAAGTAAGTTAAAATCTAAGTGGTCTGGTCCATACAAGGTTATCCAAGTCTACTCATCTGGAGTAGTCGAATTGGAAGACAATAATGGTGTTGTCTTCAAAGTGAATGGCCAACGTGTTAAACCTTATATTGGTCCTCTTGACTCGATGAATTATATGGCCATCACTTATCTCGATGAAGTCTAAGTACTCAAGGTAACTATGTCAAGCCACGACAATACATAAGGCGCTAGATGGGAGGCAACCCATCGTTTTATCATTTTTTTTGTTTTTCGTTTATCCTTTTGTCTTTATTTTGTTCTAGTATTTGTTTTGCTTTTGATAAATGAAAATCCAAAAATACGAGTCGTGCCAAAACAAAAAATAAGGCTCTTGGTGGGAGGCAACCCATCGTACTAATCGTTTTCATTGGTTTTGAGCAAATATAGGTGCAAGAAGTATTTAACAAGGATATTGGTTTCAAAAGACGATTTGGACGATGGTATGGTAAAGGTGGTAAGTTAGGAATAGTGATGCATAAGGCTATGGATTGAACATTGCTCATGCCATAATAGGCATCGAAGAGGGCTAAGCCTAAGTTAAACTAGGCCACGAATAATGCAAAACCTATACTATAGCCTAAGGTCTCGGAATCTAGTGTGCAAAGACATAGGCGCCGCCCATGCTTAAGTGTGCTATACACTATGCGCCGCCTATGATATAGCATTAGGTCTCAGTATCTCAAATGCTATACACTATGCGGTGCATATGTCCCTAAATGCTATACACTATGCACCGCATATGTCCCTAAATGCACTACACTATGCGCCGCCTATACCATGATTATGCAAAGCACTATGCGCCGCATAGAGGTCATTTTTGTCTCCAAAACCGTTTGTAAATGGGTCAAAACCCGACCCATTCTTTTCCTATATAAAGAGGACTTAGTCTTGAAACATAACCACATTGGAAATTGACCTAAAGGTGCCGCACATCCACCCAAATCATCTCAAAATTTTTCTTTTTTGCTCTTCCAATTCACAAAACCATCTCCAAAGGCTTCAATCACGTAAGTACTGTTTTATTCTTCATCTATTTCTTGTAAGTACTACGTTGCCATGTCTATTATGAATTGCTACATTTTGAAAGAATGTTGGTGATGTTAATGTGTTTGGATTGTTGATACAAAACCATGTGAGTGAACATATATGTTAGGATAATCTTGACTAGTTTTCGACTTGAATTTGGTTTTAGTAGCTTTGTTATACTATTTGCGGAATTGCCATGGCTATGAACATTGCTTAAGCTTGTTACTTGGATACTTACATTTTAGACTATCATGTCTATCGGGATAAGACCTATAGTTGCTTACCGACTTAGGAGGTTGTGATTGTTGAAAGTAACTATACCATGATGTAACCCCTACGTAGTAGTGTTGTTATACCTAACATGAAAGTAGTGCAATGGCTGCAAGTAGTGATGCATCACTGATTTTCTTGTCAGAATATAGTTCCTAAAATGTATGTCGATGAAGTCTAAGTAATTGACCACATTCACTTCACTGTTTTGTATCAATGAACCTAAGTGTGGGTTGGTACCCCGATGGCTTGTGTATAGATTGTTTCCTTTGAGTTGATGCTAACATGAATATTGTTTAAGTATCACGAACAATGGCACCTAAAAAGCGACAAGATAAGGCTACCACTTCCCAAAAGGGCAAGAAGAGAGGTCGCAAGGACCAAGGAGAATCATCCTCAATGCAACTACCCCGCCGAATGTTTGGAATAAAATGGTTTCTTGAGGAGGGACCCAAAGAATGGTACGGGAACAACGAGGAAAGGAAATATGTTCAAGTCGACTTGATCAACAAGGACACCCTAGCGAAGAAGGAGCCGCGTATGTTGGCGAAAATAATGGCATTGAATCTGGATTTCATCTTCCGCGACATAGGAGAATGTAATCTCGATCTAACAATGGAATTTTATGCCAACTGGACGCCGAAAACCATGGGCAACGAAGTCAAGATTCGGGGCCAAGTGTTACAGCTCAACGTGGATTTGATCAACTCCTTTCTTGGCTTACCTTCGGTTGACCCAGCACCATTCAAAGAGCTGTACAGCAGGCCTCCTTACAGAGCAATACGACACACACTTTGTGGAAGTATATCGATGGCAAGGTGGGGTAGACACCGAGACACCGGATGACACAACACCTTCCCCTATGCTCCATTGAGTAGGGAGGCAAGAATCTGGTTGCGTATGGTCAACTCATGCCTTATTCCTGGGACTCAATACACCAAAATATCAAGAGATAGAGTGTGTTTGGTCTATGCTTTGATGACGAATGTCCCTAACAACTTTGGGGAAATCATTCGCTCTACAATGCGGAAGGCCAAACTTCATAAAAGGTCCCACTGCACTTTTGGTAATCTGTTGACAGCAATCTTGCTGAAGGAGGATATCGAAGAGGAACCAGCTGATCACAAACTCCCACATAACCCGAAGAAGGTTGACCTCACCAAGGTCAAAGATGCTGAAACAACTCATTGTGTCAACCTTACTACTGCGGAGAGACATGCTCGAGATGAGAGTTTCTTTCGTCATCTTTATGGCATGACACGATTTCCTATAATGAGTGGTTGACGTGTTCCAACTGCTGCAGAGCTCCAACAGCTGGACCATGACTATCCAATGAACATGCATGCACG
This sequence comes from Capsicum baccatum var. pendulum, assembly GCA_030864225.1. Lineage (NCBI taxonomy): Eukaryota > Viridiplantae > Streptophyta > Magnoliopsida > Solanales > Solanaceae > Capsicum > Capsicum baccatum. The sequence goes on along the minus strand of CM061560.1, from coordinate 1,781,479 downwards.
GGAGATATGTGGAGTGGGAGTATACTTCGAGGAACCTCTAGACGATGATGTGCCGACCGATGATGATCGACGCTTGCCAAACTCCGACGAGGAGGATAACTCTGACGACGACTCTTATGATGATTCCGACGAAGGGGGTATGACCCCCGACATTGAGGAAGAGTCCGACTGACCAGGTTCTTCGTATTTATTTTCCACTGAGGTCAGTGTCCCATCTAAGTGTGGGGTGGCGGTATTGCATTGCATGCTATACTTCTCTATTTGCATCTATGTTTCTTTACTTTGTTTTTGTTTCATTTTTTTTATTTTTTTTAGTAGTTTGTTATTTCATTTTTTTAGGAATAATTTTTTTTAGCTTCGCATGAAATAATTCTAATAGGCAGCATGAGATTATAACAAGAGTATGTGCTACAATTATGACTATTGAGACGTTTAGGCTCTAGTTGTGACTCATTATGTAATATTGTGTGGTTCAATTCCTTCACTTGTTGGGTCGAGAGTCTATATTACTTCCAATAAAGTCGACCATGTGCCTTGTGTGTGTGAGATAATAGTATATTCTATGTTTGTGGATGATGCTAGAACTTGCCTGGTATGTATGCAAAGCTAAAATAAGGAGTGTAAGTTTAGGAGATGATTTAGGCATTTCTTTGGCAACCTATACATGTTTACCTTTGTTTTACCTACCCATGGACATCATCCTAGTTAAACCATTTTGAGTCTTTAGCCTATTTCTTTGACAACCTTGTATGTAAGCCTAATCCATTTTTTTCAAGACCGTAATTTGATCCAAATTCCTATGTGCTTTAAAGTGAAGTCATGTGACAACATAAGAGGAAATTGGGTGAGTATGATGCTTTAAATTGTAATGGTGCTTGAATGTGTTATAAAAAAAAAAGAAAAGTGCTAGCATAAGAGGTATGTTGTGAAAAGAAAAAGGAAAAGAAAGCTGAAAAGTGAGTTATGCTTAAAATTGAAAAACAAAAGAGGAGAACAAGGGTGGTAGAATAAAAGAAAGAAATGTTGAAAGAAAAAAATGTGTCAATGATACAATGTGATGTATTAAAGTGCTTAGGAACTTAGTCACTATTTCTGGCCAAAATAGATAATCCTACCCGTCCCTTAGCCTACATTAAAACCATCAAAAGACCTAATTGATCCTAATCTTAACATTCTGACATTTAGTGGAGTATTACACTAAGGGAAAGCCTATGGTCATCAGTTGCTACATATGAATTCTTTGTGAGAGTGAGAGCAAGGATATTTTGATACCCATGTTTGAAAAAATATGCTTTACTTGTGAGTGATTATGGGTACTATATTGTGAGACACACATGGTTGATGAGTTTGGGTAGTTTTGTATGATTCTTTGTGCCTTAACTTGTGGATACGAATTAACCATCATCATGAGTCTATGTTAGAGGTTGAATTGTTTGTAGTAGTGATCCGAAAACTACTCTTTGTTAATGATTGTCGTGCCTGTCTTGTTGAATATTTTGTGTTGTTGCTGTAAAACCCTAAGTTAGTGTTTAGAAGGACATGATATTTTGTTCGACGACGAACAAAGCTTCAAGTGTGGAGTGTTGATGATAGGCGATATTACGCGCCTCTATCAATATATTTTGCCCATATTTGTGCCATGTTTAGAGAACAAATTATATATTTCATGCACTTTTAGTCCTTTTTCCTGTAAGTGAGCTAACGAACATGATTAACAAAGTTTCAGGTATAAATGATGCAGAAATCAGCATTTTATGGCTTACTTGACGCTAATGAAAGCTCACGAAGGAAGGAAAGGGAGCTTGGACGCCTAAAGGACCAAAAGTGATGCATGGGAAATCTATCCCGGGCTAAAACAACATTTCTGAAGACTTTGGAGACTTGCAGTAACTTAGTTGGATTTGGATGATGATACATTAACCTAGTACAATTGGGTTAAGTATTTCATTAGTTTATTTGGATTAGGAGAATGTTACATTAACCTAGTACAATTGGGTTAATTATTTCCTTAACTTAGTAGGAATTGGTTAGATATTTCATTAGCTTAGTAGGATTAGGATATGAGTATTATAAATACCCTATCATGCTAGAGATTTTCATTAATCATCAACCATTCTACATCTTCCATCATACATTCTACACCACAAATAATTCTACAACTCTTCTAATCTTTCTATTAACTCTATTTTTCTTCTTCTATTCATCTATTCTTAATTTCGGCACCAAGAGAATCGTTACTTTGCCTAGGAATTCACGCCTAAACGCCTACCACTTGAGCTACACGAAATTAATCAATATTGTGGTATAAAAACAATGTCAATCGTGATCTCCTTCGCATTCATGGGTAACTAAACTTCTCTGTTGGGGTTATGGAAGCCAACTGAGATACTATCTATTGCTGTGAGTTTGTGAGTTCATGACACGTATACTGCTTATATCATTATTCTCTTCATCTTAATCTACATTCTTTGTGGTTGCAAATGCAAGAATACTCCAGTATAACATTTAACTTGTTCGAAAGAAAGGTTATTTGTCTGAAAAAGAGATAGTGCCAAGGTAGTAGGGTCCCATCCCCTATTAAAAAGTTAGTGTCGTAACTGGATTAACCTCTTGGAGAATTCGTACCGTTAGACACGCTTTAAGCTCGAAAGAGTTAAAGTGAAATAATCCTCGAATAAGTCGAAAGACGCCTAGATTTACCATCGAATACAATTCCCTATAAGCACATGCATGTCAGAATTCTACACACTCATAGCCAATAGAGACGTATACCTCAGAAGGTGGACATAACCCCAACGCTTCAATTCTCATTATTTACAACTTACGTAATATTCTTTCTTTTTTATTTTCAGATTTTACTTTAATACTTTGTTTACATTACTTGCACGACAAGACTCCCCCCTTTTTCGAGGCTTGCACCAAAAGTTTTGTAATTTTTCTTACTTGTTGGCCAAGCTATTCCTGAGGGATCGACACCCAACCCAGGTTGGGTTCTATATTTGTTAACAACCGCTTTACACTCCCACGAGAGCTGTAGATTGAGCGTTATCAACACACAATACGATGACTGTTGTTATTCTTCACCCCGCTTCACCATGACCAATTTCAGGAAATGCACCATGAGCCAAATTCCACGGTAAGTACTTGTGCATACTGAACACAATCCCCAACACCAAGGTCGGACTTCACAGAGTGGGATGTCATCAGACGTTAGTACTCGGGCATCTCCTCCTCTGCAACACAAGGTCAAATACAGAGGAAAATGATTATGTCATTCTCAAAACAAAACTACCACTATTGCCATTGGTACCCATATCGGCTACAGCTGCACTACCAACAAGAAGCATCACGAAAACTTCTCTGTCCAACGCAAGTCAAATGGAAACCAAAAGTATTTATTTTTTTATAGTAAGGAGAAACTAGCATCAAGTATCCTACTTGGGAAGGCACAAACGGGTTACAGAACTATATTCAAAATCAAACAACACAATCAAAAGCTAACTCACATAAGCTTTGACATAACAGGCTACGAGAGGAGATGCATTAGATAGCTAGTAAAAATAACCATACAAAAGATAAATTAAAGCTACAGCTAAAGAAAAAATATTACGAAATAGGCAATACTACTGACAGTTACTTATTGCAAACTAGAATAAGAACTGCAAAATACTAAAATGCAAGCAATCCTACCAATCCCATTGAGTGCATAATGCTTGCAAGAGTAAACTCTATGTGGAACGAAACAAGCAGCGAGAAAGTGAAGTTCCGCTTCAGCAATAGGTAAGTTCTCAGATGAAATCAAGCACTGTGATCAGTGTTGTTGAGCCTGACGACTTGGAGTACCACCATAGCCACCACCATATCCAACTTGGCCACCATGAGGTCCATTTCGCTGAGCACCATAATTACCTGAACCTTGTGAATTTCCACTAGCATCGCCATAGCCACTACCCATGTAACCCCCACAACCTGATTGCATGTCTCCCGATGCACCACTTCTACCAACTGGATTTCCATAAGCGCCATCACCTCTACTATATCCACCATAGCCATTACCTTGATTTCCATAACCAGTTGCTCCAGGTGGAGACTGACAAACAGCAGATCCTCCATTAGCGGGTCCACCTCCACCACCAGCACTTGAAGCACCCTATGATGCATTACCATAGCCCATGTTCCCATATCCAGAAGGACCCTGAGAACCCCACGATTTTCTTGATCCACAAGCTTGATCGCTACCATAACCAGCACCAGGAACATTTGGATTCCCGAAGGCTGAAGGAATTGTTGGACCACCATATCCGGGATTGACAGCCCCATAGCTAAGATTGGCTCCACCGTAACTTCCATAAGCACCATAACCCATGCCATTGTTGGATGATCCATAACCATAACCCGGTGTACCATATCCGGAGGAACCATAAGGTGGATAGCCACCTATAGTGTTTTGTGACTGCATGTATCTATTGGTATCCATTCTGTCATAAGAACTGGGATTGTCACCAGATGCGCCATACCCCTGGTAACTTCCACCACCCATACCACTACCACCGTTGACTGTGGAGCAACCACCAAAACCACAAGAACTACCATTTCTTGGATGAGCACAGTTTACTTTCACTTGTTTCCTACTAAGATCATGAAATATCTTGTGTAAAAACCCATCTACTGCATCTTCAGAATCAAATGAAATGAAGCCAAACCCATGAGGTCGGCTGGTCTGTTGATCAAAGATAATTGCTACATCAGTGACATTACCATAAGTTTCAAAGTAAGTTCTGAAGCCATCGTCAGTCAGCGTGGGAGCCAATCCACCAACAAATATTTTCTTGGTCTTATTATTTCCACCACCTCCAAAACTTTTAGCACTACCTACATTTCCAGATTTTGGATCCTGCTCCTCTCTGGATAAGGCCCTCTTATCCTCAACCTATAAAGAAAAAATACCATTGAGCTAATAAAAGAAGAACATATTCAGAAGCAAGCAAGATAAAGACTTAAAAGGATAGATTTTATTATAAGATGCCCAAAATCTTAGCAGAAGTTTCCATCAACTAGGTTATTACTTTGGGGGAAAGCTCTACTAAAAGACATCAAATTATCATCTGAAATGTACTAAACTTCTGTTGAACCTGCAAGCGTCTTACTTACGACATCCTAAAAGTATATATGGAACAACAGGTCTGGAAAACCCAACTGATGTACAAATGATTTAAAATTCTTAAACAGAAGCACCTTTACCCAAGCGATGGCACTATTACATAAGAACACTGAACTTAAAAGACACGTTTATTTAAGACATCACTACAGGAAGTTTTCATTTGGTGTGCAACTAGCAATGAAGGGATGATTCAAGTTTCAAATACTCTATTAAGTCATTAAAATGTTTAGGGCAAACAATGCTCTAAATTAGAAGAAGGTGCACCATTAAACTAAAATAAACCACCATCATAGTGCTTTAATTAGTTACCTACTTACCTTCACCACTACAAAACTCATTGTGAATATACCATTACCTATTGTTGTTAACAATACAAAAGAAGACATTAGACTAAAATAAACCTGTCTGCACACTATCAACGGAAACAAGAAAAACATGACTCTATCAATGGGCCCACACAGTGCATAACAATAATACTGCGTTCCATATTTTAGGATGTTCTTTCAACAAGTTAGATATCATTTCATCACTATCACACTAAGAAGTGTCAAAAACATCAAAGAGGAGGAAATAATCATCCCATTTTCCATCCATTGCATCAAACACATGGCTTGATAATGAAACATATTTTGCTGCAAAATTCCTGCTTTGGAAGGCACAACAGAGACACTCCACCTAGCAAAATTAGTGCTTATGTAAAACTGACCACTATGCAACAGAAGGAAGAAGTTGTACTACAACAAGAACTACTAATACTACAAATCGATCCCAAGCAAGGCCACCCATTGTATAAAAAGTAATTTGATTTGAGAATAAAAGCGACACACATTATAGCAAAAATCACCACACATATGTAAAAGACCAATACATAGCACATTATGAGGTTGGGAATCATTCATCACATATGGCATTCAAACGCATGACAAAACTACTGCAACGAATTATGCAACCTCATCTACCATTTTCACATGAAAAGAACATATGCAACGCATTGTCTACTCATAAAATTGACTTAAGAAACTATTATTTACAAAAGTCCTCAATATAAAAGATGCTAACTTTACGGTAAATATAAGGAGAATCTGTCTACCCATAAAATTGACTCAAGAGTAACTATTTCTTATTAGAAACCACAATATAAAAATGCAGATTTTACTTTAAATATCAGGAGAGCTTGATTACATAAGCTCAACCAAAAGAAGATACCAGAACAAAATAATTCATAAGCATAAATCAGCTCAAGAAATGAAGACCTTAGGCCAAAAAAAGATTTAAACTTTAGTACCCAGAGAACATATTCAAACTAAGAAATATATGAATCAGAACTCAACAAGGAAAAATAGTAAGAAAATAACACAAATGTCAAGATAACAGTCACAAAAACACATCCTAAATTGGAACTGACACATCAGGACACAACCAGAAAATAATAAAAAAGTTAGCTCATTTAATCAAAGATCCACAAGCATAAAATCTAAAAAAAATACAAAAATCAGAAATATAAACAACACCCAAAAGCCACAAAGAAAAGAGAAACATTGTCTCATCACAATAGAAGCAAAAACATATCCTAAAATAGAAATGCCACATTAGTAAACACCCATAAAACACTCACCAAAGTCAAGCTCATTTAACCAATAACTCCACAAGCACATAATCCCAAAATCCATGAATCAGCTAAAACTAACAACTCCATAATCCAAAAATTAAAGAACTAGCAAAAACTAACAACCCCACAAGCTCAAAATCAAAGAATCAGTAATAACTAACTATCCCACAAGCTTAAAATCCAAGAATCAGCAAAAACTAACAACTCCATAAGCTCAAAATCAAATAATCAACAAAAACCAACAGCCCCAAAATCCCAAAATCCAAGAATCAGCAAAAACTAACAACCCCACAAGCTCAAAATCAAAGAATCAGCAAAAACCAATAGCCCCAAAATTCCAAAATCCAAGAATCAGCAAAACTGACAACACCACAAGCTCAAGATCCAAGAATCAGCAAAAACAAACAACCTCACAATCCAAAATAATAGAAAAACAAAAATGAAGCATGAACATACAACCAAAAACTCACTGTATGGCCATCAATTACATGAGTGTCCTTAAGAACTCTATCAAGAACTTTAGGATCTACAAATACAATAATACCAAATCCTCTAGGCTTTCCAGTAATCTTATTTCTCATTAATACAGTCTGTAAAACATCACCATACACTTCAAAATACTCCTTCATCATCTTTCTATTTTTTCCCATGATATCCCACCAATAAAAAGCTTTCCTTTATCTAAATCCATGCTTTTTTACCTCTCTTCCTCTCCATTTTTTCTCTATACATAAGGTGTATATATGTATAACAATATCCAAAAGTCACGTCATGATAATATTAGGCAAAAACACATCAAACATCCCCAAAACAATAACAAGTCAGCTTATTTAACCAAAACTCCACAAATACAAATCGCAAAATTCAAGAATCAGCAAAAACTAAGAACCCCATAAGCCCAAAATCCAAGAATCAGTAAAAACTAACAACACCACAAGCTCAAAATCAAAGAATCAGCAAAAATTAACAACCCCACAATCCCAAATTCCAAGAATCAGCAAAAACTAACAACCCCACAAGCTCAATCCAAGAATCATAAAAAACTAACAAGCTCACAAACCCAAAATCCAAGAATCAACAAAAACTAACAACCCCACAATCCCAAAATCCAAGAATCAGCAAAAACTAACAACCCCACAAGCTCCAAATCCATGAATCAGCAAAAACTAACAAACCCACAATCCCAAAATCCAAGAATCGTCGAAAACTAACAACCCAACAGACATAAATACAAAACTAATAAAAAATAATGAAACACTAGAAGCTAAAATAGAGTAAAAAAAACTCACCGTGTGGCCATTAATTACATGAGTATCTTGAAGAGCTCTATCAAGAACACTAGGATCTGCAAATACAACAAAACCAAATCCTCTAGGCTTTCCAGTAATCTTATCTATCATTACAACAGTTTGTAAAACATCACATACACTTGAAAATACTCTTTCATCTTCTCTTCTGTTGTTTCCTGTGATATTCCACCAATAAATATCTTTCCTTGATCTGAATCCATATGTATTTTACCTCATTATCTTTGTATATGGTGTGTGTATATTATGTATACCAAAAAAAAGAAAGTGTAAATATTGAGTGTGTATATCTCTCTTTGGGTGAAGACAAAGATAAAGTGAGGGTTTATGAAAGAGAAAAGTGGGAAAGTGAGGTGAATGAAGATGAATTTGGGATAAGGAATGGATGGTTGTGATTTGATTAGATCAATGGTTGTGATGAGTTTTTTGTTTTGTTTTGTAGTTTTCACCCGGTGTCTGATATCTGTCGTGAAGCTTTGTCTCTAATTTGAATCGCGCATTATTGACTAATCTAGTTCGCACACTACGAGTTATGATTTGATTAGATCAATGGTGATGATGAGATTTTTGTTTTGTTTTGTAGTTTCTCACCTAGTGTCTAGTATCTGTTGTGACGCATTGTCTAGTTTGGATAGAGCATTACCAATTAGTCTAGATCACACACTACGTGTTGTGATTTGATTAGATCAGTGATGGTAATGATATTTTTATTTTGTTTTTCAGTTTCCCATCTAATGTCTAGTATTTATTATGGAGCTCTGGCTCATTCGGATCGCGTGTTGTCGATTAATATAGATTGCACACTACAGATTGTGATTTGAATAACTAAATGGTGTTGATGAGATTTTTTGTTTTGCTTTTTCAGTTTCCCATTCAGTGTCTGATATCTGTTATGAATCTCTATCTAATTCGGATCGTGCATTATCGACTAATGTGGATCGCACACTACGGATTGTTATTTGATTAGATCAATGGTGGTGATGAGATTTTTTATTTTGTTTTTTAGTTTCTCACCTAGTGTCTGGTATCTGTCGTGAAGTTCTATCGAATTCGTATCACACATTTATTTTGAATAGTGCATTACCGACTAATCTAGATTGCACACTACGAGTTGTGATTTGATTAGATCAATAGTGGTGATGACATTTTTTGTTTTGTTTTTTCAGTTTCTCATCTAGTGTCTGATATTTATTGTGAAGATCTTTCTAATTTAGATTGTGCATTATCGACTAATGAGGATCGCACACTATGGATTGTTATTTGATTAGATCAATGGTAATGATGAGATTTTTTATTTTGTTTTGTAGTTTTCCACCTAGTTTTTGGTATCTGTCATGAAGTTCTATCTAATTTGGATCACGCATTTAATTTGAATCGCGCATTATTGACTAATTTGGATCGCATGCTACAAGTTGTGATTTGATTAGATCAATGGTAGAGATGAGACTTTTTGTTTTGTTTTTTTTGTAGTTTCGTACCTAGTGTCTAGCATCGATAGTGAAGCCCTGTCTAATTCAGATTAGGCATTATCGACTAATCTGGATCAAAAACTATAAGTTGTGATTTAATTAGATCAATAGTGGTGATGAGATTTTTTGTTTTGTTTTTCGATTTCTCACTTAGTGTCTAGTATCTGTCATAAAGCTCTATCCAATTCGGATCGTGCATTATTGACTAATCTGGATCGTAAACTACAAGTTATGATTTGATTAAATCAGTGATGGTGATGTGATTTTTTGTTTTGTAGTTTTCCACCTAGTGTATGGTATCTGTCGTGAAGCTCTGTTTAGTTCCAATCGCCCATTATCGACTAATTTGAATCGCACGCTACAAGTTATGATTTGATTAGATCAATATTGGTGATGAAATTTTTTGTTTTGTTTGCAGTTTCCCACCTAGTGTCTGGTATCAATCGTGAAGCTCTGTCTAATTCGGATCATGTATTATCGACTAGTTTGGATCGCACACTACGAGTTGTGATTTGATTTGATCAATGGTGGTGGTGAGAATTTTTGTTTTGTTTTTCAGTTTACCACTTAGTGTCTGGTATCTGTCGTGAATCTCTGTCTAATTCGGATTGCGCCTTATTGATTAATCTAGATCGCACACTAGCGATTGTGATTTGATTAGATCAATGGTGGGGGTGGTTTTTCGTTTCCCACTTAGTGTATGGTATCTGTTGTATAGATCTCTCTAATTTGGATTGTGCATTATTGACTAATCTGGATCGTGCAATACAAGTTGTGATTTGATTAGATCAGTGATGGTGATGAAATTTTTGTTTTATTTTGTAGTTCCCACCTAGTGTTTGGTATTTGTCGTGTAGCTCTGTCTAATTCGAATAGCGCATTATCGAATAATTTGTATCACACACTACAAGTTGTGATTTGATTAGATAAACGGTGGTGATGAGGCTTTTTATTTTGTTTTTTAGTTTTCCATCGAATGTCTAGTATCTGTTATGGAGCTCTGTCTAATTTGGATCGCTCATTGCTGATTAATCTTGATCACACACTATAAGGCTCATTTTTGGGATGACATTCTTCACTGGATTTTTGCCATATTTAGTGTCATAACTTGAGACTAGTGATTTTGTCCATTGAGACAAGGAATGAACAGTTATGATTTGATGAGATTAGTGGTGGTGATGAGATTTTTTTTTAGTTTCCCACCTAATGTTCGATATCTGTTATAGAGCTCTTTCTCATTTGGATCACGTATTGTCGATTAATCTGCATCGCGCACTACAAGGTCCTTTCTAAGGATGATGCTTTCAATGAAATTTTCTCTATATTCTGTTCCCGAACTTGAGACCATTGATTTTCTCTATTGGGACAGAAAATGAACGGTTATGATTTGATGAGATCAGTGATGGTGATTAGATTTGGAATGTTATACGTGATTGATGCAGAGAGATAAGTACTCGAGCCAGAGTCTTCGCATTGAAGTCTCTTTTATATAACTGTGGTATCTGAATGAATTTTCACGTATCGCAACTAAATTCAATGGATAATATTATACATCTCATCAACAACAAATATCAGATAATTAATTCAATTAAAACAACATTAAATATTAATTCTTACATTACTCACATAAATCAGAAGAATCTATTATACTTCACATAATATTAGTTAAACTTCATTAATTAATATACATAAGAGGAAAATATTATTATATTTTGAACATAAGAGGCAAATATACCCCCCAAGAATCTGAAGTAGAAAGACTGTTTCTAATAGACCTGACTTAGGACATTTTTAGACCAAACAACAATAACGTACCTACTGTATTCACATAAAGTGGGATTTGGAGTAATAAAATATACACAATCTATGTTCCTAACTAGGAATGAAGCAGAGAGACTGGTTTTAATAGACTCTGACACATTTTCGGACAAAACCAACATATTTTAGTATCAAACAACATATTTTTAGATCGAAAAATAATAACAACAACAATAACATATTCATTGTAATCTCATAAAGTGGAATTTGAGGAGATAAAGTGTACACAATTTATATTACCGAATCAGGTTGAAGTAGAGAGACTCTTTACCAAGAAATCATATTTTTTTCATCTCTTGTTTACAACGTATGAAGGGGAGCCTTGAAGTAACTAGTAAAATTACTGAATGGAAGTTAAGGCAGCGTACAATACACCGTTAGAACGAGCTCTTTTTCGATAGCCCGGACTGAATTTTCTCTTTTTGTCTACAGTGTACTAGTAGTAGTAAAGATAACCACTATCTTGCACAATAAAAGAGAGTTGTATTTACACTTTCCTTCAACATTTTCTTGATTTCACTTTCCAAAAAAGTAACCAAAAAAAAAATCAAAAAAGACCCAAACATCAATGGAATAATCAATCAAGAATAAAAAAAATGGACTTGCTCACAAAGCCATTTTGCATATTCTCACTTTTTTTGGTTACATTTACCATTCTTAAGCTAACCCCACTAGCTAAATCTAATTCAGATTAAATTAAGTTAGTGTACAAAGGGTGTGCTAAACAAGATTTGTCAGATCCATCTGGTGTTTACTCACAAGCACTTGATTGTTATTGAGGTGTTGTTGTGGTTGTACTGAGCACTTTAGACATGATTTGAACCTAAACAGAGAAAAAGGGTCAGTGATGATTCATATGGCACACTTCACTTGTTTGCGATTGAGGTTTTATGGTTGTAGTATTGAGCACGTTTAAGAAAATGCTCTAGTTTCTCTATAAAACACATTAAATTATCTATGGAAGAAAAAGAGAGAAGTATTTCCTGTTTTATCAAATTATGGTTATCCAAAATTAGCACGGTTAGACATTAGTTGAGCTTAAATGCGCAAACCTGGTCTGCGACTATATCACATTCAACTTGATTGGGATTTAGGTGTTGTAGTTGTAGTAGTAATATTGAGCACGTTTAAGAAAATTCTCTAGGTTTAATCACACAAAATTATCTATAGATTTCCCATTTTCTCACATTATATTTATCCAAAATTGAGTAGTTTTAGACATTAGTTGAGCTTAAACGGGGAAACATGGTTAGTCAGGATTCATTTGGCTGATACCCAACTTGTTTGGATTGAGGAATTGATATTTTTCTTATTGTATTGAACGCATTTAAGAAAATGCTCTAGTTTCTCCCAATTGATGAGGACTACTTGGTAATTTATCCATGTTGTGCATGTTTAGACATACCTGAGCTTAAACGGGGAAACGTGGTCAGTGTATATCTTATATATCTCCTCAGATAAATTGATTTTTGCATTTTGACCTTACATTTCTATACTCGACTTTCAATCGACAGTGTTATCATTAAGTACTGAATTCTAATTATTTATAGTACTTCACTTAATAATTAAACTGCCAATGATTTATAGTACTTTGCGTAATTTCTTGGTACATATTTTCTCCATAGCGCCATTGATCTTGCCATTATTGATCTGTATGCCTAACATAGCTACACAAGCAAGAATATAAGGATATGCTAAAGTTAGACAGACGAAAGCTAGTATGACTTGTACTACTTTGTATTTCTTTTTATAAAGCTTGCCCTATGTTTTTACTTTTGCAGGTGAGACTTGAAGTGATCGGTAAAAAGGCAAAGAATGCAACTTTTATTTCTGGTACTGAGGCTACAAAGATATCAAAGAAGATTCAGAAAGTGGAGAAGAGAAGATTAGTGAAAAGCACTTTGTGCAATGAGCGGAGGTCTCAGAGCTACTGCATGGTATCAATCCTGAATATATGTTTAACGATGTCTAAATGGAAAGAGTTTTATTTGTTTTCTGTTTCCAGTAAGGATATGTCTTCATCTTTTCGAAGGAAGATAAATGTTGTTGCAGATGATTATTGATGTTCCAACAATAGGAGGGCGACTAATTCTTGTCGATATGACTAGTTCCGAGAATATAGAACAAGCTAGTCAAACTGGCATGGAAGAAAAAATGTAGGTAAATTTTCACATTTTTTACTTACCTTGTTTCTTTAAAGTTTGTTTCCAAATTTCCTATAAACAGTAATTTGAAATGTATGATTTTAGCTCTTGATGTATTTGATACTAATTCGACAATCAAATTACGCAGACTGCAAAGATCAATCAGGGAAACAGTGCACTTATAAGGGTGGTTGAGTCCATTGCTAACGGTGATTCCCACGTGCCATTCCGAGATAGCAAGTTAACTATGCTCTTACAGGTACTACATATTGTGTATATAACAAATCTATGTTGCTTAGATCCTCCAAAAATGTTGCTACCTCCTTATTGAATCATCCAAAAATCAGTAATTTTTTGAGGATCTTACGCGCACCAGCATCATTTTGTAAGGAACCAAGCGACATAGCCATAAACAGTTTGGGAGTTGTACTAGTCATTGTAAGAAGTTGATTCAACTATTTCGTGTAGGATTCTTTTGAGGATGACAAGTCCAAAATTCTCATGATACTGTGTGCCAGTCCATATCCTAAAGATCTCCACAAAACCATCTCTACTCAAGAGTACGGTGGAAAAGCAAAATACATTATCTGTGGACCTCATACGTCGTTGAAGGAGAAAAGTGTAGAAGATTCTTCCTCAGCGGTTATTTTGGGGTCAAGGATTGGGGTAATGGATCAGTTTATCCACAAGCTTCAGATGGAGAATAAGCTCAAAGAGAAAGAGTGTAACGAAGCTAAGAGAAAGCTTATAAAAAAAGAAGAAGAAATTGTTATGTTAAGGTCTAAACTTGAATTAGCAGTACAAGGAGGAGTGTAGACAACAGAGGAGGATGTCATTGTTAAAGTAAACGAGCGAACTCAGATGTTGAAACATGAATTTGAAAAGAAGATACAGCGGTGTCAGAAAATAGCAAATGAATTTGTAGAGATGTAAAGGAGGAAGATGGAAGCTAGAATCTTCCAACAGCAACAAGAGTTTGAAATGCATAAAAGGCGCTCGGAGGAGATCGAGGCCGAGCTTTGGCGTTTAAAGGTTTTCAATAGATCAACAGAAATGGAAGGGAACAGCTTTGGGAAAAGGCTACTGGAGATTTACTCTGAAGATGCAGGAATGGTAAAATCTATGGATTTGGATAGATCTATTGATATAAACTGTGGAAATCAGGATGCGGCCGTTGATAAAGCAGAAAGTAACATAGTTCAGGCGTTTTTTGGCTATCCTAGCATAAGCGATACAAGAGAAGTTGAAGATCCTTCTATCAATTTATTGCAATATTTCACCAATAAATCGTTCTTGAGCATCGTGTTTGATGAAAAAGAAGAAGGTAACGACAGTGAAGGGGATAAAGAGAACCCCCCTATCGAGGAGGTGCAAAAAGAGGTTACTGAGGAAAAGACAATACATTCCGCCATGCTCCATCACGATTTATAGCATGCAACTATAGTAGAAGATTGTTCCGATGATCATTCTAGTGACATTGTCCCTTCAAGAAAAGAACTAATTCAAAATATATTCAAACTTTGTGGAAATTCTAGAGAACTCTCTCAGCAGTGTGTAATAACTGAATCGAAATCACCTCCAGTCAAAGAAATCAAAGAGGATTCACCTATAAGAAAATTACATAATCTCTCTAGTGAGAAAGTTAATGATTTAAAGGAGAACTTCAACCCTACATTTGAAAGCATAGGCGTTGATCTGGACGTGCACGTGAAATGGGAAAATTTATCAAAGGAAAATCCTGGGATTATTATCACTACACTGAAGGTTGTTAAAGGTTCAACGTTAGCTGATTTACACAAGCTAATCGGGATATATCTTGGCGTTGACAATCAAGAACTCAATTTCCTGGTGAGTAGGATATGTTATACTTGAAAAACTTCAAAATTTCTTGTGTTTACATATTCATGATAACAGTTCTTCGATATTATTCATGCTAACAGTTCTTCGATATCATCCATGATGATAATTCTCCTATATCATCTAAATGTCTCTGTTTATACTTAAATAGCTTCAAAATGTCTCTGTTATATTTATGATGATAATTCTTCGATATTATCTACATGTCTGTGTTTTATACTCTAGTAGCTTCAAAATGTCTGCATGTTTACAATTCATGATAACAATTCTCTGATATCATCTACATGTCTGTGTAATGGGTTTATATTTAAGTAGCTTCAAAATGTCTCTGTTTACATATCCATATGATAACAATTCTCCGATATCATCTACATGTCCGTGTTTACGCTTTTAAGTAGGATATTTTATACTTAACTAGCTTCAAAATGTCTGTGTTTATATTTAAGTAGCTTCAAAATGTCTGCGTGTTTACACTTAAGTGGGATGTTTATACTTATGTAGCTTCAGAATATCTGTGTTTACATGTCCATGTGATAACAATTCTCTGATATCATCTACATGTCTGTGTTTTTACTTAGGTAGCTTTAAAAAATGAAAGGGGTCATTCTTTTTTAAACGAACTAAAAAGGAAAGTAAGTCATTTCTTTTTAAATGGAGGGAGTACTTGTTAATAAATAAACAGGTTTCCTATTTTTTATTGAAAATTAGGTGGCGACTCTGTTGACACCCAATTTTGACCTCCCGATATCACTTTTAGGTTGTTATTATATCGAAATTATTTAGTTTTAATTATCAATATTTTTAAATATTATTCTTACATTGAGTACATACTAACGTGTCACATTTATAATTAAAGGAAATGCATAAATTATTTCTTAGCTTTTAGTATCATTGTCATAATTTTTAAACTCAAATTCAGCATTTTATGTAATTTTTATTAATATTTATTAAATTATTTTCCACGTAGTTATGCACATCCACATTTTTGCAAACACAATATCTAGTTTTCCATTATTTAGCATTATTTATTTTATTAAATTATTTATTATTAATTATTATTATTTATTATTATTTATTACTTATTATTTAATATTGTTATGTATTATTTAATTATTATTATTATATAATATTATCCCTATTTTAATTTAAATAACAGCCTAATTTAATTCTTTTTTCCTAAATTTATTCACCTTTTAACTTCATTTTGTCCAATTTCTTACAATTCTAGCCATTTTTTAAACTCAATTCCCAATTTTCAATTTTTAGATCTCAATCGTTGATCCATAAACCTAACCCTAATTCCAAAACCAAACAACAGCCGCTCTTCTCTCTCTCTATCTAACCTCTCTCCTTTTCTCTCTATCTAACCTCTCTTTCCCATGGCTTCCACCGCCGATCGGCAGAGCAGTGACATCGAGACCCCTTTCTCCAATAGCTTTCCCATTGCGCTCTATATACGCCGCCAATGCCTACTCCGGCGATACTAGATCTACCACTGCCTTCTGCCGTTATCCTCGTCGCTGCCAGCGCGCGCTGCTAGCCCCTCAGCCTCCATCACCATCTCTCCCTCTATTTTCCCCTTTCTGGCAAAGAACCAGCATGCCAACGTCATTCCAACATTGCCACAAAACCCCCTTGCTCTCTAAGCTCCTCCATGAACCAACCATCGCTGCCCCAGGTCATCTTCGTCGTCCACCCGCCGCCAACCTTCTCCGTGCCGTTGATCCATTTGTCAAAAAAGATATGAAAAATCCATCAACAGGTTTGAATAAGTATTTAAATGTTTGTGTTTACTTTTAATCTCTTTTCCCCTTCTTTAACAGATTTCAGAATCTGAATTAACAATGCATGAATGATTTATTTCATCCGATTCTTTGCCATTTTGTGTGTTTATGTTTTAAGACTACCAGATGTGAAAAATCTAAATTTTAATAATGATCAATTTTTTCATAGTTTGCTCATTTCGAATTTTGAAATTATCCATCTTCTTTGAATTAGTTGACAAATTTCTCGGCTCGTGATTATAACGGAGAACATTTGACTGCGTATTATACTTTTATGGTTGGATTGATCTTGTGATAATTTGAATAAGATTTTGGTAAAGAACATCTGATTGTGTATCACGTTTCTTGAATTACATCATGAACTGATTTTTGTATAATTGATGATTTGAATTAGGTATAAAAATAATTAGGGATTATTTTACAAAATTAATTGCTCATCATTTATTTATGGTAAATTGAACAAATTTTCTCATCCCTAATTGACCCTAATTGATTATCGATCTCTTAATTGATTAGTGATTGATGCTAACATGTTACTATTAATTTACCTTCCTTCTACGGAATATGCGACAACATGGCACTCACCTATATATAAGGTAACTATCAGTATTATGGGAATCTAGTTTTTAATCATGACAGTCTTGATATTTTTTATTTATTGGATTTGGCCTAAGGAAAACAATATTGTGAATGAATTTTACAAATATTGACTTTCCTTTTTAATTGGTATATGATCGATTCAGTAAGAGAAATTCTCTTACTGAGATATTTTTTTTACCATTTTTATGTTGGTTTTGTTTTACAATACTCAGCCTATATAAACAATAGTTCACAAGCTCTTAAGTTCACAAGTTCTTAAGTTTTACAATTACCAGTACTACTCTCTTAAACAAAGCATTAGTTACTTTCAATACAAAAAGTTATGGAAAACATGTTGCATATTTTGCTGTGTTGGGCTTTCTTTTTATTTCTATTTTACTACTGCAATGAACGAGTGCATGCGACAGATATATTTTAGGGTAAACAGGAAATCAAGAAACCTAAATATGTGCAAATTTCCGTTGAATCTTATTCATATTTGACTGGACTGGAGGATCAAGTTAAGCCTCTTAAGTTGGCTACTGCACAGTCAGAAATGACTAATAAGGAAAACCTGGGAAAACAATATGCTAAAGTTGCTGAAGAAGCTGTCTCAGGTGATGTTCCTTATTGACTTGTGTTTTTCTTGAAACTTGTGTTTTGCAACTTGGTACTGAATTCTTTTATTCATATATCTCTGTACAGGTTGGCAGAAGGCTGAGTTAGAAGCCGCGACACTGAAAAATCACCTGGAATCCGTTACTCTTTTGAAGCTTACTGATGAAGACAGGGCATCACATCTGGATGGTGTACTAAAGGAGTGCATGCGGCAGATAGATCAAGTTAAGTCTCTTGAGGAACAAGTGAGTGGCTTAGAGGATGAAGTCAAGGATTGGAATGAAAAGTTGGCTGCTGCACAGTCAAAAATGACTAATAAGGAAAACCTGGGAAAACAATATGCTAAAGTTGATGAAGAAGTTGTCTCAGGTGATGTTCCTTATTGACTTGTGTTTTTCTTGCAACAAGAGTTTTGTAACTTGGTACTGAATTCTTTTATTCACATCTCTCTGTACAGGTTGGGAGAAGGCTGCCAAACAGTTTGACAAAATGAAGCATGAGTTTGAGGCAAAATCTGCAACGGAAAATTCTGCACTCTCAAGGTCTTTGCAGGAGCGTTCTAGCATGGTGATACAACTCAGTGAAGAAAAAGCCCAAGCTGAAGCAGAAATTGAGATGTTGAAGAAAAATATAAGCGTACGGTTTGCAGAAGTTTCAAACAAACAACACCTGGAGGGAGTGAAGAAAATTGGAAAATTGGAAGCAGAGCATCGGAGATTACGTGGTCTTGTGTGGAAGAAGTTGCTTGGGCCTACAGCCTTGGCCCAGAAGAAGCTTGACCGGACCACCCAAACATATGAACTGGAGATTGCAAAATTGGACGCAGAGCGTCAGAGATTACGAGGTCTTGTGTGGAAGAAGTTGTTTGGGCCTACAACCTTGGTCCAGATGAAGCTTGACCTAACCACCCAAACAACACATGTGGAGCTTCGACCCCAATTACAATCCCAAAGTTATAATAGACTACCTATTTTTTTTGTTTGTTGTTGTTTTCATTCACTGTGTTCGATGTTGTATAAAATTTAAAGTATATAAGATAAATGCTTGGAATAGTTGTCTTATTTTCTATCAATCATTTCAGGAGCACTTGTTATTTTTTTTACTGATCGACTGACTCTATCCATCTACTTTATGAAATATCAGAGAAAGGAATGAATTTAGCAGATAATAAAGATAAGTCGAAGCATGCCGAACCTTCTTCTTTAAAGGCTAAGTTAATAGACGAACCAAGCTAGATAGTCTTCTATCACTAGATTTATGATAACAATTTATTTTAAAACTACATATTATATCACACTATCAAAACTACATATTATATCACACTACATATTATATCACACTGTTTATGAACCATTTTCATCTTTGGAAAATAAGCTCCCGTTAACTCTATCATTCAGACGGTTTACGCCATCCTAGCATACCCTAAACCCCCTTCTAGTGAACAATTTGTCAATTGTACAATTCATTCTAGTGAACAATCTGTCACTTGCACAATTCTTTAATATTTGGAATTAATAATTGTATAGAGATTTTACGTTTACGGTGATCTATGCCTCATTTATAATGGTGACCTTTTGAAAATCAATTTAGTTTAATTTTTATCATTTTGTAATATGTTAATCTATTTGAATTATTTTATCATTGAGTGACTCCAAGCTTCTAACTCTTCACTTTCTTCCCTACCTTAGTTCCCAAACAAAAACTGCCCTATTGACAACCCAAAATCGTGCTGAATGTTCACATCTCCACCTTTGGTTGCCATTGCTATACAACAATCACCTCTCTACTTAGGGGCGGACCCAGCATGTGTAATGGATGGGGGTTCACCGTATATTCCCACCAAGTGGGGTCTTGGGAGGGTAAGTGTAAGCAGTCCATACCACTACATCAAATGTGAGATAAAGACGTTGTTTCCGGCAAACCCCTGGCTCAAAATCAAAAAATTTAGATAAGGAATTGCAAAAGAACCATTTACCAAAACCCCTTCGGCGGAAAATTATACTATTTATACATTACTAAAATCATATTATATGTATATATAATAGATGTCGAGCTCTTTTCGATAAGTTTTTCTTCAAATTTTGAACCCCTCTCCAACATATAAATTGGCCCAATAGAGTTAGCTTGGTTCACAACAGTATTCAATTACTTTCCTTAGTTATCCAAACATAGACACAATGAAATGATAAGAGTCATGCATTCCCAATAGAAACAAAGATTCTGCAGTTTAACAATTATAGAATCAGCAACTCAAAGTGTCTGTGCCTTAGCTATATGATATCCGTGGTTGGCGAAACGCGGTAGCACTTCACTAAGCATAGTCTTTTACTTGGAAAATCCAGTGAAAGGTCATTCACTAATTAATACTAAAGAACATACATCAAAGCAAAAGAACCAAAAAATGTTTCAGCATTGTTAATGAAGGCAAGCAAAACGTGGATCTTTCGTCAAGTCTAAGGAAAATACCCAACTCAAAGGGATAACAAGAGTTAGAGATACCCCAGAAAAAAGTAGAAAAGCAATAAGCTCAACTACCACAGTCAATGCACAGACAAATCCTAATTAGACAAAAGACAGTAAGTAAGTTCGAAGCTATTCTACGATTAAATTGGTGTAAACAAGAAAAATAAAGTTTAATCATTCTAAACTAGTGAGGTAGCCTAAACCATGTTATTCTGTAATCCATCTCCAGAAAAGCATCCTTTTATAAGTGAAAACTGCCAAAAACTAAAGAACTTGTTTGCGAGTTACATTACCAAGTACCTCAAAAACACGCAACCAGATTCTTGCTTCCCTATTCAATGGAGCATAGGGGAAGGTGTTGTGTCGTCCGGTGTCTTGGTCTCTGCTCCACCTTGCCATGGATCTACTTCCACAAAGTGTGTGTCATATTGCTCTATAAGGAGGTCTGTTGTACATCTCTTTGAATGGTGCTGGGTCGACCGAAGGTAAGCCAAGAAAGGAGTTGATCAAATCCGCATTGAGCTGTAACACTTGGCCCCGAATCTTGACTTCGTTGCCCGTGGTTTTCAGTGTCCAGTTGGCGTAAAACTCTCTTGTCAAATCAATATTGCATTCCCCCATGTCGCGGAAGATAAAATCCAGATTCAATCCCATGATTTTGGCCAACACACGCAGCTCCTTCTTCGCTAGGGTATCCTTGTTGATTAAGTCGACGTGAACATATTTTCTTTCCTTGTTATTCCTGTACCATTCTTTGGATTCATCCTCAAGAAACCATTTTATTCCAAACATTCGGCGGGGTAGTTGCATTGAGGATGATTCTCCTTGGTCCTTGCGAACTCTCTTCTTGCCCTTTTGGGAGGTGGTAGCCTTATCTTGTCGCGCTTTAGGTGCCATTGTTCCTGAGACTTAAACAATATTCATGTTAGAATCAACTCAAAGGAAACAATCTATACACAAGCCATCGGGGTACCACCCCACACTTAGGTTCGTTAATACAAAACAGTGAAGTGAATGTGGTCGATTACTTAAAGTTCATCGACATACATTTTAGGAACTATATTCCGACAACAAAATTAGTGATGCATCACTACTTGCAACCATTGCACTACTTTTATGTTAGGTATAACAATACTACTACATAATGGTTACATCATGGTATAATTACTTTCAACAATCATAACCTCCTATGTCGGTAGGCAACTATAAGTCTTATCTCGATGAACGGGATAGTCTAACATGTAACTATCCAAGTAACAAGCTTAAGCAATGTTCATAACCATAGTAATTCCGTAAACAGTATAACAACGCTATTAAAACCAAATTCAAGTCGGAAACAAATCAAGATTATGCTAACGTATATGTTCACTCACATGGTTTTGTATCAACAATCCAAACACATTAACATCACCAATATTCTTTCAAGATGTAGCAATTCATAATAGACATAGTAACGTAGTACTTACGAGAAATCGATGAAGAATAAAAGAGTACTTACGTCATTAAAGCCTTTGGAGACGTTCTTGGGAATTGGAAGAGCAAAAAGACAATTTTTGAGATGATTTGGAGAGGGTATGCGGTGCCTTTAGGTCAAGTTTCAATGTGTTTATGTTTCAAGACTAAGTCCCCTTTATATAGGAAAAGAATGGGTCGGTTTTTGACCCATTTAAAAACGGTTTTGGTAACAAAAAGGGTCCATATGCGGCGCATAGTGCTTTGCATAAGCATGGTATAGGCGGCGCCTAATGCAAAGCATAAGCTAGCATAGGGGGCGCCTAGTGTAATGTATTTAGGGGACATATGAGGCGCATAGTGTATGGCATATGAGATACTGAGACCAAATGCTTTAGCATAGGCGGCGCCTATGCTATAGCATACGTAAGAATGGGCGGCGCCTATGTCTTTGCATACTAGATTCCGAGACCTTAGGCTATAGTATAGGTTGTGCATTATTCGTGGCCTAGTTTTACCTAGGCCTAGCCTTCGTCGATGCCTATTTTGGCATGAGCAATGCTCAATACATAGACTTATGCATCACTATTCCTAACTTACCACCTTTACCATGCAATACGTCCAAATCGTCATTTGAAACCAATCTCCTCGTTGAATACCTCTTGCACCTATATTTGCTCAAAACCAATGAAAACGATTAGTACGATGGGTTGCCTCCCACCAAGCGCCTTAGTTTTGGTCGTGGTGCGACTCTTATTTTTGCATTTTCATTTTTCAAAAGCAAAATAAGTACAAGAATGAAAGAAAGACAAAATGAAAAACGATAAAACGATGGGTTGCCTCCCATATAGCGCGTTATTTATTGTCGTGGCTCGACATAGTTACCTCGAGTACTTAGACTTCGTCAAGGTAAGTGATGGCCATATAATTCATTGAGTCAAGAGGACCACAATAAGGTTTAATACGTTGGCCATTCACTTTGAAGACAACACCATTATTGTCTTCCAATTCGACTACTCCAGACGAGTAGACTTTGATCACTTTGTATGGACCAGACCACTTAGACTTTAACTTACCTGGGAAGAGCTTCAATCTGGAGTTGAAGAGAAGTACCATATCACTACTTTTGAAGTTTCGTCGAACAATCCGCTGAGCATGATACTTTTTCATTTGCTCCTTGTATATGCATGACCTTTCATATGCATGGAGATGGAACTCATCTAATTCGTTCAGCTGCTCTAACCTCAGATTCATTGCATCATCCCAATTCAAATTCAATTGCTTTAACGCCCACAATGCCTTATGCTCGAGCTCGATAGGTAAGTGACAAGCCTTCTCATAAACTAGTTGATAAGGGGACATGCCAATGGGTGTTTTGAATGCAGTCCTATATGCCCATAGTACATCATCTAGCTTCCGAGACCAATCCTTCCTATTCGCATTAACCATCTTCGCAAGAATTTGCTTGATCTCGCGATTGGAAACCTCTACCTGTCCACTAGTTTGTGGGTGATAAGGCGTGGCTACCTTATGTTGCTTGACACCATACTTGGCCAATACGGATTTGAATAGCTTGTTGAAAAAGTGAGATCCTCCATCACTTATAATAGTACATAGTACTCCAAAGTGAGAGAAGATATTCTTCTTTAAGAACGCTACAACACACTTTCCTTCATTGTCAGCCAACGCTACAGCTTCCACCCATTTCAAAACATAATCTACAGCAACCAAGATGTACTTCATTCCAAACGAATTTATGAATGGACCCATAAAATCAATACCCCACACATCAAAGAGTTCTACCTCAAGAATTTTGGACATGGTCATTTCATGGTGTTTTGAAATAGCACCTTGACACTAGCATTGGTCGCACCTTCTAACATAGTCGTAGGTATCTCTAAATATCAAAGGCCAATAGTAACCACTTTGCAATACTTTTCTTGCCGTCCGATTGCCTGCGTGATGTACTCCAACTTGGGAAGTGTGGCATGCTTCCAATATAGTAGGCACCTCTACATGGGATGTACATCGTCGAATAATACCATCCGCATATCGTCGAAACAAATATGGCTCATCCCAATAGTAGTGTTGTACGTCATGCATAAAATTCCTCCTTTGGTGGTAAGATAAATTGGCAGGTATCACATTACTCACCACGAAATTTGCAAAGTTGGCATACCATGGTAATTTCTCCATTGTTGTCGCTAATATCTCTTCGTCCTGGAATGCAACATCAATCTAAATTTCAGGTTGTGCCATAGGCTCATTCTCAAGTAGAGATAGGTGATCAGCCACTTGGTTCTCGCAATCTCTTCTATCTTTGACCTCAAAATCGAACTCTTGCAGCAGCAACACCCATCAAATTAACCTTGGTTTTGCATCCTTCTTTGTCATTAGATACCTAAGAGATGCATGGTCTGTATGAATGATCACCCTAGTACCCAATAGATAGGCACAAAACTTCTCAAACGCATACACAACCGCCAGGAGCTCTTGTTCAGTAACAGTGTAGTTCCTTTGGGCTTCATTTAAGACCTTACTTGCATAGTAGATAGGATGAAATAATTTCTTCTTTCTCTGACCAAGAACAGCACCAACGGCTACACCACTAGCATCACACATGACTTTGAACAGGAGAGACCAATCTAGTGCTACCATGATAGGGGCTTCAATGAGTTTTCCTTTAAGGCATTCGAATGCCTTTAAGCAATCTTCATTAAAGTCAAATTTCGCATCTTTATCCAATAGTTTGCACAATGGACTAGCAATTTTGGAGAAGTCTTTGTTGAACCGACGATAGAAACCTGCATGGCCAAGAAAACTACAAACTCCCTTTATCGAAATTAGAGGCGGTAGCTTCTAAATAACCTCTATTTTCGCACGATCAACCTCAATCCCTCTTTCGGAGATCTTGTGCCCAAGAACGATTCCTTCTTTTACCATGAAGTGGCACTTCTCCCAATTTAGCACAAGGTTGAATTCTACACATCTTTGCAACGCCATGCTTAGGTTTGCGAAGCACGCTTTAAAGGACTCACCAACAACTGAACAATCATCCATAAATACCTCCAAAGTGTCTTTAACCATATCAGAAAAATAGACATCATACAACGTTAAAAGGTGGTTGGTGCATTACATAGGCCGAATGGCATACGTTTGAAGGAAAACGTACCATATGGGCATGTAAAAGTTGTCTTCTCTTGGTCTTCGGGGGTAATACAAATCTTATTGTAGCCTGAATAACCATCAAGGAAACAAAACCATCCTTTCCCCGCTAATCAATCTAGCATTTGGTCCATAAATGGCATTGGGAAGTGATCTTTGAGTGTCCAAGAATTCAGCTTTTGGTAGTCCATGCATACTTTCCATCCAGTGATGGGTCTGAGTGAAATAAACTCTTTCTTCACATTGGCGACTACCTTCATGCATCCTTTCTTGGGAACACATTGTACCGGTCTTACCCATGTATTATCAGAGATAGGATACAGAACCCCTGCGTCTAACCACTTGATAATTTCTTTCTTTACCACTTCTTGCATAGGTGGGTTTAGACGTCTTTGATTCTCAATGATGGGTGTGCAATTTTCTTGAAGCTGAATTTTATGTGTGCAAATCCCAGGTGGAATACCAATAATATCCGCAATGGTCCATCCAATGGCTCTAATATACTTTCGTAGAATAGCAATAAGAGTTGCAACTTGTTGCTCACCCAAATCAGCTGCCACAATAATTGGAAGTGTGTTTCTGCTTCCTAAGAATGCGTACTTCAAATGACTTGGAAGCTCCTTTAATTCTAACATGGGTGGCTCTTCAATAGATGGCTTAGATGGTGGTGTGGGTCGATTCTTGAGATCAAGGTCCAGCTTCTTGGGAGTATAGCGATATGTCCCTAATCCCGATAGAGCACAAATAGCTTCTTCAGAATTTATTAATGGTCAGCTGATTTAGCATAGTCATAAATTTGCTGAACTTTGTGTCATCCGCCACCTTCTTTAATATTTGGGGAAAAGGTAGTGGTGGGTATGGAAGTGTTCTCTCCACGGCTTTCTTCTCCTCTTGCTTCCGTTTTTCCACTTTTGCAGGTTGCACGTCATTGGGTGTGATGTCCTTGACATCTTCCGCGGACTCTCTGCCTTGTGCGTTGTCATCCATGTCCGTAACTTTGTCAACCACTTGCTTGCCTTTTGCTGAAGTTTCCAGCACCTTACCACTTCTGATAGTGATGGCCATGCATGACCCATCATTCCTTGGGTTTTGCACAGTATCGCTAGGTAAAGTGCCAGCCTTTCTTTGATTGAGTGCTGCTGAAAGTTGGCTCAATTGCTGCTCTATTTGCTTGATTGAAGTGGAATGTGAATCAACTAATTGTTTTATGGAGGAAAAATCATTAATCACCTCCATTACTCCCACGCTCGTTGCTTCCACTCATTTCAATAATTTAGCCATCATGTCTTCCATACTTCCAGAACTAGATGTGGTGGTGTCACGTCTTCCAGGGGGAACGTACAAACCACTCTTTTCATTTTTGTTTTTCCAACTACCTTGGTCTTTGTTTCCAGATTTATCATAATAGTTCCGACCTTGGTTTCCTTGGGTATTCCCGCGGAAACCCCCCTGATTGTTCAAGTAGTTGGCCTCCTCTTCCGACTCAAATTCGTCTCTTCCTTTCGACACAATAGCTTTCACTTTTTCGATCTTCCCTGATAATAAATGCTTTGTAAAAGGATCCATTTGTGTTTTCATGTGTGCCATATCTTGATCACGTTCTTCTTCTCTTCTTCTTTGGTCTGCAGTCATGCCAATGGATAAAGTGGGGTTTGCTACCTCAGAATCCCTGGTATGCCAAGCTCTACTTTGTTTCGTCATACGATCTAGCATATTACTTGCCTGACCAAAGGTGAGGTCCATGAAAGATCCTCCAGTTGCATTATCCACCACTGGTTTAGTTATTGAATTCAAGGCTCTGTATAGTATCTCCATTAGGTGAACATTAGTCATGTGATGGTTTGGGCATCTCGCTAGCTTTGTCTTGAACCTCTCCTATGTTTCATGAAGAGCTTCAGTGGGAAGCTGACGAAAGTTGCTGATTTCATCTCTTAATTGTGCTCTTTTGGATGGCAGAAAGAATCTTTCTAGGAAAGCATCTCTCAATTGCCTCCAATTTATAATGGAATCAGGAGTCAGCCCATTCAACCATAGTGTTGCCTCCCCAGACAGAGACAATGGAAATAGACATAATCGAATTGTATTCTGACCAACACCAGGATTGTCAAATGACTTGCATGTAGAAATAAAGTTGATGAGATGCATATTTGGATCATCGTCTGCTAGTCCACCAAAAAAACCTTTGAGTTGCAATAACTGAATCATGGTGCTTGTGATGTTGAACTTGGCTCCGGGCGCTAATGGTGGAGGAATTATGGCTCCAGTGGCTCCGGCACCATCAAGATCATCATCGTCGTTGAAAGTTGGCTGCATAGGTTGGCGATCATACCTAAACTGAGCTTGTCGACCTCTTCGGTTGGCAGGTGTTATAATTTCATCATCACGCCTAGGGTTTAGTAACTCGTCATCACCTAAATCCTCATCGTTGGGATTTGTTGCTCGCCCAGGATTATCAATGTTTTGTTGTTGAACTTGAGCAGTGGCAAGAGCAGCTAATCTCGCCTGTTCCTATTGAGCAGCCATCCTTTCGATTTTTGCTTGTGCTTCCATTCTACCAATGCGTTGTGGTTCAGGATAGATAGTTAATAATGGTTGACCAGAGCTTCTAGTATGGGGCATGCACTGAATAAAAACCTGCAATAAACAAAAACAAAAACTGAATGTAAAAGTACGAGAATCTTTGACCAAAGGGTCTAGTAATTATCACAAACTTAATTGACACTCGTATTCCCCGGCAACGGCGCCAATTTTTGATAAAGCTCAATCTACAGCTCTCGTGGGAGTGTAAAGCGGTCGTTAGCAAATATAGAACACAACCTGGGTTAGGTATCGATCCCACAGGGAATAGCTTAGCCAACAAGTAAACAAAATTTCTAGACTTTTAGTGCAAGTCTCGTAAAAAGGGGGGTTGTAATGTGTAACCAAAGCAATAAAGTAAAAACTAAAAATAGCAAAGTAAAAAGTAAGAATGTTACGTAAGTTGTAAACAATGAGAATTGAAGCGTTAGGGTTGTGTCCACCTTCTGAGGAATACGTCTCTACTGGCTATGAGTGTGTAGAATGTCGACATGCATGTGCTTATAGAGAATTGTATTCGATGGTAAATCCAGGCGTCTTTTGACCTATTCGAGGATTATTTCACTTTAACTCTTTTGAGCTTAAAGCGTGTCTAACGGTACCAATTCTCCAAGAGGTTAATCCAGTTATGGCACTAACTTTTTAATAGGGGATGGGTCCCTACTTCCTTGACACTATCTCTTTTCCAGACAAATAACCTTTCTTTCGAACAAGTTAAATGTTATACTGGCGTATTCTTGCGTTTGCAACCACAAAGAATTTAGATTAAGATGAAGAGAATAATGATATAAGCAACATACGTGTCACGAACTCACAAACTCATAGCAATAGATAGTATCTCATTCGTCTTCCATAACCCCAACAGTGAAGTTTAGTTACCCATGAATGCTAAGGAGATCACGATTGAAATTGTTGTTATACCACAATATTGATTAATTTCGTGTAGCTCAAGTGGTAGGCGTTTATGCATGAATTCCTAGGCAAAGTAACGATTCTCTTGTTGCGGAAATTAAGAACAGATGAATAGAAGAAGAAAAATAGAATTAATGGAAAGATTAGAAGAGTTGTAGAATTGTTTGTAGAATAGAAGGAATGAAAGATGAATGATTGTTAAAAATATCTGGCATGATAGGGTATTTATAATTCCCATCTCCTAATCCTACTAAGCTAATGAAATATCTAACCAAATCCTACAAGGCTAATGAAATACTTAACCCAATTGTACTAGGTTAATGTAACATTCTCCTAATCTAAATAAACTAATGAAATACTTAACCCAATTGTACTAGGTTAATGTATCATTATCCAAATCCAACTAAGTTGCTGCTAGTCCCCAAAGTCTTCAGAAATGTTGTTTTAGCCCGGGACAGATTCTCCATGCATCACTTTTGGTCCTTTAGTCGTCCAAGCTCCTTTTCCTTCCTTCGTGAGCTTTCTTTGGCGTCAAGTAAGCCATAAAATGCTGAATTCTGCATCATTTATACCTGAAACTTTGCTAATTATGTTCGTTAGCTCACTTATAGGAAAAAGGACTAAACGTGCATGAAATATATAATTTATTCTCAAACATGGCACAAATATGGGCAAAATATATTGATATAGGCGCGTAATATCGCCTATCATCACTTATGCAAAACTGAACACTATGCAGCAGAAGGAAGAAGTTGTACTACAACAAGAACCACTACTAGTACAAATCAATCTTAAGCAAGGCCACCCATTTTATAACAAGTAATTTTATTGGAGAATAAAAGCGACACATATTATAGCAAAAATCACCACACATATGCGATAGACCAATACACAACACATTGTGAGGTTGGGAATCATTCAGCATATATGGTATTCAAACGCATGACGGAACTACTGCAATGAATTAGGCAACCTCATCGACCATTTTCACATCAAAAGAACATATTTAACGGATTGTCTACTCATAAAATTGACTCAAGAAACCATTATTTACAAAAGTCCTCAATATAAAAGATGCTGACTTTACGTTAAATATAAGGAGAATCTGTCTACCCAAAAAATTGGCTCAAGAGAAACTATTTCTTATTATAAACCACAATATAAAAATGCAGATTTTACTTTAAATATCAGGAAAGCTTGATTACATAAGCTCAACTAGAAGAAGATACCACAACAAAAAAAATCATAAGCATAAATCAGCTCAAGAAATGAAGACCTTAGGGAAAAAAAGATTTAAACTTTAGTATCCAGAGAACATATTCAAACTAAGAAATATCTGAATTAGAACTCAACAAGGAAAAATAGCAAGAAAACAGCACAAATGTCAAAATAACAGTCACAAAAACACATCCTAAATTGGAACTAACACATCAGGACATAACCAGAAAACAATAATCCACAAGCACATAATCCCAAAATGCAAGAATCAGCTAAAACTAACAACTCCACAATCCCAAAATTAAAGAACTAGCAAAAACTAACAACCCCACAAGCTAAAAATCAAAGAATCAACAATAACTAACTACCCCACAAGCTCAAAATCCAAGAATCAGCAAAAACTAACAACCCCACAAGCTCAAAATCAAAGAATCAGCAAAAACCAACAGCCCCAAAATCCCAAAATCTAAGAATCAACAAAAACAAACACCCCCACAAGCTCAAAATCAAAGAATCAGCAAAAACCAACAGCCCCAAAATCCCAAAATCCAAGAATCAGCAAAAACTAACAACACCACAATCTCAAGATCCAAGAATCAGCAAAAACAAACAACCTCACAATCCAAAATAATAGAAAAACACAAATAAAGCATGAATATACAGCCAAAAAACTCACCGTACAGCCATCAATTACATGAGTGTCCTTAAGAACTCTATTAAGAACATTAGGATCTGCAAATAAAACAAAACCAAATCCTCTAGGCTTTCCAGCAATCTTATCTCTGATTAATACAGTCTGTAAAATATCACCATACACTTGAAAATACTCCTTTATTTTCTTTCTGTTTTTTCCCATGATATCCCACCAATAAAAAGCTTTCCTTTATCTGAATCCATGCTTTTTTCCTCTCTTCCTCTCTACTTTTTCTCTATATATAAGGTGTATATATGTATAACAATATCCAAAAGTCACGTCATGATAATGTTAAGCAAAAACACATGAAACGCCCAGAAAACAATCACAAGTCAGCTAATTTAAACAAAACTCCATAAATACAAATCCTAAAATTCAAAAATCAGCAAAAACTTACAACACCACAAGCTCAAAATCAAAGAATCAGCAAAAACTAACAACCCTAAAGTCCCAACATCCAAGAATCAGCAAAAATTAACAACCCCACAAGCTTAAAATCCAAAAATCATCAAAAACTAACAAGCTCACAATCCTAAAATCCAAGAATCAGCAAAAACTAACAACCCCACAATCCCAAAATACAAGCATCAGCAAAAACTAACAACCCCACAAGCTCAAAATCCATGAATCAGCAAAAACTAACAAACCCACAATCCTAAAATCCAAGAATCAGCAAAAACTAACAACCCAACAAGCACAAATACATAACTAATCAAAAATAATGAAACACCAGAAGCTAAAATAGAGTAAAAAAACTCACCGTGCGGCCATCAATTACTTGAGTATCTTGAAAAACTCTATCAAGAACACTAGGATCTATAAATACAACAAAACCAAATCCTCTAGGCTTTCCAGTAATCTTATCTATCATTACAACAGTTTGTAAAACATCACATACACTTGAAAATACTCCTTCATCTTCTCTTCTGTTGTTTCCCATGATATTCCACCACTAAATAGCTTTCCTTGATCTGAATCCATATGTTTTTTTCCCTCACTCTCTTTGTATATGGTATGTGTATATTATGTATACCAAAAAAAAGAAAGCATAAATTTTGAGTATGTATATCTCTCTTTGGGTTAAGACAAAGAGAAAGTGAGGGTTTATGTAGGAGAAAAGTGGGAAAGTGAGGTGAATGAAGATGAATTTGGGATAAGAAATGGACGGTTGTGATTTGATTAGATCAATGGTTGTGATGAGTTTTTCATTTTGTTTTGTAGTTTTCACCTAGTGTCTGATATCTGTCATGAAGCTTTGTTTCTAATTTGAATCGCGCATTATTGACTAATCTAGATCTCACACTATGAGTTATTATTTGATTAATGATATTTTTGTTTTGTTTTGTAGTTTCTCACCTAGTGTCTAGTATCTATTGTGATGCTCTGTCTAGTTTGGATAGCACATTCTCGACTAGTCTAGATCGCACACTACATGCTGTGATTTGATTAGATCAGTGATGGTGATGATATTTTTGTTTTGTTTTTCGGTTTGCTATCTAATGTCTGGTATTTGTTATGAAGCTCTGGCTATTTCGAATCGTGTATTGTCGATTAACCTGGATCACACACTACAGATTGTAATTTGATTAAATCAATGGTGTTTATGAGATTATTTGTTTTGTTTTTTCAATTTCTCATCCAGTGTCTGATATTTGTCTTGAATCTCTGTCTAATTTGGATCGTGCATTAGCGACTAATGTGGATCGCATACTACGAATTGTTATTTGATTAGATCAATGGTGGTGATGAGATTTTCTTATTTTGTTTTGTAGTTTCTCACCTAGTGTCTGGTATCTGTCATGAAGTTATATTTAATTTGGATCACGCATTTATTTTCAATAGCGCATTATCGACTAATCTGGATCGTACACTACGAGTTGTGATTTGATTAGATCAATAGTGGTGATGAGATTTTTTGTTTTGTTTTTTTCAGTTTCTCATCCAGTGTTTGATATTTATTGTGAAGCTCTGTCTAATTCGGATTGTGCATTATCGACTAATGTGGATCGTACACTACGAATTATTATTTGATTAGATCAATGGTGGTGATGAGATTTTTTATTTTGTTTTGTAGTTTTCCACCTAGTATCTGGTATCTGTCGTGAAGTTCTATCTAATTTGGAGCATGCATTTAATTCGAATTGCGCATTATCAACTAATTTGGATTGCATGCTATAGTTGTGATTTGATTAGATCAACGGTGGAGATGAGACTTTTTGTTTTGTTTTGTTTTTTAGTTTCGCACCTAGTGACTAGTATCTATAGTGAAGCCCTATATAATTCAGATCGCGCATTATCGACTAATCTGAATCGCAAAATATAAGTTGTGATTTGATTAGATCAATAGTGGTGATGAGATTTTTTGTTTTGTTTTTCAGTTTCGCACTTAGTGTCTGGTATCTGTTGTGAAGCTCTATCTAATTCTAATTGTGAATTATCCACTAATATGGAACGTACACTATGGATTCTTATTTGATTAGATCAATGGTGGTGATGAAATTTTTTGTTTTGTTTTGTAGTTTCTCACCCAGTATCTGGTATCTGTCATAAAACTCTGTCTAATTTGGATCGCGCTTTATCGACTAATCTGGATTGCAAACTAGAAGTTATGATTTGATTAAATCAGTGATGGTGATGAGATTTTTTGTTTTGTAGTTTTCCACCTAGTGTATAGTATCTATCGTGAAGGTCTATTTAGTTCTAATCGCCCATTATCGACTAATTTGAATTGCACGCTACAAGTTGTGATTTGATTAGATCAATGTTGGTGATGAGATTTTTTGTTTTGTTTACAGTTTCCCACCTAGTGTCTAGTATCTATTGTGAAGCTCTGTCTAATTCGGATCGTGTATTATCGACTAGTTTGGATCGCACACTACGAGTTGTGATTTGATTCGATCAATGGTGGTGGAAGAATTTTTGTTTTGTTTTTTAGTTTACCACTTAGTGTCTGGTATCTGTTGTGAAGCTCTGTCTAATTCGGATCGTGCATTGTTGATTAATCTGGATCGCACACTGGTGATTGTAATTTGATTAGATCAATGCTGGGGGTGGATTTTAGTTTCCCACTTAGTGTATGTTATCTGTCGTGTAGCTCTCTAATTTGGATCGTATATTATTGACAAATCTGGATCGCACAATAAAGGTTGTGATTTGATTAGATCAGTGATGGTGATGGTATTTTTGTGTTGTTTTCTGATTTCCCATCTAATGTTAGGTATTTGTTATAGAGCTCTGGCTAATTCGGATTGCGTATTGTCGATTAATATGGATCGCACACTACAGATTATGATTTGATTAAATCAATGGTGTTGATGAGATTTTTTGTTTTTTTTTTATCAGTTTCTCATCCAGTGTCTGATATCTGGTGTGAATCTCTGTCTAATTCAGATCGTGCATTATCGACTAATTTGGATCGCACACTATGGATTGTTATTTGATTAGATCAATGGTGGTGATGAGATTTTTTATTTTGTTTTGTAGTTTCTCACCTAGTGTCTGGTGTCTGTCGTGAAATTCTATCTAATTCAGATCACACATTTATTTTGAATAGCACATTATCAACTAATCTGGATCGCTCACTACGAGTTGTGATTTGATTAAATCAATTGTGGTGATGAGATTTTTTGTTTTGTTTTTTCAGTTTCTCATCCAGTGTTTGATATTTATTGTGAAGCTCTATCTAATTCGGATTGAGCATTATCGACTAATGTGGATCAAACACTACGGATTGTTATTTGATTAGATTAATGGTGGTCATGAGATTTTTTATTTTGTTTTGTAGTTTTCCACCTAGTGTCTGGTATCTGTCGTGAAGTTATATCTAATTTGGATCATGCATTTAATTCAAATCGCAGATTATCGTCTAATTTAGATCGCATGCTACGAGTTGTGATTTGATTAGATCAATGGTGGAGATGAGACTTTTTGTTTTATTCTGTTTTTTAGTTTCGTACCTAGTGTGTAGTATCTATAGTGAAGCCCTGTCTAATTCAGATCACACATTATCGAGTAATCTTGAGAGCAAAATATAAGTTGTGATTTGATTAGATCAATAGTGGTGATGAGATTTTTTGTTTTGTTTTTCAGTTTCCCACTTAGTATCTGGTATCTGTTGTGAAGCTCTATCTAATTCGAATTGTGCATTATCCACTAATCTGGATCGCACACTACGGATAGTTATTCGATTAGATCAATGGTGGTGATGAGAGTTTTTGTTTTGTTTTGTAGTTTCTCACCTAGTATCCGGTATGTGTCATAAAGCTATGTCTAATTCGGATCGCGCATTATCGACTAATCTGGATCGTAAACTACAAGTTATTATTAGATTAAATCAGTGATGGTGATGAGATTTTTTGTTTTATAGTTTTCCACCTAGTGTATGGTATCTGTCGTGAAGCTCTATTTAGTTCCAATCGCCCATTATCAACTAATTTGAATCGCACGCTACAAGTTGTGATTTGATTAGATCAATGGTGGTGATGAGATTTTTTGTTTTGTTTGCAGTTTCCCACCTAGAGTCTGGTATCTATCGTGAAACTCTATCTTATTCGGATCGCGTATTATCGACTAGTTTGGATCGCACACTACGAGTTTTGATTTGATTCGATCAATGGTGGTGGTGAGAATTTTTGTTTTGTTTTTCAGTTTACCACTTAGTGTCTGGTATCTGTCGTAAAGCTCTGTCTAATTCGGATTGCGCATTGTTGATTAATCTGGATCACACACTGGCGATTATGATTTGATTAGATCAATGGTGGGGGTGGTTTTTAATTTCCCACTTAGTGCATGGTAGCTGTCGTGTAGCTCTCTCTAATTTGGATCGTGCATTATTGACTAGTCTGGATCGCACATTACAAGTTGTGATTTGATTATATCAGTGATGGTGATGAAATTTTTGTTTTGTTTTGTAGTTTCCCACCTAGTGTTTGGTATCTGTCGTGTAGCTCTGTCTAATTCGAATAGCGCATTATCGACTAATCTGTATCGCACTCTACAAGTTGTGATTTGATTAGATCAACGATGGTGATGAGGCTTTTTATTTTGTTTTTTAGTTTTCCATCGAATGTCTGGTATCTCTTACGGAGCTCTGTCTAATTTGTATTGCTCATTGCTGATTAATCTAGATCACACACTATAAGGCTCATTTTCAGGATGACATTCTTCACGGGATTTTCTCCATATTCAGTGTCAAAACATGAGACTAGTGATTTTGTCCATTGAGATAAGGAACGAACAGTTATGATTTGATGAGATTAGTGGTGGTGATGAGATTTTTTTTTTTTTTTTCAGTTTCCCACCTAATGTTCGATATCTGTTATGGAGATCTTTCTCATTTGGATCATGTATTGTCGACTAATCTAGATCGTGCTCTACAAGGTCCATTCTGAGGATGACGCTTTCAATGAAAATTTCTCCATATTCGGTGCCCGAACTTGAGACCGTTGATTTTCTCTATTAGGACAGGAAATGAACGGTTATGATTTGATGAGATCAGTGGTGCTGATTAGATTTGGAATGTTATATATGATTGACGCAGACGGATAAGTACTCGAGCCAGAATCTTCACATTGAAGTCTCTTTTATATAACTGTGGTATCTGAATTAATTTTCACGTATCACAACTAAATTCAATGGATAATATTACACCTCTCATCAACAACAAATATCTAATAATTAATTCAATTAAAACAACATTAAATATTAATTCTTACATTCCTTACATAAATCACAAGAATCTATTATACTTCACATAATATTAGTTAAACTTCATTAATTAATATACATAAGAGGAAAATATTATTATATTTTGAACATAAGAGGCAAATATACCCCCCAAAATATTCAAATTTTAAATATTGGAATTAAATAAGGTTGTTACAATAAATGTACTTTGGTCAAACTTATATAGTTAATTTTCCACCTCTCTCTTACCAAGGGAATATTTACTTCACCCTATGAGTTGTTTTTTTGTTTTTATTATAGTACAATATTTTGTTCTCATTCTCAAATAATAATATTTTTTCATCAAATGTTAATATTCTTAGTAACTAAGTTGTTTGAACTTTTTAAAAATATTATATATTTTTTTGTTATAGTTAATTTTTTTAGACTTTTTAAAACTATTATTACCCTTATATTATATTTTTTAAAGATATACTATTTTTGAAATTGAATTTGCCCAAAAAGCCATTTTACATATTCTCATTTTTAAAAATTATATTTATTATTACTTTCAAAAAAAAGGGACTATTTTTTGAAATATTCTATTTCCTTCCTTTCATTTTATGTGGTTAATTTGACTCGACTCGAAATTTGACGAAAAAGAAGGAATTTTTAAACTTGTATTGTAAAACAATTTAGTTTTTCCTTGGGATAATCTAAAATTGAAAGCGTGACGCATAAAATGAGAAAGAGAAAAATAGTACTAATATCAAACGTCATATTTTCAGATCGAAAAATAACAACAACAACAACGTATTTGGTGTATTCTCATAAAGTGAAATTTTGAGAGGTAAAGTGCACACAATTTATATTAGAGACTCAAGCTGAAGTAGAAAGACTATTTCTGATAGACCCGAATTAGGACTTTTTCAGACCAAACAACAATAACGTACCTACTGTATTCACATAAAGTGGGATTTGGAGTAATAAAATATACACAATCTATGTTCCTAACTTGGAATGAAGCAGAGAGACTGGTTTTAATAGACTCTGACAAATTTTCGGACAAAACCAACATATTTTAGTATCAAACGTCATATTTTTAGATCGAAAAATAATAACAACAACAATAACATATTCAGTGTAATCTCATAAAGTGGAATTTGAGGAGATAAAGTGTACACAATTTATATTGCCGAATCAAGTTGAAGTAGAGAGACTCTTTACCAAAAAATCATATTTCTTCATCTCTTGTCTACAGTGTACAAAGGGGAGCCTTGGAGTAACTAGTAAAATTACTGAATGCAAGTTAAGGCAGCGTACAATACACCTTTATAATGAGCGCTTTTTCGATAGCCCGGACTGAATTTTCTCTTTTCGTCTACAGTGTACTAGTAGTAGTATAGATAACCACTATCTTGCACAATAAAAGAGAGTTGTATTTAAACTTTCCTTCAAAATTTTCTTGATTTCACTTTCCAAAAAAGTAACCAAAAAAACTTCAAAAAAGACCCAAACAACAATGGAATAATCAATCAAGG
The DNA here is from genome assembly GCA_030864225.1 of Capsicum baccatum var. pendulum. NCBI lineage: Eukaryota > Viridiplantae > Streptophyta > Magnoliopsida > Solanales > Solanaceae > Capsicum > Capsicum baccatum. The sequence goes on along the minus strand of CM061560.1, from coordinate 1,743,447 downwards.
ATCCAAAAAAAATGGACTTGCCCACAAAGCCATTTTGCATATTCACACTTTTCTTTTGGTTACATTTACCTTTCTTAAGATAACCCCACTAGATAAATCTGATTCAGATTACACTAAGTTAGTGTACAAAGGTTGTGCTAAACAAGATTTGTCAAATCCATCTGGTGTTTACTCACAAGCACTTGGTTGGGATTGAGGTGTTGTTGTGGTTGTACTGAGCACTTTAGACATGATTTGAAATTAAACAGAGAAAAATGGTTAGTTATGATTCATATGGCACACTTCACTTGTTTGCGATTGAGGTTTTATGGTTGTAGTATTGAGCACGTTTAAGAAAATGCTCTAGTTTCCCTATAAAACACATTAAATTATCTATGGAAGAAAAAGAGAGAAGTATTTCCTGTTTTATCAAATTATGGTTATCCAAAATTAGCACATTTAGATATTAGTTGAGCTTAAATGCGCAAACCTAGTCTTCAACTATATCACATTCAACTTGTTTGGGATTTAGGTGTTGTAGTTGTAGTAGTAATATTGAGCGCGTTTAAGAAAATTATCTAGTTTAATCACACAAAATTATCTATAGATTTCCCATTCACACTATATTTATCCAAAAATGAGCAGGTTTAGACATTAGTTGAGCTTAAACGGGGAAACATGGTTAGTCAGGATTCATTTGGCTGAAACCCAACTTGTTTGGATCGAGGCACTAATATTGTTCTTATTGTATTGAACGCAATTAAGAAAATTCTCTAGTTTCTCCCAATTGATGAGGACTACTTGGTAATTTATCCATGTTGTGCATGTTTAGACATGACCTGAGCTTAAACGGGGAAACGTAGTTAGTGTGTATCTTATATATCTCCTCAGATAAATTGACTTTTGCATTTTGGCATTACATTTCTATACTCGACTTTCAATCGACGGTGTTATCAATAAGTACTGAATTCTAATGATTTATAGTACTTTACTTAATAAATGAACTGCCAATGATTTATAGTACTTTGCCTAATTCCTTGGTACATATTTTCGCCATAGCGCCATTGATCTTAACATTATTGATCTGTATGCCTAACATAGCTAGACAAACCAGAATATAAGGATATGCTAAAGTTAGACAGACGAAAGCTAGTATGACTTGTACTACTTTGTATTCCTCTGTATAATGCTTGCCCTGTGTTTTTACTTTTGCAGGAGAGACTTGAAGTTATCTGTAAAAAGGCAAAGAATTCAACTTTTATTTCTGGTACTGAGGCTACAAATATATCAAAGGAGATTTAGAAAGTGTAGAAGAGAAGAATAGTGAAAAGCACTTTGTGCAATGAGCAGAGCTCTCGGAGCCACTACATAGTATCAATCCTAAATATATGTTTAACGATGTCTAAATGGAAAGAGTTTCATTTGTTTACTGTTTCCAACAAGGATATGTCTTCATCTTTTACGAAGGAAGCTAAATATTATTGCAGATGATTATTGAGGTTTCAACAGTAGGAGGGTGACTAATGGTTGTCGATATGGCTGGTTCCGAGAATATAGAACAAGCTAGTCAAACTAGCATGGAAGCAAAAATACAGGTAAAACTCCGCGGTTTTTACTTACCTCATTTTTTTAAAGTTTATTTCCAGATTTCCTATGAACAGTAATTTGAAATGTATGATTTTAGATCTTGATGCATTTGATACTAATCCGACAATCAAATTATGCAGATTGCAAAGATCAAATAGGGAAACAGTGCACTTAGAAGGGTGGTTGGGTTCATTGCTAACGGTGATTCCCACGTGCCATACCGAGATAGCAAGTTAACTATGATCTTACAGGTACTACATCTTGTGTATATAACATATCTATGTTGCTTAGATCCTTAAAAAATGTTGCTACCTCCGTATTGAATCATCCAAAAATTAGTAATTTTTGGAGGATCTTATGCGCACCAGCATCATTTTGTAAGGAACCAAGCGACATAGCCACAAACAGTTTGGGAGTTGTACTAGTCGTTGTAATAAGATGATTCAACTATTTCGTGTAGGATTCTTTTGAGGATAACAAGTCAAAAATTCTCATGATACTGTGTGCCATTCCAGATCCTAAGGAGCTCCACAAAACCATCTCTACTATAGAGTACGGTGGAAAAGCAAAATGCATTATCCGTGGCCCTCATACGCCGTTGAAGGAGAAAGGTGCAGAAGATTCTTCCTCAGCAGTTATTTTAGGGTCAAGGATTGAGGCAATGGATCAGTTTATCCACAAGCTTTAGATGGAGAATAAGCTCAAAGAGAAAGAGTGTAACGAAGCTAAGAGAAAGCTTATGAAGAAAGAAGAAGAAATTGTTACGTTAAGGTATAAACTTGAATTAGCAGTACAAGGAGGAGTGGAGACAATGGAGGAGGATGTCATTGTTAAAGTAAACGAGCGAACTCAAATGTTGAAACATGAATTTGAAAAGAAGATACAGCGGTGTCAGAAAATGGCAAATGAATTCATAGAGATGGAATAGAGTAAGATGGAAGATAGAATCTTGCAGCAGCAACAAGAGTTTGAAATGCTTAAAAGGTGCTCGTAGGAGATCTAGGCCGAGCTTTGGCATTCAAGGGTTGTCAATAGATCAACAGAAATGAAGGGGAACAGCTTTGGGAAAAGGCCACTGGAGATTTACTCTGAAGATGCAGGAATGGTGAAATCTATGGATTTGGATAGATCTATTGATATGAACTGTGGAAAGTAGGATGCGGTCGTCGATAAAGCGGAAAGTAACACAGTTGAAGCGTTTTTGGGCTATCCTAGCATAAGTGATACAAGAGAAGTTGAAGATCCTTCTATCGATTTGTTGCAATATTTCACCAACAAATCGTTCTTGAGCATCGTGTTCGAGGAGAAAGAAGAAGGTAACGATAGTGAAGGGGATAAAGAGAACCCCTCTGTCAAGAATGTGCAAAAAGAGGTTATTGAGGAAAAGACAAGACATTCCGCCATGCTCCATCACGAGTTATTGCATGCAACAATAGTAGAAGATCGTTCCGATGATCTTTCTAGTGATATTGTCCCTTCAAGAAAAGAACTAATTCAAAATATATTCAAACTTTATGGAAATTCTAGAGAACTCTCTCATCAGTGTATAACAACTGAATCTAAATCACCTCCAGTTAAAGAAATCGGAGAGAATTCACCTATAAGAAAATTACATAATCTCTCTAGTGAGAAAGTTAACGATTCAAATGAGAACTTCAACCCTAAATTTGAAACCATAGGCGTTGATCTGGAAGTGCACGTGAAATGGGAAGATTTATCAAATGAAAATCCTGGGATTATTATCACTACACTGAAGGTTATTAAAGGTTTAATGTTAGCCGATTTACACAAGCTGATCGAGATATATCTTGGCGCTGACAATCAAGAACTCAATTTCCTGGTAAGTAGGATATTTTATACTTGAGAAGCTTCAAAATGTCTTGATTTTACATATTCATGATAACAGTTCTTTGATATCATTCATTATAACAGTTCTTCGATATCATCTATGATAACAATTCTCCTATATCATCTACATGTCTCTGTTTATACTTAAATAGCTTCAAAATGTCTCTGTTATATTTATGATGACAATTCTTCGATATCATCTACATGTCTGTGTTTTATATTCTAGTAGCTTCAAAATTTCTGCATATTTACATATTCGTGATAACAATTCTCTGATATTATCTACATGTCTGTGTAATGTGTTTATACTTAAGTAGCTTCAAAATGTCTCTGTTTACATATCTATATGATAACAATTCTCCAATATAATCTACATGTCCGCGTTTACGCTTTTAAGTAGGATATTTTATACTTAAGTAGCTTCGAAATGTCTGTGTTTATACTTAAGTAGCTTCAAAATGTCTGCGTGTTTATACTTAAGTAGGATGTTTTATATTTAAGTAGCTTCAGAATGTCTGTGTTTACATGTCCATGTGATAACAATTCTCCGATAACATCTACATGTCTGTGTTTGTACTTAAGTAGCTTCAAAATGTCTGGCTTTACACATTTGCGATCACAGTTCTTCGATATCATCTTACATGTATGAGGAACGACTTCCTAATCCAGATTTCTTCTACCGAAATAAATAGGACATATTTGGAGCGCCAATGTCTAAAGAAGAGGAGTCCATCACACCAGTGAGTAGTAAGCTGCCATTGTTCAACTTCAACAAGAAGATAAATGGCTACCTAGCTTGTTTGTGTCCGGTGAAGGGAACCAAACAACCTATTTATGAACTATTTTCATCGTTGGAAAATAAGCTCCCATTAACTCTAAAGTCACATAGCATAGAGGGTCACTGAGAACAAGATGATCCTTAGGTGAAATGGTTGTTTGTATACGCTTGTGAACACACGTTCTTATGCTCGAATATGTGACTTGTTTTGCTCTATTAGAGTATTAACAATGAAGGTTGAACATGTATATTTTGTAATCATATGCTAAAATATGTGACTTGTTTTGCTCCACTGGAGTATAAATATGAAGGTTGAACATGTATAATTTGTAATCATATGCTAAAATATGTGACTTGTTTTGCTCTACTGGAGTATAAACATGAAGATTTAACATGTATATTTTGTAATTATATACTAAAATATGTGACTTGTTTTGCTCTACTGGAGTATAAACATGAAGGTTGAACATGTATATTTTGTAATCATACTGAATGGCCTATTTTAGGAGCAATGCATCCAACACAGTTTTATTTCCAATTGCAAAAACTCAAATATATCATTTTATATATGACTTCGTGACAACTAATCTCAAGATTCAAGTTCATGATAACACATAGTTAGTGGCTGATGCAGGATTTTTACTAAAGGGGGTCAAAAACAGAAAGCAAAAAAAAAAAATTAAAAACCTATCGTGAATGGGTCTCAAACCCAAGACCGACAGGCCCTTTGCGTGAAAGTTTGCACCCCCTTTGCCACTGAATCAAGTTTTTTGATTGTGTCAGGGAGGTCAAATTAATATATATACACATAGAAAATAAATCATACATATATACAATATAATTTTTTGATGAAAGGGGTTTGGATCTGAAGTCCACGTAGATCCGCCCCTGCATGTGGTCCGTTTTAGGTCTAGACTACTCAGCGTGAATTTATTCTTTGGATGACATCACATCAAGCTTTCGTACATGTAAACTTAAATTCTGCCTTTTAAATTAAAGCTCTTCACTTTTCTTTCTTATTTTAAATGTCAGATTTACCTAAAGCTCTTCACTATTCTATTTCTTTTTTGAAATTATTTTAATGTAGAAAATGTTACTATAATAGGTGAATCACTGTACCTAGTGGGGAAATACACAGTAAATAGAAGGTTAAAGTAAGAAAAAGAATGATAGAGGGGAGCGTCATGAGGTAATATTTTTTTGTGTGTGGAAAGGAATGAATGAAGGTAAAAGTCAGATCAATTATTAACACTGTACAAATGAATAGAATGGACCCAAAAGAAAAAATAAGTACGAGTGAATAGAATGGTCATTTTTATAAACAAAATTTGATGTATCTTTGGCAGAATAGGACTCTGTACCTATGTGTCACGCCAAAGATAATTATTCACAAGAATACAACAACATAACAGTAAAATTTCACAAATAAGGTCTGAAGTATACGTGAATCTTACCACCACCTCAATATCTGTCTACCTATATAAATGTTTATTTGGTTTGGAATATCACCGGTAAATATGTGGTGGGTTTGATAATATTTTTTCATCATTAACTAAAAGTTTCAAATTTGAACACTAACATTAAGAAAATTGTTGTTGATAGGTATTTTTCGTGAAATAAGACTTGTTTGAAGGAATGTATATTGGTTGGATTACTAAATTTCGAATATTAGAAAGTTAAAGAAATTGACTTATCTTTTTAAGAATCTTTTAAAATATTGAAATATCTACTTGTATAGGTTTCTAAGGTAGACTTTGATATATTTCATAATTCTACAAAATATAGTTGTTATTTTTACAGTTTAGAATGTTTCTAAAGGCTATAAATATTACATATCCCATCACTTCTTCCTTTTAAAGAATAAAATTATACGATAAATGTGTTTGTGAAAATATTAAAATTTTATAAATGTTTTATTGGAAGGAATGCTGATTAACCGATAGAATTGTAATTTTATAATATTGTCTGTTCTGCAAAAGTCAATAAAATATCGTGCATTGTTTTACACGACTCTAAAAAAATATTAACTGGAAAAAATATTTTCAAAATTTAACCTTTATTTATATCCTAACATATTTGGTATTTTCTTGAAACAATAACTGTTTTTAGTAATAATGATAGATAATTTGAGACAAACGAATATAGCACTACCACTATCCACCTTTATTTTTTACTATAGTAAAACAAATCACTTTTACCATATTATTAAGTTATCAACACTAAATTCTTATTGATTTTTTCTTTCAATTTTCCCAATAACAGAAGTTTTAGTATACCCAATAACTCTTTTTTATTTTTAATTCACCTAATAGTTAATGAGATGAACCGACTTATAATGATGAAGGATGCTCTAGTAAAAATATCAAGTTTTCAAAACATGTCAAGTCGAATATAAACAAATAAAAATAAACGGAGAAAACATAATATTTGTGGACCAAAATAAATACTTAAAAAGAAGCACCACATGTAAATCATCACTTTTTCCCATAGAAGGATCAAATTGCATTCATGTGTGAGTGACAATTACTAGTGTACTGTATCCATTGCACATGTTTAATACTTATTTTTATCAACTTATCGAAAATGACCCTTTTAATTACTTGAAAACGACACATGCGTCCTCTTTATTAAACCCTACATTTCCTCAAAATCTAATTTACACCCCCAAAATAAAATTAATTTTCTGTTTTACACCCTTTTTTATTTAATTTTATGAAAACATTATAACATTATAGTATTTAATTTTAGAATTTATTTTTTAGTATACATGATATGGCTAAAATAAGGTATTTGTTGGTGCATTACATATTGGGTATTAATTCTTGTGGTTTAGTTTTGTCTCTAAGTTAATGTTTAAATGGGAATAACTAATTAAGCAACCAAAATTTTAGTACTGTATTAATTTGTGTTGACAATTACAATGATAGGGCTAAATAAGGTATTACAAACAAATTTAATTTGTTGGTGCATTGCATATATGGTATTAGTTCTTCTGGTTTAATTAATTATTTGATTCTTAGTTATGTTTAAATGAAGATTATTAAATAAGCAACTTCACCAAATCTAGTTATGAAAATTTACAACATGATTAATGCGGCAAGATACTGTTTTACAACAAAGTGGAAGTGTAGATTAATTAAATAATGGGGATTGTCAAATCATGTTTAGTTAGATTGCTTCATAAAAAAAATTATGTGATTACACTCTTTAATTACGCGTGATACTGTTTGGAAATTAGACTCTTTAGGATGGTCATTTGTTATCTCCCTTTGTGGGCTAATATAAATAGACAGTGTTGGGGTTATTTTTGAGTCATTTGTTATCTCCCTTTGTGGCCAATGAAGAAATTTTTCATCAATTTTTGAGGCCTATACAAATAAAAAGAAGTATATTATATATATAAATACCTAAAAAAATAAATAAATTTGGGCAATGATGAAATTTTTATAACGTAAAAGTTTTATGATTCGTATCTTGGCAACATGAGTTAGGATGACTAATAAATCAGCAACCACTTCGTATGTCGTATTTAAAATCTAATCTGAGAACACCATTTAAAAAATTATATATTTTTATACATATAAGCACACAAATATTTTCAATTTATTTTGATAATTATTTATTTGTTAAAACATTTTTATTTACAAGTGTTTATCCAGGTTGGGAATGCTTGACGGGAGTGACATTTAACGAAGAGTTTAAATTTTGTGTTTGCATTTTTTATATTTTTACACTTGTACAAAATATAAATTATAGTGTAAAATTTATGTTTTGGGCATTGGACTGAAATGCTTTTTACAAATGTTCATCACGTATTTAGGCAAATATAGGTCATTAATATTTATATTAAAAAATTAAATTAATTTAGATATTTACTCAATTAATTCATACTTATACATTGAAAGATATTTCATAGATTTTTCATTAATATAATTTTTCTGATATTTTTTATTTTTCACGCGATTCTCATAACGATTTAGGCAAATTTAGGTCATTACTAGTTATATTAAAATTGATATAGATGCTTAATCAAATAATTCACTTTTTTGCATTAATGGATATTATGTAGATTTTTTTTCTTAAAATAATTTTTCTTTATTCAATTTTTTCTTTATGTACATATTTATATATTTTGCTTATATATATATATTTTACGATAGCATACACGTTATATTATTTTAATATATATTTTATATTTATATTTACATGCATTGATTTTTTTTCTTTTTCGTTTTTTCTTTTTATAATAAACTTAAGTCTGACCGGGAACTGTATTTGTAGATTCTGAAGGGTGTCTAACCCTTCCCTTCACAATAATTTGAATCCTTACCTAGAATCTAAATTGATTTCGTTATACTCCCTTCGTTTTGAAAAGAATTACCTACTTTGATTTGGCACAAAGTTTGAGAAAATTAAAAAAAAAATTGAATCTTGTAGCCTTAAATTAAAGTAGTGTCAAATGTATCAAAATGTCCTTTAATCTTGTGGTCATAAACATGTCATTTGGAAAGTTTAAATTAAAGTATTGCCACACGAACTAAAAAGGAAAGTAAGTCATTTCTTTTTAAACGGAGGGAGTACTTGTTAATAAATAAATAGGTTTCCTATTTTCTCTTGAGAATTAGGTGGCGACTGTGTTGACACCCAATTTTGACCTCCCGATATCACTTTTAGGCTGTTATTATATCAAAATTATTTAATTTAAATTATCAATATTTTAAAATATTATTCTTACAATGAGTACATACTGACGTGTCGCATTTATAATTAAAGGAAATGCATAAATTATTTATTAGCTTTTAGTATCATTGTCATAATTTTTTTAAACTCAAATTCAGCAGTTTATGTAATTTTTATTAATATTTATTAAATTATTCTCCACGTAGTTATGCACATCCACATTTTTGCAAACACAACATCTAGTTTTCCATTATTTAGCATTATTTATTTTATTAAATTATCTATTGTTAATTATTATTATTTATTATTTAATTATTATTATTATTATTATTATTTATTACTTATTATTTAATATTGTTTTGTATTATTTAATTATTACTATTATATACTATTATCCCTATTTTAATTTAAATAATAGCCTAATTTAATTCATTTTGCCTAAATTTATTCACCTTTTAACTTAATTTTGTCCAATTTCTTACAATTCTAGCCATTTTTGAAACTCAATTCCAAATTTTCAATTTTTAGATCTCAGTCGTTGATCCTAAACGGATCCAACGACTGAGATCTGATACACCTTTCTTTCCTTTTTAATCCAAAAACCTAACCCTAATTCCAAAACTAAACAACAGTCACGCTTCTCTCTCTATCTAACCTCTGTTCCCTTGGCTACCTCTGCTGATCAGTGGATCAGCGCCACCCAGACCCCCTTCTCCAATAGCTTTCCCACCGCCCTCTATATGCGCTGCCAACACCTACTCCGACGATACCAGATCTACCGCTGCCTCCTGCCATTCGTCCTCGCCGCGCCGCCAACGCCTACTCCGACGATACCAGATCTACCATTGCCTCCTGTCGTTCGTCCTCTCCACTGCCAGCGCCGCACCGCCAGCCCCTCATCTTGATGATAGGCGAATTTACACGCCTAAAGTACGATAATTTACCCATATTATAGCTATGTTTTGAGGACAAAATATATAATTCATGCACTTTTAGTCCTTTTTCCTCTAATCGAGCTAACAAATGTGATTAGCAAGTTTTTAGGTATAAATGATGCAAAATTCAGCATTTTATGGATAACTTACCGCCAAAGGAAGCTTCACGAAAGAATGAAGGGAAAGCTTGGACGCCAAGGACCAAAAGTGACGCTTAGAAAACCTGTCCCAGGCAAAAACAACAATTCTAAAGACTTTGAGGACTAGAAGTAACTTATTAGGATTAGGATAATGATGCAGTAACCTAATAGGATTGGGTTAAGTAATGCATTAGCTTAGTAGGAATAGGATATGGGTATTATAAATACCCTATTTTGCTAGAGATTTTTATTCATCTTTCTATTCATCTTACCTTTCAATTAATTCTTCTATTCAACATTCAAAACAATTCTCTTTCAATTAATTCTTATTCACTTCTCTTCATCTATTCGATTCTTAATTTCCACAACAAGAGAAACGCTATTGTAAAAGGAATTCATGCCTAAAGCCATACAGAACCCCTACTACACGTGAGATCTTTATTTTGGTATAATGATAATGACTATTGTGATTTCCCTTGCACTCATGAGCAGCTAAACTTCTCTGTTAGGGTTATGGAAGCCTTATGAAATACTATCTATTGCTATGAGTTTGTGAATTCGTGACACGTATGCTGCTTATATCATTATTCTCTTCATCTTAATGGAAATTCTTGTGGTTGCAAACGCATAGAATACGCCAGTATAGCATTAACTTGTTCGAAAGAAAAGTTATATGCCTGGAAAAGAGATAATGTCAAGGTAATAAGGCACCAAACCCTATTAAAAAGTTAGTACCGTAACTGGATTAACCTCTTGGAGAATTTATATCGTTAGATACGCTTTAAGCTCGAAAGAGTTAAAGTAAAATAATCGTTGATAGGTCGAAAGACGCCTAGATTTACCATAGAATACAATTCTCTATAAGGACATGCATATCTGAATTCTGCATAACTCATAGCCAATAGAGACATATAACTCATAAGGTGGACATAACCCCAACTCTCAATTCTCATTGGTTAAAATCTTACCAAACATTCTTTCTTTTTACTTTGCTATTTTCCGTTAATACTTTAATATTTTGTCTACATTATTTGCACGTTACAATCCCCTTTTTTACGAGACTTTCACCAAAATTCTAATAATCTTTGCTTACTTATTGACTGGCTATTCCCTGTGGGATCGATACCTAACCCAGCTAGGTTCTATATTTGACAAAGACCGCTTACACTTTTATGAGAGCTATAGTTTGAGCGTTATCAAAAATTGGTGCCGTTGCCGGGGAATACGGTTGTGAACTAAGTTCTTGATAATTACTAGACCCTTTGGTTAAAGATTCTCATACTTTACTTTTAGTTGTTGTTTTTGTTTTCTGCAGGTTTTTGTTTAGTGCATGCCCCATACTCGAAGTTCTGGTCAACCGTTATTACATATCAATCCTGAACCACAACATATTGGCAGAATGGAGGCACAACAGGAAATTGAAAGAATAGCTGCTCAACAGGAATAAGCGAGACTAGCTTCTCTACCTTCCGCTCAAGTGCATCAACAGAATATTGATAACCCTGGGCGAGCAACAAATCCTGACGATAAGGATCTAGGTGATGACGAGTTACTAAACCCTAGGTATGATGCTGAGATAGTAACACCTGCTAACAGAAGAGATCATCAAGCTATGTTTAGGCATGAACGCCAACCCATGCAACCAGCATTCGATGATGATAATGATGATCTTGATGGAGCCGAAGCCACAGGAGCAATTATTCCTCCACCATTGGCACCCGGAGCCAAGTTCAACATCACAAGCACCATGATTCAGTTATTGTAACTCAAGGGATCATTTGGTGGAATAGCAGGCGATGATCTAAATATGAATCTAATCAACTTTATTTCTACATGTAAGTCATTTGACAATCCTGGCGTTGGTCAGAATGCAATTCGATTACGCTTATTTCCATTGTCTCTGTCTGGTGAGGAAACTCTATGGTTGAATGGGCTGACTCCTGATTCTATTACAAATTGGAGTCAATTGAAAGACACTTTCCTAGAAAGATTCTTTCCGCCATCCAAAAGAGCACAATTGAGAGATGAAATCAGCAACTTTCGTCAGATTCTAACTGAAGCCCTTCATGAAACATGGGAGAGATTCAAGACGAAGCTAATACGGTGCCCAAACCATTATATGACCAATGTCCACCTAATGGAGATATTATATAGATCCTTGAATTCAGTAACCAAACTAGTGGTAGTTAATGCAGCTGGAGGATCATTTATGGAGCTCACCTTTGGTCAGGCAAGCAATATGCTATACCGGATGACGAAGCAAAGTAGAGCTTGGCATACCAGGGATTCCGAGGTAGCAAGCCCCACTTTATCTATTGGCATGACTGCAGACCAATGTAGAAGAGAAGAAGAATGTGATAAAGATATGGTGCACATGAAAACACAAGTGGATCTTCTTACAAAGAATCTACTATCAGGGAAGACCGAAAAGGTCAAAGCGGTTGCAATAAAAGGAAGAGAGGAATCTAATTTTGAAGAAGAAGCCAACTACTTGAACAATTAGGGGGGTTTCCGAGGCAATACCCAAGGAAACCAAGGTCGGAACTATTATGATAAATCTGGAAACAAGGACCAAGGTAGTTGGAAGAACAAGAATGACAAGAGTGGTTTGCATGTTCCCCCAGGAAGATGTGACGCCACTGCATGTAGTTCTAAAAATATGGAAGATATGATGGCTAACCTATTGAAAGGAGTTGAGGCAACCAGCGCGGGAGTAACTGAGGTAATAAATGACTTGTCCTCGATGAAGCAATTGGTTGACTCACATTCCACTTCAATAAAGCAAATAGAGCAACAATTGAGCCAACTTTCAGCAGCACTCAATCAAAGAAAGGCTAGAACTTACCAAGCGACACTGTGCAAAATCCAAGGAATGATGGATCATGCATAGCTATTACTACCAGGAGTGGTAAGGTGCTGGAAAATTCATCCCAAATTAATCAAGTGGCCAAAAATAAAAAAGACGAGGATACCATATACGCTGACCAAGACATCCATGATGCCACCTCTAGTAATTTGCAGCCTTAAAAGACCAAAATTTGGAAGCAAGAAGAGAAGAAATCCATTGAGAAAACAATTACACTTCCACCACCACCTTTTCCTCAAAGATTGAAGAAGAAGGCGGATGATACAAGGTTCAGTAAATTCATGATGATGTTAAAGCAGCTGACCATTAATGTTCCACTTGTGGAGGCACTAGAACAAATGCCTGGGTATGCAAAATTTATGAAGGATCTTTTGACAAAGAAGCGGGTAGCAAGCTATGAGTTGACAGATACTATTCATCATTGTAGTGTAATTGCTACTCGATCACTAGTTTAGAAGAAGGCCGACCCCGGTGCTTTCACTATTCCTTGCATTAGGCTATTTAGGAGCCAGCATCAATTTGATGCCATTATCTATTTACAAAAAGTTGTGGTTGGGTGATCCTACTCCAACCAATATGTGGCTCGTAATGGCGGATCGGTCGGTAAAATGACCTGTTGGTATTTTATGTGATGTATTGGTAAAGGTTTATTCATTCATCTTTATGGCAGACTTCGTTAGTTTGGATTGTGAGGCAAACTCAAAAGTTCCCATAATCTTGGGGCGCCCTTTCCTTGCAACAGGAAGTGTGCTTATTGATTTAAGAGCTAATGAGCTTTTATTCCGGATAAATGATGAAGTAGTTCCCTTTGATATTTGCAAATCAACGAAGTAACCCAAAGATCTAAATGTATTCTCGGTGGCTGATATTTACTTTGATGATGAGAAAGAATTACTTAAAGAGGAGCAGCTCATTGATGGCCCATTGGCGATTGTGTTTATGAATGTTGAGCGTAAGGATGCTGAAAATTATGAAGAAACTATTGGTGCTCTAACCGGATTAGGGTCATATCCTCATGCTCCCAAGAAGCTAGACCTTGATCTCAAAAAGCGACCTACACCACCAGCTAAACCATCTATTGAAGATCCACCCACGTTAGAATTGAAGGAGCTTCCTAGTCATTTAAAGTATGTATTCTTAGGAAGCGAAAACACACTCCCGGTCATTGTGGTGGCAGACTTGGGTGAGCAGCAAGTTGCAGCTCTCATTGCTATTCTACGAAAGTATATAAGAGCCATTGGTTGGACCATCGCTGACATTATTGGTATTCCACCTGGGATTTGTACACACAAGATTCAGCTTGAAGAAAATTGCACACCAACTATTGAGCATCAAAGGCATCTCAATCCACCTATACAAGAAGTGGTGAAGAAAGAAATTATTAAGTGGTTAGATACAGAGGTTGTGTATCCAATCTCTGATAGTAATGGGTAAGCCCGGTATAATGTGTTCCCAATAAAGGAGGCATGACGGTAGTTGCGAATGAAAAGAATGATCTTATTCCACTCAGACCCATTACAGGATGGAGAGTATGCATGGACTACCGAAAGCTGAATTCGTGGACGCTTAAAGATCAGTTTCCAATGCCATTTATGGACCAAATACTTGATCGATTAGCGGGGAAAGGATGGTTTTGTTTCTTAGATGGTTATTCCGGCTATAATCATATTTGTATTGCCCCCAAAGATCAAGAGAAGACAACGTTCATATGCCCATATGGTACGTTTGCCTTCAAACGCATTCCATTCGAGCTATGTAACGCACCCTCCACTTTTCAGCGTTGTATGATGTCCATTTTTTCTGATATGGTTGAAGATACTTTGGAGGTATTCATGGATGCTTTTTCAGTTGTGGGTGAGTCGTTTGAATCGTGCTTGGCAAACCTGAGTATGGCGTTGCAGAGATGTGTTGAATTCAACCTAGTGCTAAACTGGGAGAACTGCCACTTTCTGGTTAAAGAAGGTATTGTTCTTGGGCATAAAATCTCTGAAAGAGGAATTGTGGTTGATTGAGCTAAAATTGAAGTTATCGAGAAGCTACCACCTCTAATTTCCGTAAAGGGAGTTCGTAGTTTCCTCGGTCATGCAGGTTTTTATCGACGGTTTATCAAAGACTTCTCCAAAATTGCTAGTCCATTATGCAAACTTTTGGAGAAAGATTCAAAGTTTGACTTCAATGAAGATTGTTTGAAGGCATTCGAATGCCTTAAAGGGAAGCTAATTGAAGCTTCTATCATGGTAGTACCAGATTGGTCCCTACAGTTTGAAGTCATGTGTGATGCTAGTAGGGTAGCTTTGGGTGCTGTACTTGTCCAGAGAAGGGAGAAGTTATTCCATCCAATCTACTATACGAGAAAGGTCCAAAATGAACCCCAGAAGAACTATACTATCACAGAACAAGAGCTCCTAGCGGTTGTGTATGCTTTTGAGAATTTTTGTGCTTACTTGTTGGGAACCAAAGTGCTAGTTCATATTGATCATGCAGCCCTGAGATACCTAATGACGAAGAAGGATGCAAAGCTAAGGCTAATTCGATGGGTATTGTTGCTGCAAGAATTTGATTTCGAGGTTAAAGATAGAAGAGGTTGCGAGAACCAAGTGGATGATCATCTATCTAGACTTGAGAATGAGCATATAGTGCAGCTTGAAATCGAGATTGATGATGCATTCCCTGATGAGGAAATCTTAGCCATGATAATGAAAGATTTACCATGGTATCCAGACTTTGTGAATTTTGTGGTGAGTAATGTGATGCCTGCAAATCTATCTTCCCATCAAAAGAGGAAGTTCATGCATGATGTAAAACACTACTTTTGGGATGGGCCATATTTGTTTCGACAATGCGCGGATGGTGTTATCAGGCAATGCATATCCCATGTAGAGGTGCCTAATATATTAGAAGCATGTCACACTTCCCAAGTTGGGGGACATCACGCAGGTAATCGGACAGCAAGAAAGGTATTGCAAAGTGGATATTATTGGCCTTCGATATTTATAGATGCCTATGACTTTGTGAGAAGATGACCAATGTCAGAGACAAGGTGTGATTTCTAAATACCATGAGATGCCCATGTCAAAAATTCTGGAAGTACAACTCTTTGATGTATGGGGTATTGATTTCACGGTTTCATTAGTAAATTCATTTGGAATTAAATACATCCTAGTTGCTGTAGACTATGATTCAAAATGGGTTGAAGCAGTAGCGTTGGCCGACAATGAGGGAAATCACATTGTAGCATTCTTAAAGAGAAATATCTTCTCTCGTTTTGGAGTACCACGTACTATCATAAGCGATGGAGGATCTCACTTCTGCAACAAGCTATTTAAATCCGTGTTGGAAAAATATGCTGTCAAGAAACATAAGGTAGCCACACCTTATCACCCAAAAACTAATGGAAAAGTAGAGGTTTCCAATCGAGAGATCAAGCAAATCCTTACTAAGACTATAAATACTAATAGGAAAGATTGGTGTCGGAAGTTAGACGATGCACTATAGGCTTATAGGACTGCATTGAAAACGCCAATTGGCATGTCACCATACCAACTAGTTTATGGGAAGGCATATCATTTACCCATTGAGCTCGAGCATAAAGCATTATGGGCATTGAAGCGACTGAATTTGAATTGGGATAATGCTATGAATCTGAGATTGGAGAAGCTTAACGAGATGGATGAATTCCGTCTACATGATTATGAAAGATCAGACCTCTACAAGGAACGGATGAAAAAGTATCATGATCAGCAGATTGTTCAACGAAACTTTCAAAAGAATGATATGGTACTTCTTTTCAATTCCAGACTGAAGCTATTCCCAGGTAAGTTAAAGTCCAAATGGTCTGGTCTATACAAAGTTAACCAAGTCTACTCGTCTGGAGTAGTTGAGTTAGAAGACAATAATGGTGTTGTCTTTAAGGTGAATGGCCAACGAGTAAAACCATATATCCATCCTCTTAACTCGATAAACTATATGGCCACTATTTATCTTAACGAAGTCTAAGTACTCGAGGTAACTATGTTGTGCCGCGACAATAAATCAAGCGCTAGATGGGAGGCAACCCATTGTTTGTTTTATCATTTCTTCTGCTTTTGATAAATAAAAATCCAAAAAGAAGAGTCGTGCCATGACCAAAACTAAGGCACTTTATGGGAGGCAACCCATCGTCCTAATCGTTTTTGTTGTCTTTGAGTAAATGTAGGTGCAAGAGGTATGAAGGAGGAGATTGATTTCAAATTTTGATTTGGAAGAATTGCATGTTGAAGGTGGTAAGTTAGGAATGAAGAAGCAAAAGGCTATGGATTGGGCATTGCTTATGAAAATATAGGCATCGAACAAGGCAAGTCCTATGTAAATCTAGGGCATGGACAAGGCAAGGCCTATGATAGAGCCTAAGCTCTGGGATTCTAGTGTGCCATAGCATAGGCGCCGCCTATTCCTAAGAATGCCATAGCATAGGCACCGCCTATGCCAAAGCCTTTTGTCTCTGAATCTCATGTGCCATGGCATAGGCGCTGCCTATTCCTAACAATGCCATGGCATAGGAGCCGTCTATGCTCAATAATGCTTTGAAAAAGGCACCGCCTATGCCAAGCATAGGCAAAGTAAAAGGCGCCGCCTATGGTCACTTTTGGTCTCCAAATCCGATTTTAAATTGGTCAAAACCCGACCCAAGCATTCCCTATAAATAAGAAACTTAGTCTTAGACCAAAAATACATTACAAATCTAACATAAGCGCCGCCTACCTCTCCAAATCCTCTCAAAATTTTCCTTTTACTCTTTTACTTTGCAAGAACATCATCCAAAGCCATAAATCATGTACAATGGCACCCAAAGCAAGACAAGGAAAAGATAAAGCAATCACTTCAAAAAAAGGCAAGAAAAGAGGACAAAAAGAGCAAGGAGAATCATCCTCGATGTAAATACCACGCCGCATGTTCGGAATTAAATGGGTCCTAGAGGAGGAAGCAAAGGAGTGGTATAGGAACAATAAAGAGAAAAAATATGTTCATGTGGAGATAATACACAAGGAGAGCCTAGCAAAGAAGGAACCTCGCATGTTGGCTAAGATAATGGCATTACATCTTGATTTCATCTTTCGAGATATGGGAGACTGCAATCTTGATTTAACATGAGAATTCTATGCCAACTGGTCACCGAAAACTACAGGGAGTGAAGTAAAGATTCGGGGCCAAGTTCTGCAACTAAATGCGGAGTTATTCAACTCCTTTCTAGGTCTACCATCTGTTGATCCTTCACCACTCAAAGAGCTGTACAATATACCTCCGTACAGGGCCATTAGACACACACTTTTTGGAATAAGATCTATGGAACGATGGAGTAGACACAAGGACACCGGACGACACAACACCTTCCCATATGCTCCTTTAAATAGGGAAGCTAGGATATGGCTGTGAATAGTCAACTCTTGCCTGATTCCAGGGATGCAGTACACAAAGATAACATGAGATAGAGTGTGCTTAGTATACGTACTGATGACGAATGTCCCTATCAACATTGGGGAAATTATTCAATCTACAATGCGGAAAGCCAGGCTATACAAGAGATCCCACTTCAGCTTTGGCAATCTGTTGACTAGAATATTGAGGAACGAGGACATCGAAGAGGAACCTGCTGATCATAAAATCCCATACAACCAGAAGAAGGTTGACCTCACAAAGGTTAAAGATGCTTAATCCACGCATGGCGTCAACCTTACCACTACAGAAAGACATGCTCGCGACAAGACTTTCTTTGGCCATCTTTATGGAATGACTCGATTTACTATGATGAGCGGAGGTCGTGTTCCAACTGCTGTAGAGCTCCAACAACTGGATTATGACTACCCAATGAATAAGAATGAAATGGTGATGTATGGAGTAGGAGTATACTTTGAGGAACCTTTTGATGACGACTCTAATGATGATTCCGACGAAGGGGGCATGACCCCAGACATAGATGAGGAGTCCGACTAACCAGGTTCTTCTTATTTATTTTCCACTGAGCGCAGTGTGTCCCGTGTAAGTGTGGGATACTGTTATTTGCATGCTATACTTATCTATCTGCATTTGCATTAATGTTTGTTTTTTTTTTTTTTTTTTTAGTTAATTGTTTTTTTAGTAGTTAAATTTTTTTTTTTAAAATTTTTTCGCATAAAATTATTCTGAAAGGTAGTGTGGTATTATGATAAGAGTCTGTAATAAAATCATTACTATTGAAACGTTTAAGCTCTAATGATGACTCACTATGTGATAGTTGTGTGGTTTAATTCCTTCATCTGTTGGGTCAAGCGTCTATAGTACTCCCAATAAAATCGACCATGTGCCTTGTGTGTATGAGGATATAGTATATTCTATGTTTGTGGCTGATGCTAGAACTTGCCTGGTATGTATGTAAAGATAAATAAAGAGTGCGAGTTTAGGAGATGATTTAGGCATTTCTTTGGCAACCTATACGTGTTTACCTTCTTTTTACCTACCCGTGGACATTATCCTAGTTAACCCCCTTTAAGCCTTTAGCCTGTTTTTTCTTTGACAGCCTCATATGTAAGCCTAATACAGTTTTTTCAAAACCATAATTTGATCCAAATTCCTAAGTGCTTTAAAGTGCAAAGTCATGTGACAAAATAAGAGGAAATTGGGTGAGTATGATGCATTAGAATGTAATGGTGCTTGAATTTGTTATGAAAAAAAATTGCTATCATAAGAGGTGTGTTATGAAAAGGAAAAAAAAAGAAAAAAAAACTAGAAAGTTAGTTATGTTTAAAATTGAAAAACAAAACAAGAGAAAAGGGGTGGTAGAATAAAAGAAAGTAGAAAGGTTGTTTGAAAGAAAAGTGTTAATGACATAATGTGATGTATTAAAGCGCTTAGGAACATAGTCACTATTTCTGGCCAAAATAGTCCTACTCGTCCCTTAGCCTACATTACAACCAGCAAAAGACCTATTTGATCCTAAGCTTAGCATTCTGATATTTAGTGGAGCATTACACTAAGGGCAAACCTATGGTCATCAGTTGCAGCATATGAATTCTTTGTGAGAGTGAGAGAAAGAATACTCGTATACCCATGTTTCGATAAATATACTATACTTGTGAGTGATTATGGGTAATATATAGTGAGACACACATGGTTGATGAGTTTTGGGTAGTTGTGTATGATTATTTGTACCTCAACTTATGGACACGAATTAACCACCATCACGAGTCTATGTTGGAGGTTGAATGGTTTCTACTAATGATTAGAAAACTACTCTTCGTTAATGATTGTTATGCCTGTCTTGATGAATATTTGTGTTGTTACTTTGAAACTCTAAGTAGAAGTTTAGATGGATGTGATAGTTTGTTCGAGGACGAACAAACCTTTAATTGTGGGGTGTTGATGATAGGCGAATTTACACGCCTAAAGTACTATAATTTATCCATATTTTAGCTAAGTTCTGAGGACAAAATATATAATTCATGCACTTTTAGTCCTTTTTCCTCTAATCAAGCTAACAAACGTGATTAGCAAGTTTTAAGGTATAAATGATGCAGAATTCAGCATTTTATGGATAACTTGCCGCCAAAGAAAGCTTCACGAAAGAAGGAAGGGAAATCTTGGACGCCAAGGACCAAAAGTGACGCATGGAAAATCTGTCCTGGGCAAAAATAGCAATTCGAAAGACTTTGGGGACTAGCAATAACTTATTAGGATTAGGATAATGATGCAGTAACCTAGTAGGATTGGGCTAAGTAATGCATTAGCTTTGTAGGAATAGGATATGGGTATTATAAATACCCTATTTTGCTAGAGATTTTTATTCATCTTTCTATTCATCTTACCTTTCAATTAATTCTTCTATTCAACCTTCAAAACAATTCTCTTTCAATTAATTCTTATTCACTTCTCTTCATCTATTCGATTAATAATTTCCACAACAAGAGAAACGCTATTCTAAATGGAATTCACGCCTAAAGCCATACCAAACCCCTACTACACGTGAGATCTTTATTTTGGTATAATGATAATGACTATTGTGATTTCCCTAGCACTCATGAGTAGCTAACCTACTCTGTTGGGGTTATGTAAGCCTTATGAGATACTATCTATTGCTATGAGTTTGTGAATTCATGACACGTATGCTTCTTATATCATTATTCTCTTTATCTTAATGCAAATTCTTATGGTTGCAAATGCATAGAATACGCCAGTATAGCATTAACTTGTTTGAAAGAAAAGTTATATGTCTGGAAAAGAGATAATGTCAAGGTAATAGGGCACTAGCCCCTATTAAAAAGTGAGTGTTGTAACTGGATTAACCTCTTGGAGAATTTGTACCGTTAGATATGCTTTAAGCTCGAAAGAGTTAAAGTGAAATAATCCTTGATATGTTGTAAGACGCCTGGATTTACCATAGAATACAATTCTCTATAAGAACATGCATATCTGAATTCCACATAACTCATAGCCAATAGAGACGTATAACTCATAAGGTGGAAATAACCCCAACTCTCAATTCTCATTGGTTAACATCTTACCAAACATTCTTTCTTTTTACTTTTCTATTTTCCATTAATACTTTAATATTTTGTCTACATTATTAGCACGTTACAATCCCCCCTTTTTATGAGACTTTCACCAAAAGTCTAATAATCTTTGCTTACTTATTGACCGGCTATTCCCTGTGGGAACGATACCCAACCTAGTTGGGTTCTATTTTTGACAACAACCATTTACACTCTTACGAGAGCTGTAGTTTGAGCATTATCGCAGCCTCCATCACCATCTCTCCCTCCATTTTCCCCTTTCCGACGATGAACCACCACGCCAACGCCGCTCTAGACATTCTACTTTTCAATATTGGTTTCTATCCGAATTATTTATAGCATTGGTATAGATGGAATTCCTTAATTATCTCTATATATATTCCAATATAGCGCCATATGAGATTATTCTCATATTTTCTTATAAACTTTTAGTGGATCAACTTCAGTTCTTTGAGTTTTCTATGATGAGATTACATTGACAGAACTTATGAGATTTTTCTTCTGGTTTAGAGTAAATGGCAAGTGTATAATGGTAAAAAAAGGCTATATTTGTGTTTGGATTTGGTGTTATAACATATGTCTAAGGTTGGTTTTGGTGAAGATAGACCTTTTTCTATTTGTGTGGGTATCGAGAAAGTATCATTGTGTTATGGTTCAAGTCTGCATGCATCAACCTTCTTTGATTCAACTAGAGGCCAGTTGGTGGTTGAAGTTGAGTTTTGACTATTTGGAAATAAAGTGACAGAGTTAGTTGACAAAGGGATACCTATGGCAAAATCCTCTACAACCTTCTCCGTGGACCAACCGTCGCTGCCCCAGGTCATCTCCATCGTCCACCCACCACCAACCTTCTCCGTACCATTGATCCGTTTGTCAAAAAAGAGCTGAAAAACCCATCCATAGGTTTGCCTGAATATTTAAATGTTTGTGTTTAATTTTAATCTCTTTTCCCCTTCTTTAACAGATTTCGGACTCTGAATTAACAATGCATGAATGATTTATTTCATTCGATTCTTTTCCATTTTGTGTGCTTATGTTTGAAGACTACCAGATGTGAAAAATCTAAATTTTAATAATGATCAATTTTGCCATAGTTTGTTAATTCCGAATTTTGAAATTATCCATCTTCTTTAAATTAGTTGACAAATTTCTCGGCTATTTGACTGTGTATTATATTTTTATAGTTGGATTGATCTTGTTATAATTTGAATAGGATTTTGGTAAAGAACATCTAATTGTGTATCACGTTTCTTGAATTACATCGTGGACTGATTTTTGTACAATTGATGATTTGAATTAGGTAAAAAAATAATTAGGGATTATTTTACAAAATTAATTACTCATAATTTATTTATGGTAAATTGAACAAATTTTCTCATCCCTAATTGACCCTAATTGATTATCGATCGCTTAATTGATTTGTGATTGATGCTAGCATGTTACTATTAATTTGACTTCCTTCTATGGAATATGCGTCAACATGGCACTCACCTATATATAAGGTAACTTTCAGTATTATGGGAATCTAGTTTTTAATCATGACAGTCTTGAAATTTTTTATTTATTGGATTTGGCTTAAGGAAAAAAATATTGTGTATGACTTTTACAAATATTGACTTTCCTTTTTAATTGGTATATGATTGATTCAGTAAGAGAAATTCTCTACAGAGATATTTTTTTACCATTTTTATGTTGGTTTAGTTTTACAATACTCAGCCTATATAAACAATTCTTCAAGCTCTTAAGTTCCAAGTTCTTCTTAAATTTTACAATTACCACTGCTACCCTCTTAAAACATCTTGCATATTTTGCTTTGTTTTGCTTTCTTTGTATTTCTATTTTATTACTACTTGCAGGTAAGTCCCTCAAGGTATTCACAGGAGTGTTCTAGCATGGTGATACAACTCAGTGAAGAAAAAGCCCAAGCTGAAGCAGAAATTGAGGTGTTGAAGAAAAATATGAGCGTACGGTCTGCAGAAGTTGCAAACGAGAAACACATGGAAGGAGTGAGGAAAATTACAAAATTAGACGCAGAGCGTCGGAGATTAAGTGGTCTAGTGTGGAAGAAGTTGGTTGTGCCTACAGCCTTGGCCCAGATGAAGCTTGACCTGACCACCCAAACATATGACGTCCTGGAGAGAGTGAAGAAAATTGAAAAATTGGACACAGAGCGACAGAGATTACGTGGTCTTGTGTGGATGAAGCTTGACCTGACCACCCAAACAAAATATATGGAGCTTTGACCCCAATTGCAATCCCAAAGTTACAATATACTACCTATTTTTTTTGTTTGTTGTTGTTTTCATTCACTGGGTTCGATGTTGTATTAAATTTAAAGTATATAAGATAAATGCATGGAATAGTTGTCTTATTTTCTATCAATCATTTTAGGAGCACTTGTTATTTTTTTTACTGATCAACTGACTCTATCCATCTACTTTATGAAATATCAGAGAAAGGAATGAATTTAGCTAATAATAAAGATAAGTCGAAGCATGCTGAACCTTCTTCTTCAAAGGCCAAGTTAATAGACGAACCACGCTAGATAGTCTTCTATCACTAGATTTATGATAACAATTTTTTTTAAAACTTCATATTATATCACACTATCAAAATAAAAATTTAAAAGGAAAATAATTTGGTTAAGTGAAAGGGTGTAGCAGGTGGTCTCCACACGCCAATTCCGTGTAGTACCACTCAATGAGAATAGTGCACCCTAATATATCCAATACCCACTAGGCACTAGCCCAAACAGACAAAAAGATCATAATCCTTTTTCTTAAAAAAATAATAAAAAAAAATAATGTAAATATAAGATTACAAATTTGATGTTGAAATCATTGATGTTTCAATATAGATTACTTTCTTTCTTGAGTTTCAATTTATGTGTCACTTAAATAGATCTAATATAATTTAATTTTATAGGTTAATCAAATTGATTTTCCATAAGTGAGGAGGAGTAAATTTAAATGAATAAGAAATATGGTAAGTAATACTAGTAAAAACAAGCAAGGTTTGTTTGGTTGTTGGTTATAATTATGTGCAGTTGTTTGGTTATTTCATTTTCTACAACGTATAAAATATTAGTACAAATTAACTCATGATTTATACATGTTCTATTTCACTGGGAATGTTTATTAATAACTAAATATTGTACTTATATGATATGCAAAGTTTTGTACAATGTAACTAAAAAAATTATGAAATACAAATTTTGGGTATATGAATAAAAATCCTATATTATTAATTGAAAAAAAAATGAGAAATTATGAAATCAGTTTAGTTTAATTTTGATCATTTTGTAATATGTTAATCGATTAGTATTATTTTATCATTGAGTGACTCCAAGCTTCTAATTCTTCACTTTCTTCCCTACCTTAGTTCCCAAACAAAAACTGCCCCATCGACAACCCAAAATCGCGCTGAATGTTCACATCTCCACCTTTGGCTGCCATCTCTATACAACAATCACCTCTCTACTCGGGGGCGGAGCCAGCATGTCTAATGGATGGGGGTTCACCATATATTCCCACCAAGTGGGGTCTTGGGATGGTAAGTGTAGGCAGTCCATACCACTACCTTAAATATGAGATAGAGACGTTGTTTCCGACAAACCCCCAGCTCAAAATCAAACAATCTAGATAAGGAATTGCAAAAGTACCATTCACCGAACCCCCTTCGGCTGAAAATTATACTATTTATACATTACTAAAATCATATTATATGTGTATATAATAGATGTAGAGCTCCTTTCGATAAGTTTTTCTTCAAATTTTGAACCCCCTCTCCAACATATTAATTGACCCAATAGAGTTAGCTTGGTTCACAATAGTTTTCACTTACTTTCCTTAGTTCTCCAAACATAGAAACAATGAAATGACAAGAGTCATGCATTCACAATAGAAACAAAGATTCTGCAGTTTAACAATTATAAAATCAGCAACTCAAAGTGTCTTTGCCTTAGCTATATCATATCCTTGGTTGGCAAAACGCGGTAGAACTTCACTAAGCATAGTCTTTTACTTGGAAAATCCAGTGAAAGGTCATTCACTACTTGAGACTAAAGAACATACATCAAAGTAAAAGAACCCATAAATGTTTCAGCATTGTTAATGAAAGCCAGGAGTTAGAGACACCCCGGAAAAAAGTAGAAAAGCAATAAGCTCAACTACCACAGTCAGTGCACAAACAAATCCTAATTAGACGAAAGACAGTAAGTTCTAAGCTATTCTACTGTTAAATTGGTGTAAAAAAGAAAAATAAAGTTTAATCATTCTAAACTAGTTAGGTAGCCTAAACCATGTTATTCTGTAATCCATCTCCAGAAAAGCATACTTTTATAAGCGAAAACCGCCAAAAACTAAATAACTTGTTTGCGAGTTAAATTGCCAAGTACCTCGAAAACATGGCCATATTCTAGTTCATATACAAAATAACTAGTACAACTAAACACCAGCTGTTGGCA
The DNA here is from genome assembly GCA_030864225.1 of Capsicum baccatum var. pendulum. NCBI lineage: Eukaryota > Viridiplantae > Streptophyta > Magnoliopsida > Solanales > Solanaceae > Capsicum > Capsicum baccatum. Next base: position 1,717,647 of record CM061560.1, on the reverse strand, counting down.
ACACATACCATACGATGACTGCTGTTAGTCTTCACCCCGCTTTACCATGACCAATTTCAGGAAATGCACCACGAGCCAAATTCCACGGTAAGTAGTTGTGCGCACTGAACGCAATCCCCAGCACTAAGGTCGGATTTGACAAAGTGGGATGTCATCAGACGTTAGTACTCGGACATCTCCTGCTGTGCAACACAAGGTCAAATACAGAGTAAAATGATTATGTCATTCTCAAAATATAACTACCACTACTGCTATTTGCTACCTATATTGGCTACAGCAGTACTACCAACAAGAAGCATCACGAAAACTTCTTTGTCCAACGCAAGTCTAATGGGAAACCAAAAGAATTCATTTTTTTATAGTGAGGAGAAACTAGCATCAAGTATCCTGCTTGGGAAGGCACAAACGGGTTATGAAACTATATTCAAAACCGAACAACACAATCAAAAGCTAACTCACATAAGCTTTGACATAACAGGCTACGAGAGAAGATGCATTAGATAGCTAGTAAAAATAACCATACGCAAGCCAAATTAAAACGACAGTTAAACAGAAAATATTATGAAATAGGCAATACTACTGACATTACTTAGAGTAAACTAGAATAAGAACTGCAAAAAACTAAATTAAAGAAATCCAACTAATTCCATTGAGCGCGTAATGCTTATACCCATATCCTACTCCTACTAAGCTAATGAAATAAATAACCAAATCCTACTAGACCTATGTAACGCTTAACCCAAATGTACTAGGTTAAGGTAACATTTTCATAATCCAAATAAACTAATGAAATACATAACCTAATTGTATTAGGTTAATGTATCTTTGTCAAAATCCAGCTATGTGTCTGTAAGGCCCCAAAGTGTTCAGAAATGTTGTTTTAGCCCGGGACAGATTTTCCATGCAGCAGTTTTGGTCCTTTAGGCGTCCAACTTCCTTCTCCTTCGTTCGTGAGCTTTCTTTAGCGTCAAGTAAGCCATAAAATGCTGTATTTTGCATCATTTATACCTGAAACTTTCCTAATCATGTTCGTTACCTCATTTACAGGAAAAAGGACTAAAAGTGCATGAAATATATAATTTGTTCTCAAAACTAGGCTAAAATATGGGCAAAATATATTGATATAGGCGCGTATTTTCGCCTATCATCAACACCCCACACTTAGAGCTTTGTTCGTCCTCGAACAACATATCATGTCCTTCTAAGCATCAACTTAAGGTTTTTACAGCAACAACACAAAAAATTTATCAAGACAAGCACAATAATTATCAACAAAGAGTAGCTTTTCGATTATAAGTAGAAACAATTAAACCTCAAGCATAGACTCGTGATGGTGATCAACTCGCATGCAAACGTTAAGGTGAATAGAATCATATACAACTATCCAAAGCTCATCAACCATGTGTGTCTCACCATATAGTACCCATAATCACTCACAAATATAGCATATTTTTTCAAACATGGGTATCAAAATGTCCTTGCTCTCACTCTCACAAAGAATTCATTTGTAGCAACTGATGACCATAGGCTTGCCCTTAATGTAGTAATCTACTAAATGTCAGAATGTTAAGATTAGGATCAAGTAGGTCTTTTGATGGTTGTAATGTAGGCTAAGGGACGGGTAGGACTATTTTAGCCAAGAATAGTGACTAGGTTCCTAAGCACTTTAATACATCACATTGTATCATTGGCACTTTTTCTTTCTTTCAAACTTTCTTCTTTCTTCTATTCTACCACCCTTGTTCTTCTCTTTTGTTTTTTCAATTTTAAGCACAACTCACTTTTCATCTTTCTTTTCCTTTTTCTTTTCACAACATACCTCTTATGCTAGCACTTTGTTTTTCATAACACATTCAAGCACCATTAAAATTTATAGCATTATACTCACCCAATTTCCTCTTATGTTGTCACATGACTTTTTCACTTTAAAGCACTTAGGAATTTGGATCAAATTACGATCTTGAAAGAAATGGATTAGGCTTACATACAAGGTTGTCAAAGAAATAGGCTAAAGGCTCAAAAGGGTTTAACTAGGATGATGTCCATGGGTAGGTAAAACTGAAGGTAAACAAATATAGGTTGCCAAAGAAATGCCTAAATCATATCCTAAACTTACACTCTTTATTTTCGCTTTGCATACATACCAGGCAAGTTCTAGCATCAGCTACAAACATAGAATATACTATTATCTCACACACACAAGGCACATGGTCGACTTGATTGGAGGTAATATAGACTCTCGACCCAACAAGTGAAGGAATTGAATCACACAATATCACATAATGAGTCACAACTAGAGCCTAAACGTCTCAATAGTCACAATTGTAGCACATACTCTTGTTATAATCTCATGCTGCATATCAAAATTATTTCATGCGAAGCTAGAAAAGATTTGACTCCTAAAAAACCATAAAAAAACGTCAAACGAAAAAAAACTAAAAAAACTTACTCAAACAAAGTAAACAAACAAACATACAAACATAGGTGCAAACAGAGAAGTATAGCATGCGATACCGCCACCCCACACTTAAATGGGACACTGCCCTCAGTGGAAAATAAATACGAAGAACCTGTTTAGTCGGACTCTTCCTCAATGTCGGGGGTCATACCCCCTTTGTCTGAATCATCATAAGAGTCGTCGTCAGAGTTATCCTCCTCATCAGAATCAGGCAAGAGTCGATCGTCATCAGTCGGCACATCGTCGTCTAGAGGTTCCTCAAAGTATATGCCCACTCTACACATCTCCCGTGCATGTATGTTCATTGAGTAGTCGTGGTCCAGCTGTTGGAGCTCTTCTGTAGTTGGAATACGTCCACCACTCATCATAGTAAATTGTGTCATGCCATAGAGATGATGGAAGAAACTCTCATCATGAGCATGTCTCTCCGCAGTAGTAAGGTTGACTCCATGAGTTGTTTCAACATTTTTGACCTTGGTAAGGTCAAACTTCTTTGGGTTATGTGGGAGTTTGTGGTCAGTGGGTTCCTCTTCAATATCCTCCTTTCGCAAGATTGCTGTCAACAAATTGCCAAATGTGAAATAGGACCTTTTGTGGAGTCTGGCCTTCCTCATGGTAGAGTGAATGATTGCCCCAAAGTTGATAGGGACATTCATCACCAAAGCATAGACCAAACACATTATATCTCTCGATATCTTGGTGTATTGAGTCCCAGGAATAAGACATGAGTTGACAATGCGCATCCAGATTCGTACTTCCCTATTTAGTGGAGCATAGGGGAAGGTGTTGTGTCGTCCTGTTTCTTTATATTTGCCCCACCTTGCCATCGATCTGCTTCCAAAAAGTGTGTGTCATATTGTTCTATAAGGAGGCCTGCTGTACAGCTCTTTGAATGGTGTTGTGTCGACCGAAGGTAAGCCAAGAAAAGAGTTGATCCAATCCGCGGTGAGCTGTAACACTTGGCCCCGAATTTTGACTTCATTGCCTGTTGTGTTCGACGACCAGTTGGCATAAAACTCTCTTATCAGATCAAGATTACACTCTCCCATGTCTCGGAAGATGAAATCCATCTTCAACGCCAAAATTTTTGCCAACATACGCGGCTCTTTATTTGCTAAGGTATCCTTGTTGATCAAGTCGACGTGCACATATTTTCTTTCTTTGTTGCTGTTGTACCATGCTTGGGCTTCTTCCTGAATAACCCATTTTATTCCAAACATTCTGCGTGGTAGTTGTGCTGAGGATGATTCTCCTTGGTCTTTTCGACTTCTCTTCTTGCCCTTTTGGGAAGTGGTCGCCTTCTCCTTGCCTTGCCTCGCTTTAGGTGCCATTGTACCTGAGACTAGAAATAGTGTTAGTTGCAGCACAATCTCACTTGATACAATCTATAAGCAAGCATTAGGGGTACCACCCCATACTTAGTTTTCTTGACACAAATCAATGGAGCGAAAGTGGTCGATTACTTAGATTTCGTCGACATACGTTTTAGGATTATATTCCGACAAGAAAATCAGCAATGCATCACTTACTTGCAGCCATTGGCCTACTTTCATGGTAGATATAGCAACACTACTACATAGGGGTTACCACGATCCTAAGTCGGTAGGCCCTATAAATCTTATCATGATGGCCGGGATAGTCTAACATGTAAGTATCCAAACAACCATCTTAAGAAATATTCATAGCCATAGCAATTCCGCAAATATCAAAGCTATGCTATTGAAACCACATTCAAGTCGGAAATAAGTCAAGATTTTCCTACGTATATGTTCACTCACATGATTTGCATCAACAATCCAAACACATGAACATCACCAACAATCTTATACGATTTAGCAATTCATAATAGGCATAGCAACGTAGTACTTACGAGAAATAAATGAAGAATAAGAGAGTACTTACTTGCTTGAAGCTTGTGGAGATGGTTTTGTGAATTGGAGGAGCAAAAGAAGAAAATTTTGAGAAGATTTGGAAGAGTATGCGGCGCCTTTAGGGTATGTTCTAGTGTGGTTGTGTTATAAAACTAAGTCCACTTTATATAGGAAGAGAATGGGTCGGGTTATGACCCATTTACAATCGGTTTTGGAGACAAAAATCCCTCATATGCGGCGCATAATGCTCGGCATATCAATGACATATGCGGCGCATTGTCTATAGAATAATGGGACATATGCGCCGCATAATCTATGGCATTTGTAGACATATGCGCCGCATAGTCTATGGCATATGAGATACTGAGTCCAAATGCCATAGAATAGGCAGCGCATAGTCAAAAGCATACCTAGGAATAGGCGGCGCATAGTGTATAGCACACTAGATTCCGAGACCTTAGGCTATAGGATAGGTTGTGCATCGTTCGTGGCCTAGCTTTACCAAGGCCTAGCCTTCCTCGAAGCCTATTTTAGCGTGAGAAAGGCTCAATCCATAGCCTTATGCATCACCGTTCCTAACTTACCAACTTTACCATACAATGCGTCCAAATCGTCAATCAATCTCCTCGTTGAATACTTCTTGCACCTATATTTGCTCAAAAGAAATGAAAACGATTAGTACAATGGGTTGCCTCCCACCAAGTGCCTTGGTTTTGGTCGTGGAACGACTCTTATTTTTGGATTTTCATTTATCAAAATAGAACAAGTACTAAAACGATAAAACGATAAAATGATAAAATGATAAAACGATGGGTTGCCTCCCATCTAGTGCCTTATTTATTGTCGTGGCTCAATGTAATAATCTCGAGTACTTAGACTTCATCGAGATAAGTGATGGCCATGTCATTCATCGAGTCAAGAGGACCGGTATAAGTCTTAACATGTTGGCCATTCACTTTGAAGACAACACCCTTATTGCTTTCCAATTCGACTACTCCAGACGAGTAGACTTGGATGACTTTAAATGGACCAGACCACTTCAATTTTAACTTACCTGGGAAGAGCTTAAATCTATAGTTAAATAGTAGTACCATATCACCCTTTTGGAAGTTTCGTCGAACAATCCGCTGATCATGATACTTCTTCATCCGCTCCTTGCACAAATCCAATCTTTCATATGCATGGAGACAGAATTCATCTAATTCGTTCAGCTGCTCCAACCTCAGATTCTTCACATCAACCCAATTTAGATTTAAGTGGTTCAATGCCCACAATGCCTTATGCTCGAGCTCAATGGGTAGATGACAAGCCTTCCCATAAACTAGCTGATAGGGTGACATACCAATGGGTGTCTTGAATGCAGTCCTATATGCCCATAGTGCATCATCTACCTTCCTAGACCAATCCTTCCTATTCGCATTAACCGTCTTGGCAAGGATTTGCTTGATCTCGCGATTGGAAACCTCTACTTGTCCACTAGTTTGGGGATGATAAGGCGTAGCCACCTTATGTTGCTTGACACCATACTTGGCCAATACAGATTTGAATAGCTTGTTGCAAAAGTGAGATCCTCCATCACTTATGATAGTACGAGGTACTCCAAAGTGAGAGAAGATATTCTTCTTTAAGAATGCTACAACACGCTTTCCTTCATTGTCGGCCAATGCTACAGCTTCAACCCATTTCAAAACATAATCCACAGCAACCATGATGTACTTCATTCCAAACGAATTCACGAATGGACCCATGAAATCAATACCCCACACATCAAAGAGTTCTACCTCCAGAATTTTAGACATGGGCATTTCATGGTGTTTTGAAATAGCACCTTGACGTTGGCATTGGTCACACCTTCTAACATAGTCGTATGCATCTCTGAATATCGAAGGCCAATAATAACCACTTTGCAAAACTTTTCTTGCCATTCGATTGCCTGCATGATGTCCTTCAACTTGCGAAGTGTGGCATACTTCCAATATAGTGGGCACCTCTACATAGGATATACATCGGCGAATAATACCATCCGCGCATCTTCAAAACAAATAAGGCTCATCCCAATAGTAGTGCTGAACGTCATGCATAAACTTCCTCCTTTGATGGTAAGATAAATTGGCAGGTAGCACATTACTCACCACGAAATTTGCAAAGTCGGCATACCATGGTAATTTCTCCATTGTTGTCTCTAATATCTCCTCGTCAGGGAATGCATCATCAATCTGAATTTTAGGTTGCGCCACATGCTCATTCTCAAGTCTAGATAGGTGATCAGCCACTTGGTTCTCGCAACCTCTTCTATCTTTGACTTCGAAATCAAACTCTCGCAGCAGCAATACCCATCTAATCAACCTTGGTTTTGCATCCTTCTTTGTCATTAGATACCTAAGAGCTGCATGGTCTGTATGAACGATCACCTTAGTACCCAATAGATAGGCACGAAACTTCTCAAACGCATACATAACCGCTAGGAGCTCTTGTTCAGTAACAGTGTAGTTCCTTTGGGCTTCATTTAGGACCTTACTCGCATAGTAGATAGAATGAAATAATTTCTCCTTTCTCTGTCCAAGAACAGCACCAACGGCTACACCACTAGCATCACACATGACTTCGAACGGGAGCATCCAATCTGGTGCTACCATGATAGGGGCTTCAATGAGTTTTCCTTTAAGGCATTCGAATGCCTTTAAGCAATCTTTATTAAAGTCAAACTTTGCATCTATCTCCAGTAGTTTGCACAATGGACTAGAAATTTTGGAAAAGTCTTTGATGAATCTACGATAGAACCCAGCATGGCCAAGAAAACTAAGAACTCCCTTCACCGAAATTGGAGGCGTTAGCTTCTCAATTACCTCTATTTTTGATCGATCAACCTCTATTCCTCTTTCGGAGATCTTGTGCCCAAGAATGATTCTTTCTTTTACCATGAAGTGGCACTTCTCCCAATTTAGTACAAGGTTGAACTCTACACATCTTTGTAATGCCATGCTCAAGTTTGCCAAGCACGCATCAAAAGACTCACCAACAACTGAAAAGTCGTCCATAAATACCTCCAAAGTGTCTTCAACCATATCAGAGAAATTAGACATCATACAACGTTGAAAGGTGGCTGGTGCATTACACAACACGAATGGCATGCGTTTGAAGGAGAACGTACCATATGGGCATGTAAACGTTGTCTTCTCTTGGTCTTCGGGTGCAATACAAATTTGATTATAACCTTAATAACCATCCAAGAAGCAAAACCATCCTTTCCCCGCTAATCGATCTAGCATTTGGTCCATAAATGGCATGGGGAAGTGATCCTTGAGCGTCCAAGAATTCAGCTTGCGGTAGTCCATGCATACTCTCCATCCAGTAACGGGCCTGAGTGGAATAAGCTCATTCTTTGAATTCGCGACCACCGTCATACCTCCTTTCTTGGGAACACATTGTACAGGGCTCACCCATGTACTATCAGAGATAGGATATACAACTCCTGCATCTAACCACTTAATAATCTCTTTCTTTACCACCTCTTGCATAGGTGGGTTTAGACGCCTTTGATGTTCAATGGTGGGTGTGCACTTTTCTTGAAGCTGAATTTTATGTGTGCAAATCCCAGGTGGAATACCAATAATATCGCAATGGTCCATCCAATAGCACTAATATACTTGTGTAGAATAGCAATAAGAGGTGCAACTTGTTGCTCACCCAAATCGGCTGCCACTATGACTGGAAGTGTGTTTCCGCTTCCTAGGAATGCGTACTTCAAATGGCTTGGTAGCTCCTTCAATTCTAGCATGGGTGGTTCTTCAATAGATGGCTTAGCTGGTGGTGTGGGTCGATTCTTGAGATCAAGATCCAGCTTCTTAGGAGTATAGCGATATGTCCCTAATCCCGATAGAGCACAAATAGCTTTTTCAGAAATTTCAGCATCCTCATTCTCTCCTTTCATGAGCAAAACCTCCAAAGGATCATCAAGAATTTGTTCTTCTTCAAGTTGTTCTTTCTCATCATCAAAGACAACATCAGCCACAGAAAATACACTCAGATCTTTGGGTTGCTTCATTGATTTGCAAACATCAAAACGAACCACTTCGTCATTTATTCGGAATGAAAGTTCATTATCTCTTAAATCAATGAGCACACTTCCTGTAGCAAGGAAAGGGCGCCCCAAGATTATGGGAACCTCAGAATATTCTTCACAATCCAAGATGACAAAGTCTACTGTGAAGATAAATGAAGAAACCTTTACCAAGACATCACGTAGAATACCAACCGGTCGTTTTACCGACCTATCCGCCATGACAAGCCTCATATTAGTTGGTGTAGGATCTCCTAACCCCAACTTCTTGTAGATCGATAATGGTATCAAGTTGATGCTGGATCCTAAGTCACATAATGCTTTGGCAAAGTTCAAAGACCCGACGGTGCAAGGAATAGTGAAAGCTCCAGGGTCGGCCTTCTTCTGAACTATCATTCTGGTAGCAATTGCACAACAATGATGTACATCATCCTTCATCTCATAACATGATGCCCTCTTCATTGTCAAAAGATCTTTCATAAACTTCGCATACCCAGGCATTTGTTCAAGGACCTCCACCAATGGAACATTAATGGTCAGCTGCTTCAACACAGCCATAAATTTGCTGAACTTCGTGTCATCCGCCACCTTCTTCAATCTTTGGGGAAAAGGTGGTGCTGGGTATGGAAGTGTTCTCTCCGTGGATTTCTTCTCCTCTTGCTTCCGTTTTTCCATTTTTTCAGGCTGGACGTCACTAGGTGTAACGTCCTTGACGTTGGAAGTAGTTGTAGCGGCATCTTCTCCTTTTGTAACGGCACTAGGTGTAACGTACATGTCCACAATTTCGTCAACCACTTGCTTGCCTTTTGCTGAAGTTTCCAGAACCTTACCACTCCTGGTAGTGATGGCCATGCATGACCCATCATTCCTTGGGTTTTGCACAGTATCGCTCGGTAAGGTGCCAGCCTTTCTTTGATTAAATGCTGCTGAAAGTTGGCTCAATTGCTGCTCTATTTGCTTGATAGAAGTGGAATGAGAATCAACTAATTGCTTCATGGAGGACAAGTCATTAATTACCTCCTTAACGCCCGCGCTCGTTGCTTCCACTACCCAATAACTTAGCCATCATGTCTTCCATACTTCCAGAATTAGATTTTGTGGTATCACGTCTACCAGGGGGAACGTACAAACCACTCTTGTCATTATTTTTCTTCCAACTACCTTGGTCTTTACTTCCAGATTTATCGTAATAGTTCCGACCTTGGTTTCCTTGGGCATTCCCACGGAAACCCCCCTGATTGTTCAAGTAGTTGGCCTCCTCTTCAGAATCAGATTCGTCTCTTCTTTTTAGCACCACAACTTTTACTTTTTCGGTCTTCCCTGATAATAAATGCTTTTTCAGAAGATCCACTTGTGTTTTCATGTGCGCCATGTCTTGATCATGTTCTTCTTCTCTTATTGTTTAGTCTGCAGTCATGCCAATAGATAAAGTGGGGCTTGTACCTCAGAATCCCTGGTATGCCAAGCTCTACTTTGTTTCGTCATGCGATCTATCATATTGCTTACTTGACCAAAGGTGAGGTCCATGAAAGAACCTCCAGCTGCGTTGTCCACCACAGGTTTAGTTACTGAATTCAAGGCTCTATACAAGATTTCTATGAGGTGAACATTAGTCATGTGATGGTTTGGGCATCTTGCTAGCTTTGTCTTGAACCTCTCCCATGTTTCGTGAAGAGCTTCAGAGGGAAGCTGACGAAAGTTGCGGATTTTATCTCTCAATTGAGCCCTTTTGGATGGCGAAAAGAATTTTTCTAGGAAAGCGTCTCTCAATTGCCTCCAATTTGTAATTGAATCAGGAGTCAGCCCATTCAACCATAGTGTTGCCTCCCCAGAGAGAGACAATGGAAATAGACGTAATCGAATAGCATTCTGAACAACACCAGGATTGTTAAAAGACTTGAATGTAGAAATAAAGTTGATGAGATGCATATTTGGATCATCGCCTGCTAGTCCACCAAATAATCCCTTGAGTAGCAATAACTGAATCATGGTGCTTGTGATGTTGAACTTGGCTCCGGTCGCTAATGGTGGTGGAATTATAGCTCCAGTGGCTCCGGCACCATCAAGATCATCATCATCATCGTCGAAAGCTGGCTGCAAAGGTTGGCGATCATACCTATACCGAGCTTGTCGACCTCTTCTGTTGGCAGGTGTTGTAGTTTCAGCAACATGCCTTGGGTTTATCAACTCGTCGTCACCTAAATCCTCATCTTCAGGGTTTGTTGCTCACCCAGGATTATCAATATTTTGTTGTTGGACTTGAGCAGCAGCAAGGGCGGCTAATCTTGCTTGCTCGTGTTGAGCATCCATCCTGTCGATTACAGCTTGTGCTTCCATTCTTCTAATTCGTTGTGGTTCAGGATTGATTGGGTATAACGGTTGACCAGAACTTTTAGTATGGGGCATGCACTAAAGTGAAAACCTGCAGTAAACAAAAAAATAAAATAAACGTAAAAGTACGAGAATCTTTGACCAAAGGTCTAGTAATTATTACGAACTTGATTGACACTCGTATTCCCCGGCAACGGTGCTAATTTTTGATAAAGCTCAATCTACAGCTCTCGTTTGAGTGTAAAGCGGTCATTAGCAAATATAGAACCCAACCTGGGTTGGGTGTCGATCCCACAGGGAATAGCTTGGCCAACAAGTAAGTAAAATTACTAAAGTTTTGGTGCAAGTCTCATAAGAAGGGGGGATTGTAATATGTAATTAAAGTAATTAAATAAAAGCTGAAAATAGCAAAGTAAAAGAGAGAGATTATCACGTGAGTTGTAAACAATGAGAATTGAAGCGTTGGGGTTATGTCCACCTTTTGAGGTATACGTCTCTATTGGCTATGAGTGTGTAGAATTCTGACATGCAATTGCTTATAGAGAATTGTAGTCGATGGTAAATCCAAGCGTCTCTCGACCTCAACAAGGACTATTTCACTTTAACTCTCTCGAGCTTAAAGCGTGTCTAACGGTACGAATTCTCCAAGAGGTTAGTCCAGTTACGACACTATCTTTTTAATAGGAAAGGGTGTCCTACTACCTTGACATTATCTCTTTTCCAGACAAATAACCTTTCTCTCGAACAAGTTAAATGTTAGACTGGCGTATTCTTGCGTTTCCAATCGCAAAGAATGTAGATTAAGATGAAGAGAATAATGATATAAGCAATATACGTGTCACAAAATCACAAACTCACAGCAATAGATAGTAACTCATTCGACTTCCATAACCTCAACAGAGAAGTTTAGTTACCCATGAATGGGAAGGAAATCACGATTGACATTGTT
>CM061560.1:1698478-1700978 GCA_030864225.1 Capsicum baccatum var. pendulum | reverse complement strand
CAGGTATGCTTACACTCGAACCCTTCTCAGAAGATCAAGGTCGGTCGGCGATGCACCCCTCGGGGGTATCCCACCAATCAGCTTCATTGCGCCTTACGGGTATACTCACCCGTTGACTCGCACACATGTCAGACTCCTTGGTCCGTGTTTCAAGACGGGTCGAATGGGGAGCCCACAGGCCAATGTCTGGTGCGTGCAGAAGCCGAAGCACACCGGAGGCGCGCGCTGCCTGCCACAATCGAGGAGATGGCTTTCCACGAGCATATCGAGAGCCCAGTCTTTGGCCGTCCCCAATCGATGCTGGTCCTCGCCCCGAGTTGATCGGTAGACCGGCTCATCGTCGTTCTACATCCTTCTTTGGGCGCATCACCGGCCCCCATCCGCTTCCCTCCTGACAATTTCAAGCACTCTTTGACACTCTTTTCAAAGTGCTTTTCATCTTTCCCTCGCGGTACTTGTTCGCTATCGGTCTCTCGCCTGTATTTAGGCTTGGACGGAATTCACCTCCTGATTTGGGCTACATTCCCAAACAACCCGACTCGTAGACAGCGCCTCGTGGTGAGAAAGGGTCCAGGCACAAAGGGCTCTCACCCTCTCCGGCGCCCCCTTCCAGGGGACTTGGGCTCGGTCCGCCGCTGACGACGGCTCTCCAAACTATAATTCGGACGATGGAGCCGCCCGATTCTAAGGCTGGGCTGTTCCCGGTTCGCTCGCAGTTACTAAGGGAATCCTTGTAAGTTTCTTTTCCTCCGCTTATTGATATGCTTAAACTCAGTGGGTAATCCCGCCTGACCTGGGGTCACGGTCGGAGCACCTGAGCGCAAAGGGGTCCTGGAGTCCGGTACACTCGATTGGCCGTAGCTGCGATGGCAAAGAGAGTTGAGTTGCAACCACCACTTGCCGCGATGTCCATCTACGTGGACTCATATTTATGCCAGCAGCGAGCGAGAGGCGGACATGAGGCCAGTATCCGCCCCACAACGACAGCGCACCCTGTGATGGAGGCGCGATGCGAGGGGGGCGATGGGATGCGTGACGCCCAGGCAGACGTACCCTCGACATAATAGCTTCGGGCGCAACTTGTATTCAAAGACTCGATAGTTCAAGAGATTCTGCAATTCAAACTAAGTATCGCATTTTGCTATGTTCTTCATCGATGCGAGAGCCAAGATGTCCATTGCCGAGAGTCGTTTTCATTTACAGAAGAAGCACAGGTCCCCCCGACGCATGCCGCGGACGAGGCGCGAGGGGCAAGCTATTGATTCAAGTATTCCTTGGCGCTTTTTGCGTCGGGGTTCATTGGTCGCCCGCAACGCGCGCTGGGCGCTCTCTCTAGGTACGGGAGGAGGTGCTCGTGCGAGGTGCCGGAGCACCCCGCCTGCACGGACTCCCTAGTTGTTAAACACTTTCGCGGGGTCGTTTTGCGATGCAGGTTTTGACAATGATCCTTCTACAGGTTCACCTACGGAAACCTTGTTACGACTTCTCCTTCCTCGAAATGATAAGGTTCAATGGACTTCTTGCGACGTCGCGGGCAGCGAACCGCCCACGTCGCCGCAATCCGAACATTTCACCGGATCATTCAATCGGTAGGAGTGAGGGGCAGTGCGTACAAAGGGCAGGGACGTAGTCAACGCGAGCTGATGACTCGCACTTACTAGGAATTCCTCGTTGAAGGGCAACAATTTCAATGATCTATCCCCATCACGATGAAATTTGAAAGATTACCCGGGCTTATTGGCCAAGGCTATAAACTCGTGGAATACATCAGTCTAGCACGTGTGCGGCCCAGAACATCTAAAGGCATCACAGACCTGTTATTGCCTCAAACTTTCGCGGCCTAAAAGGCCTTAGTCCCTCTAAGAAGCTGGCCCCGAACGGATACCTCTGCATAGCTAGTTAGCAGGCTGAGGTCTCATTCATTAACGAAATTAACGTGACAAATCGCTTCACCAACTAAGAATGGCCATGCACCACCACCCATAGAATCAAGAAAAGCTCTCAGTCTGTCAATCCTTACTATGTCTGGACCTGGTAAGTTTCCCCGTGTTGAGTCAAATTAAGCCGCAAGCTCCACTCCTTGTGGTGCCCTTCCATCAATTCCTTTAAGTTTCATCCTTGTGACAGTACTCCCACCGGAACCCACAAACTTTGATTTCTCATAAGGTGCTGGTGGAGTCCTACAAGCAACATCTTGACAAAGACACCACCATGGCAGGCCATTGGCAGTTTCATAGTCTGAATTTGTTCATACTTACACATGCATGGCTTAATATTTGAGACAAGCATATGACTACTGGTAGGATCAACCAGGTAGCATTCCTCATCGACGTCGGCGTTGCATGAGCCCGGCATGCCCGCGAGGGCGCAGACGAATTAAAGGCGAGCGTGACCATCGTTTGCAAGGAGTGTCGTACTGGGCAGATAGGAGTCGATGAAGGCCCCATGCCCACTGCGTCTACCGTATCCGAGTATCCCGACCGCTGCTCATGGACCACGA
>CM061560.1:1688478-1693478 GCA_030864225.1 Capsicum baccatum var. pendulum | reverse complement strand
AGGATTATTTCACTTTAACTCTTTTGAGCTTAAAGCATGTCTAACGGTACGAATTCTCCAAGCGGTTAATCCAGTTACGGCACTAACTTTTTAATAGGGGATGGGGCCCTACTACCTTGACACTATCTCTTTTCCAGACAAATAACCTTTCTTTCGAACAAGTTAAATGTTATACTGGTGTTATTCTATGCTTCTTCAGCCACAAGAATTTGCATTAAGATGAAGAGAATAATGATATAAGCAGCATACGTGTCATGAACTCACAAACTCATAGCAAAAGATAGTATCTCATTCGGCTTCCATAACCCCAACAGAGAGGTTTAGTTACCCATGAATGCGAAGGAGATCACGATTGACATTGTTGTTATACCACAAGATTGATTAATTTCGTGTAGCACAAGTGGTAGGATTTTAGGCGTGAATTCCTAGGCAAAGTAACGATTCTCTTGTTGCGGAAATTAAGAATAGATGAATAGAAGAAAAATAGAATTGATGGAAAGATTAGAAGAGTGATAGAATTGTAGAATATAAGGATAGTTCAAGAATCTAAGAAGATGAATAAATCTCTAGCATGATGGGGTATTTATAATACCCATATCCTAATCCTACTAAACTAATGAAATAATCTAACCAAATCCTACTAAGCTAATGAAATAACTAACCCAATTGTACTAGGTTAATGTAACATTCTCCTAATCCAAATAAACTAATGAAATACATAACCCAATTGTACTAGGTTAATGTATCTTTATCCAAATCCAACTAAGTTACTGCAAGTCCCCAAAGTCTTCAGAAATGTTGTTTTAGCCCGGGACAGATTTCCCATGCATCACTTTTGGTCCTTTAGGCGTCCAAACTCCCTTTCCTTCCTTCGTGAGCTTTCTTTGGTGTCAAGTAAGCCATAAAATGCTGATTTCTGCATCATTTATACCTGAAACTTTGCTAATCATGTTCGTTATCTCACTTACAGGAAAAAGGACTAAAATTGCATGAAATATATAATTTGCTCTCAAAACATGGCAAAAATATGGACAAAATATATTGCTATAGGCGCGTAATATCGCCTATCATCAACACCCCACACTTGAAGCTTTGTTCGTCCTCGAACAAAATATCATGTCCTTCTAAACACTAAATTAGGGTTTCACAGCAACAACACAAAACATTCTTCAAGACAAGCACAACAATTATCAACAAAGAGTAGCTTTCCGATTATTAGTAGAAACAGTTTAACCTCTAGCATAGTCTCGTGATGGTGGTCAACTCACATGCAAATGTTAAGGTACAAGGAATCATATATAACTACCCAAAACTCATCAACCATGTGTGTCTCACAATATAGTAACCATAATCACTCACAAGTATAGCATATTTTTCAAACATGGGTATCAAAATATCCTTGCTCTCACTCTCACAAAGAATTCATATGTAGCAACTGATGACCATAGGCTTGCCCTTAATGTAATACTCCACTAAATGTCAGAATGTTAAGATTAGGATCAAATAGGTCTTTTGATGGTTGTAATGTAGGCTAAGGGACGGGTAGGATCAGCTATTTTGGCCAGAAATAGTGACTAAGTTCCTAAGCACTTTAATACATCACATTGTATCATTGACACTTTTTTCTTTCAACCTTTCTTTTATTCTACCACCCTTGTTCTCCTCTTTTGTTTTTTCAATTTTAAGCACAACTCACTTTTCATCTTTCGTTTCCTTTTTCTTTTCACAACATACCTCTTATGCTAGCACTTTTCTTTTTTCATAACACATTCAAGCACCATTACAATTTAAAGCATCATACTTAACCAATTTCCTCTTATGTTGTCACATGACTTTTTCACTTTAAAGCACTTAGGAATTTGGATCAAATTACGGTTTTGAAAAAAAGGGATTAGGCTTACATACAAGGTTGTCAAAGAAATAGGCTAAAGGCTCAAAAGGGTTTAACTAGGATGATGTCCATGGGTAGGTAAAACAAACGTAAACATTTATAGGTTGCCAAAGAAATGCCTAAATCATCTCCTAAACTTACACTCCTTATTTTCGCTTTGCATACATACCGGGCAAGTTCTAGCATCAGCCACAAACATAGAATATACTATTAATCTCGCACACACAAGGCACATGATCGACTTTATTGGAAGTAATATAGACTCTCGACCCAACAAGTGAAGGAATTGAACCACTCAATATCACATAATGAGTCACAATTAGAGCCTAAACGTCTCAATAGTCATAATTATAGCACAAACGCTTGTTATAATCTCATGCTGCCTATTGGAATTATTTCATGCGAAGCTACATTAAAAAAATTTACTACTAAAAAAGACTCGATGGTTCACGGGATTATGCAATTCACACCAAGTATCGTATTTCGCTACGTTCTTCATCGATGCGAGAGCTGAGATATCTATTGTCGAGAGTCATTTTCATTTACAGAAGAAGTACAGGTCCCCCCGACGCACGCCGCAGATGGGGCACGAGGGGCAAGCTATCGATTCAAGTATTCCTTGGTGCTTTCCACATCGGGGTTCGTTGGTCGCCCGTCGCGTGCGCTGGGTGCACGCTCCAGGGACGAGGGGAGGTGCTCGTACGAGGTGCTGGAGTACCCCTCCTGCGCGGACTCCCCATTTGTTAAACACGTTCGCAGGGTCGTTCTGCGGTGCAAGTTTTAACAATGATCCTTCCGCAGGTTCACCTACGGAAACCTTGTTATGACTTCTCCTTCCTCTATATGATAAGGTTCAATGGACGTCTCATGATATCGCGGGCAGCGAATGGCCCACGTCGCCGTGATCTGAATATTTCACCGGATCATTCAATCGGTAGAAGCGAGGGGCGGTGCGTACAAAGGGCAGGGACGTAGTCAACGCGAGCTGATGACTCGCGCTTACTAGGAATTCCTCGTTGAAGGCCAACAATTTCAATGATCTATCCCCATCATGATGAAATTTGAAAGATTACCCGGGCCTGTCGGCCAAGGCTATAAAGTCGTGGAATACATCAGCGTAGCGCGTGTGCGGCCCAGAACATCTAAGGGCATCACAAACCTGTTATTCCCTCAAACTTCCGCGGCCTAAAAGGTCGTAGTCCCTCTAAGAAGCTGGCCCCAAAGTGATACCTCAGCATAGATAGTTAGCAGGCTGAGCTCTCGTTTATTAATGAAATTAACCAGACAAATCGCTTCACCAACTAAGAACGGCCACGCCCCACCGCCCATAGAATAAAGAAAGAGCTCTCAGTCTGTCAATCCTTACTATGTCTGGACCTGGTATGTTTCCCCATGTTGAGTCAAATTAAGTTGCAGGCTCCACTCTTGGTGGTGACCTTCCATCAATTCCTTTAAGTTTCAGCCTGGTGACCATACTCCCACCGGAACCCAAAAACTTTGATTTCTCATAAGGGGTCGGCGGAGTCCTAAAAGCAAAATCTTGACAAAGACACCACCATGGCAGGCCATTGGGAGTTTCACAGTCTGAATTTGTTCATACTTACACATGCATGGCATAATCTTTGAGACCAGCACATAACTACTGGCAGGATCAACCAGGTAGAATTCCTCATCCATGTCGGATCGCATGAGCCCGGCCTGCCCGCGAGGGCACAGACGGATTGAAGGCGAGCGCGACCGTCGTTTGCAAGGAGCATCGTACTGGGCAGATAGGAGTCGATGAAGGCCCAATGCCCACTGTGTCTACCACATCCGAGTATACCGACCGCTGATCACGGACCACGACATCGCACGACGAAGTGAGGGAGGCGTGGGACGCAAGGACGGCCTTTCGATTTGCCCCACGCACGAAATGCGATGGGCGAAAGGCGATCAATTCAACTTTATAATGCATGCAGCACAGGAAAACGACTTGGAGCAAGCCTACAATGCGCTTGCCCCACGACTGAGATGGCAGGTGGGTTAGGACGTCACTGATAGAGCAGGGATCCAACCTACCGCACGTGCCGAACATAACTCACACGCCGTGCATCCAAATGCTCCGTCGATGCACGCCCAGCACTGGCCCCAACGCCCAGCAATAGATGTCGTGCGCTGCTGCCCATGTGGACATTGCAAGGCTGAAGCAAGTCCTACTTGACATGATAGCCCGCCCTTCGGGGGAGCAGAGGAGGTGAAGGAACGCCGACGCTCATGCACGGGCGCCGCCTATGACGGCCGCCGGCGCTCATCAGCAGATTGGGCTCTGCCGCATGCGTGTAGCGCCTGTAGCTTGCCCCGAGGGAAGCATCTAGGACTCGCCGCTCGCACGATAGCACCACCTCGTCCAAATTCAAGCGCTAGAAGCTCCATCGTGAACGACTCCACCGATAACGGAAACGAGCATACAATGATGTGCCGCCGAAGTTGCTACATGGGCACTTGCCGCTCACACGGACTAGCCATGCATGCTGCCATGCGCCCACGCTGCACGCTGAAATGTCCACTGAGCGCCTATGCCAACTACCGACTGTCGCCTTGAAGTGCCTTCAACACATCTACTCACGCATCGTGCATCCAAATGCTCCGTCAATGTATGCCCCAGCACCGGCCCCAACGCCCAATAATAGATGTCGTACGTTGCTGCCCATGCGGACGTTGCAAGGCTGAAGCAAGTGCCGCTTGACATGATAGCCCGCCCTTGGGGGGAGCAGGGGAGATGAAGGCACGCCGAGATTCATGCACGGGCGCCGCCCTCGACGGCCGCCGGCGCTCGTAAGCGGATTGGGCTTTGCCACATGCGTGCAGCGCCTAGAGCTTGCCCCGAGGGTAGCATCTAGGACTCGCCGCTCGTATGTTAGCACCGCCTCATCCGAATTCAAGTGCCAGCAGCTCGGTCGCGGACGACGCCACCGATAACCGACACGAGCGTACAATGAAGCTCCGCCGACGTTGCTACACGGGCACTCGCCGCTCGCACGGACTAGCCAGGCATGATGCCATGCGCCCAAACTGCACACCGACATGGCCACTGAGCGCCTATGCCAACTATCAACAGTCGCCTTGAAGT
>CM061560.1:1665978-1683478 GCA_030864225.1 Capsicum baccatum var. pendulum | reverse complement strand
GCTTGACACGATAGCCCTCCCTTGGGGGGAGCAGAGGATATGAAGGCACGCCGAGGCTCATGCACGGGCACCGCCCACGATGGTCGCCGGCACTCGTCAGCAAATTGGGCTCTGCCGCATGCGTGCAGCGCCTGGAGCTTGCCCCAAGGGCAGCATCCAGGACTCGCCGCTTGCACGATAGCACCGCCTAGTCCGAATTCAAGCGCCAGCAGCTCCGTTGTGGACGACGCCACTGATAACCGACACGAGCGTACAATGAAGCGCCACCGACGTTGCTACACGGGCACTCACCGCTCGCACGGACTAGCCACGCATGCTGTCATGCACCCACGCTGCACGCCAACATGGCCACTGAGCGCCTATGCCAACTACCGACAGTCGCCTTGAAGTGCCTTCAACACCTCTACCCCCCTTATATATGCTTAAAAAAAACCCAAGTGACAATAGTAGACATGATTTTGCTAGAGAATCATACCAGGAATATGCGGACCCGAATTGCACGTTTTTATGTGATAAGGAGCCTGTCCACTCAAAAAAAGGTCGCGTAATTTGTAAATGATAATTTTTGTTGAGAAAATATGTTTTTACAAATATCATTTATTAAAATTGAAAAAATATGTAAAAAACAAATAAAAATAGAAAAAATATTTATAAAAATATGCAAAAATTAGGAAAATATTCTTAGCTCATGAACTAACCTTAAACCAACAATCGAGTTCATATTTGTACGTATAACGTAACGATATAAAATATTTAAATTTAAGGATAATAAATAAAAATTTTAAAAAATATAAAAATAAGTAACAACCCCAAAATATGCATATTAGAATGAAGTAGCCTTAAACCAACAATTGAGTGCGTATTTGTACGAATGACGTAACGATATAAAATATTTAAATTTTAGGATATTAAATAAAAATTTGAAAAAAAGGCGATGGGACATTACGAAAACCGCCATGACATATGAGGTAGCATTGACATATATTTAAAATACAAAATTAGAGCGGATATGTAGAGAAATGAGTGTCCAACGGTGAGAAGGATCAAGGAACGTCAGGAAAATATTAGGATGATCGAACGTAGGTTTATGCTCTTTTAATTTTGCCACGGTCCTTTTTGCCTTGGTGCCATGGTGCCTTGGTGCTATGGTGACATGGTGCCTTGGTGGCACGGTGCCACGGCGCCATGTTACCTTGGTGCCATGGTGCCACGGTGCCTTGGTGCCATGGTGCCACGGTGCGTTGGTGCCACGGCGCCACGGTGCCTTGGTGCCATGGCGCCATGCTGGCATAGTGCCTTGGTGCCACGGTGCGATGGTGCCGTGGTGCCTTGGTGCCACAGTGCCATTGTACCACGGTGCCATGGTGCCTTGGTGCCTTGGTGTTATGCTGCCACGTGGCCACGGTGCCATGGTGCCACGGTGCCTTGGTGCCACGGTGCCATGGCACCATGGCACCATGGCACCATGGCAGTGCCTTGTTGCCATGGTGCCACGATACCATAGTGCGATTGTGCCATTGTGCCACGGTGCCATGGTTCCATGGTGGTTTAGTGCCATGGTTCCATGGTGCCACGGTGCCATGGTGCCATGGTGTCAAGGTGCCTTGGTGCCGCGATACGTTGGTGCCATGGTGCCTGTGTTTGATGGTGCCACGGTTCCATGGTACCTATGTGTCATGGTGCCACGGTGCCGTGGTGGGACGCCACCTTGGTGAAACGGTGCCTTGGTGCCATGGTGCCAGGTCGCCTTGGTTCCACGGTGCCCTGGTGCCATGGTGCCATGGTGCCACACCGCCTTGGAGCCACGGTGCCTTGGTGCTACGGTGGCATGGCGCCACGGTGCCTTGGTGCCATGGTGCCCTTGTGCCTTGGCACCACGGTACCAAGCTGCCCTGGTGCCATGGTGCCTTAGTGCCATGGTGCACGGATTCAAGGCGAGCGCGACTGTCGTTTGCAAGGAGCATCATACTGGGCAGATAGGAGTCGATGAAGGCCCCATGGCCACTGCGTCTACCGCATCCGAGTATCCCAACCGCCCCTCACAGACCACGACATCGCACGACGAAGCGAGGGAGGCGTGGGATGTATGGGCGGCCTTTCGATTCTCCCCACGCACGAAATGCGATGGGCGAAAGGCGATCGATTCAACTTTATAATGCATGCAGCATAGGAAACTGACTTCGAGCAAGCCTACATTGCGCTTGCCCCGCGACTGAGATGGCAGGCAGGTCAGGATATCGCTGCTCGAGCAGGGATCCAACCTAACCGCACGTGCCGAACACAACTCACGCGTCGTGCATCCAAATGCTCCATCAATGAACGCTCAGCACCGGCCCCAACGCCCAGCAATAGATGTCGTGCGCTGCTGCCCATGTGGATGTTGCAAGGCTGAAGCAAGTCCCGCTTGACACGATAGCCCGCCCTTGGGGGGCAGCAGAGGAGATGAAGGCACACCGAGGCTCATGCATGGGCACCGACAACGTTGGCCGCCGGTGCTCGTCAGCGGATTGGGCTCTGCCACATGCTTGCAGCGGCTGGAGCTTGCCCCGAGGTCAGCATCCAGGACTCGCCGCTCGTACGATAGCACCGCCTTGTCCGAATTCAAGCGCCAGCAGCTCCGTCGCGGAAGATGCCACCGATAACTGACACGAGCGTACAATGAAGCGCCGCCAACGTTGCTACACTGGCACTCGCCGCTCGCACGGACTAGCCATGTATGCTGCCATGCGCCCACGTTGCACGCCGACATGGCCACTGCGCTCCTATGCCAACTACCGATAGTTGCCTTGAAGTGCCTTCAACACCTCTACCCCCCTTATATATGCTTAAAAAAAAAACAAGTGACAGGAGTAGACACGATTTTGCCAGAGAATCAAACAGATATATACGGACCCAAAATGCACGTTTTGATGTTAGACGGAGCCTGTGCACTCACAAAAAGGTCGCGTAATTTGTAAATGATAATTTTCGTTGAGAAAATATTTTTTTTTTACAAATATCATTTATTAAAATTGAAAAAATATGTAAAAATAAATCAAAAATAGAAAAAATATTTATAAACATATGAAAAAATTAGAAAAATATTCTCAGTGCATGAACTAACCTTAAACCAACAATCGAGTTCATATTTGTACGTATAAAGTAATGATATAAAATATTTAAATTTAAGGATATTAAATAAAAATTTTAAAGAAATATAAAAATAAGTAACAACCCCAAAGTATGCATATTAGAAATAAGTAGCCTTAAACCAACAATTGAGTGCTTATTTGTACGAATGACGTAATGATGTAAAATATTTAAATTTAAGGATATTAAATAAAAATTTGAAAAAAAGGCGACGGGACATTACGAAAACTGCCACGACATATGAGGTAGCATTGACATATATTTAAAATACAAATTTAGAGCGGATATGTAGTGAAATGAGTGTGCAACGATGAGGAGGATTGAGGAACGTCAAGAAAATATTATGATGATCGAACGTAGGTTTACGCTCTTTTGATTTTGCCACGGTGCATTGTGCCTTGGTTCCATGGTGCCTTGGTTCCATAGTGCCATGGTGCCATGGTGCCACGGTGCTACGGTGCCACGGTGCCTTGGTGCCATGGTGCCACGGTGCCTTGGTGCCATGGTGCCACGGTGCGTTGGTGCCACGGCACCACGGGGCCATGGCGCCATGCTGGCACGGTGCCTTGGTGCCACAGCGCCATGGTGCCACGGTGCCTTAGTGCCACAGCGCCATTGTGCCACGGTGCATTGGTGCCTTGGTGCTATGCTGCCACGGGGCCACAGTGCCATGGTGCCATGGTGCCTTGGTGCCACGGTGCCATGGCACCATGTCAGTTGCTTGGTGACATGGTGCTACGATACCACGATGAAATGGTGCCATGGTTCCATGGTGCCTTTATGCCACGGTGTCGCGGTGCCACGGTGCCACGGTGCCATGGTGCCATGGTGTCATGGTGCCTTGGTGTCGCGATGCGTTGGTGCCATGGTGTTGCGGTGCCATGGTGCCTGTGTTCCATGGTGCCACGGTGCCATGGTTCCTTTGTGTCATGGTGCCACGGTGCCATGGTGCGACGCCATCTTGGTGCCACGGAGCCTTGGCGCCATGGTGCCAGGTCGCCTTGGTGCCACGGTGCCATGGTGCCTTGGTGCCATGGTGCCTTGGTTCCCTAGTTCCATGGTGCCATGGTGCCATGGTGCCACTCCACCTTGGTGCCACGGTGCCTTGGTGCCATGGTGCCACGCCGCCTTGGTGCTATGGTGGCATGGAGCCACGGTGCCTTAGTGCCATGGTGCCCTTGTGCCTTGGCACCACGGTGCCAAGCTGCCCTGGTGCCATGGTGACTTGGTGCCATGGTGCACGAATTCAAGGAGAGCGCGACCGTCGTTTGCAGGGAGCGTCGTATTGGGCAGATAGGAGTCGATTAAGGCCCCATGGCCACTGCGTCTACCGCATCCAAATATCCCGACCGCCGCTCACGGACCAAGACATCGCACGACGAAGCGAGGGAGGCATGGGATGCAAGGGCGGCCTTTCGATTCACTCCACGCACGAAATGCAATGGGCGAAAGGCAATCCATTCAACGTTATAATGCATGCAGCACATGAAACGGATTTTAAACAAGCCTACATTGCGCTTGCCCCGCGAATGAGATGGCAGGCAGGTCAGGACGTCGCTGCTCGAGTAGGTATCTAACCTAACCGCACGTGCCGAACACAACTTACGCGCCGTGCATCCAAATTCTCTGTCGATGCACGCTCAGCACCGGCCCCAACGCCCAGCAACAGATGTCGTGCGCTGCTGCCCATGCGGATGATGCAAGGCTGAAGCAAGTACCGCTTGACACGATAGCCCACCCTTGGGGGAGCAGAGGAGATGAAGGCACGCCGAGGCTCATGCACGGGCGCCGTCCACGACGGCCGCCGGCGCTCGTCTGCGGATTGGGCTCTGCCGCATGCGTGCAGCGCCTGGAGCTTGCCCCGAGGGCAGCATCCAGGACTCGCCGCTCGCATGATAGCACCGCCTCATCTGAATTCAAGCGCCAGCAGCTCCGTCGCGGATGATGACACCGATAACCGATAAGAGCGTACAATGAAGCGCTGCCAACGTTGCTACACGGGCACTTGCCGCTCGCACGGACTAGCCATGCATGCTGCCATGTGCCCACGCTACACGCTGACATGGCCACTGAGCACCTATACCAACTACCGCCAGTCGCCTTGAAGTGCCTTCAACACCTCTACCCCCTTATATATGCTTAAAAGAAAACCAAGTGACAGGAGTAGACATGATTTTTCTAGAGAATCATACCAGACATATGTGGACCCGAAATGCACGTTTTGATGTGAGACGGAGCCTGTGCACTCACAAAAAGGTTGCGTAATTTGTATATGATAATTTTCGTTGAGAAAATATTTTTTTTACAACTATCATTTATTAAAATTGAAAAAATATGTAAAAAATAAATCAAAAATAGAAAAAATATTTATAAACATATGAAAAAATTAGAAAAATATTCTCAGTGCATGAACTAACCTTAAACCAACAATCGAGTTCATATTTGTACGTATAAAGTAATGATATAAAATATTTAAATTTAAGGATATTAAATATAAATTTTAAAGAAATATAAAAATAAGTAACAACCCCAAAGTATTTGTACGAATTGAGTGCCTTAAACCAACAATTGAGTGCCTATTTGTACGAATGACGTAATGATGTAAAATATTTAAATTTAAGGATATTAAATAAAAATTTGAAAAAAAGGCGACGGGACATTACGAAAACTGCCACGACATATGAGGTAGCGTTGACATATATTTAAAATACAAATTTAGAGCGGATATGTAGTGAAATGAGTGTGCAACGGTGAGGAGGATTGAGGAACGCCAAGAAAATATTTTGATGATCGAACGTAGGTTTACGCTCTTTTGATTTTGCTACGGTGCGTTGTGCCTTGGTGCCATGGTGCCTTGGTTCCATAGTGCCATGGTGCCATGGTGCCACGGTGCTACGGCGCCACGGCGCCTTGGTGCCATGGTGCCACGGTGCCTTGGTGCCATGGTACCACGGTGCGTTGGTGCCACGGCACCACGGGGCCATGGCGCCATGCTGGCACGGTGCCTTGGTGCCACAGCGCCATGGTGCCACGGTGCCTTAGTGCCACAGCGCCATTGTGCCACGGTGCCTTGGTGCCTTGGTGCCTTGGTGCTATGCTGCCACGGGGCCACGGTGCCATGGTGCCATGGTGCCACGGTGCCATGTCACTATGTCTGTTGCTTGGTGACATGGTGCTACGATACCACGATGAAATGGTGCCATGGTTCCATGGTGCCTTAATGCCACGGTGTCGCGATGCCACGGTGCCACGGTGCCATGGTGCCATGGTGTCATGGTGCCTTGGTGTCGCGATGCGTTGGTGCCATGGTGTTGTGGTGCCATGGTGCGTGTGTTCCATGGTGCCACGGTGCCATGGTTCCTTTGTGTCATGGTGCCACGGTGCCATGGTGCGACGCCATCTTGGTGCCACGGAGCCTTGGCGCCATGGTGCCAGGTCGCCTTGGTGCCACAGTGCCATGGTGCCGTGGTGCCATGGTGCCTTGGTGCCCTGGTTCCATGGCGCCATGGTGCCATGGTGCCACGCCACCTTGGTGCCACGGTGCCTTGGTGCCATGGTGCCACGCCACCTTGGTGCCTTGGTGCCATGGTGCCACGCCGCCTTGGTGCTATGGTGGCATGGTGCCACGGTGCCTTAGTGCCATGGTGCCCTTGTGCCTTGGCACCACGGTGCCAAGCTGCCCTGGTGCCATGGTGCCTTGGTGCCATGGTGCACGGATTCAAGCCGAGCGCGACCGTCGTTTGCAGGGAGCGTCGTATTGGGCAGATAGGAGTCGATGAAGATGTAACACCCCACATTTTGCATGTACTAGTAATGTTCACATAAAATGACATACGACTTGATTTAATTACTACCAAAACTTTTTTTTCAAGTGTTCAAGTGTTAGATTGGGGCACTATATGGAAGTCTATTTAGAGACTGTGGCCTTAAACGGAGAAAATCATTGACGTGCTTATGGAACTTAGGAAGCTAGCAGGTGAGTCACCTGTGTGGTTGGCTTAAAAAAAAATGTATATATACATGAGGGAGAATAATTCATTCATAAGTGAACTCACTTGAAGTCTAGACGTTAGTAAAAAGAAAGGGGAACGAAGACAAGGCTTAACGCCGAAACTTTCCAAGTCTTGCGACAAACGAAGCCCAAGTTAGGGAGGCTATTAAAGCCAATGGTTTAGCATTATATTGGGCCAAGATGTTCAGCCCCAAGATTTTTATATAATAGGCCCAACTACATTCATTCACTACTAAGAAAATTGGGCCCAAACAAAGTGCAAGCAAGATTAAGGAAAATGGGTCACTAAAGCCCATTGATTTAGAGATCCAAAAGGCCCAAGTGAAAGGGGAAAATTGGTCATTGACCAACTTGAGTTAATCAGTTGCAAATATTAGGAGAAAGTCGGTCTAAGGCCCCTTTAAAAAGTGACCAAAACCGAGCTCCTTAGGTTAACTAGTAGGAGACCAAAACAATTTCAGCTTTTCTCTCTAAGT
Organism: Capsicum baccatum var. pendulum; assembly: GCA_030864225.1. Lineage (NCBI taxonomy): Eukaryota > Viridiplantae > Streptophyta > Magnoliopsida > Solanales > Solanaceae > Capsicum > Capsicum baccatum. Next base: position 1,675,861 of record CM061560.1, on the reverse strand, counting down.
TTCTCTTGGCATTTCTTCACCTTGGAAGGCAACCAAAGGCTACTTTTTGAGTTCTTGAATTATACTTACACCTTGGGAGTTAAGGTATGTAAAAATAACCATATACTTGATATGAATTTTCCATGGAAAACAAGATAAGTTGGCTGGTGTACTGTGCAGGAATTTCTGGACAGCTTGTGTCCTGAAAGTTGTTGTTTGATTTTCTTGGCTTTGGAACGATTCTTACCCTGATTTTTGACTTTGATATGATATAAAGTTGAGGTTATTAATATGTTATAGTGTGTATATGGTTGCCAAGGTTGCTGGACTGTTTTGCTAGTTCTTTGGAAACAAGTATCCTTATATGATCTTATGTGCTTCCAAAATGGTATTGGACTGTTTTGATGAGGGGGCTGATGTTTCACGTTTCCCCCCCCCTGTGTTTTGAGCTATTTTGTGACTGTGTTAAGGTTTATTTGATGTATATATATGTTGGGAGCATCTGGTTCAAAGTTGGGACAAGTATGAATTGTTAACGACGAAATGTAGAGAGACGACGAGATGTTGTGCTTCTTAGTTGAGCATTTTGTAAAATGGTTCTGTGTTGTAGTTATGGACTGTTGCCAGCATGTTGTAGAGCTGATATAGGCTGTGTACATCATGTATAGGATAATGTGTACTGGTTGAAGACAGTTAGAATTGAGAAAGTCGGAATAACACCATTGAGTCGATGGTTATATGTTTGTTGCCAAAGTGTTGTGTTTTGTGAGATTGGGCTGTCCAGATGCATTGATTAGCTGCTAATACTAGCTTTAAAACATGATATTGTAGATAAATAGTTGGAAGAAAAGAAGTCATTTCGAGGTAAAAACAAGTTGATATGTCGAGGTATGTAAGGCTATTCGATCTCTTATTATTTGGCATGGAATCCAAAGTCTTTATTGGCACATAGAGATCTTTACAAACTTCGATATAACCACTCCACTCTTTCACATGTATTTGTGTGTCCAGATTCGAGCCTTGTCACTGCTGCATACATACATTGGACACCATGACATATGAGTCTTCTTTTTAGCAAAATAAAGTTCATACGTTGTTTATGTCCTACATGTTTCACTAATTGTATAACCCACTCTTTTCATTGTGATATGATGTTACATGGTCACATACTTGTCACTTGTCATGCTTATAGTCTTATAGCTCAAATTTTACGACCACCAAAGATTCATATCAAAAGTAATAAGAAGATATATGTATACAGTTGCTTCTGTTGGGTGGTATCCCAGGGGTGAAAGAATCACCTAGCATGGGTCAATCCCAGTATTACAGGGGGTATCCCAGGGGTGAAAGGAAAGCCTAGCATGGGTCGATCCTGATATAGATTTACCACTGATCAGCTGGTCATTTGTATTACATGATGTGCACAGATTATACAAGTGATAAGAGTAAAGTAACATAATTGTTATAAGATGCATGACTCCACAATATTCATAAAGGTGGTCTTTTACCTTACAGCAGTGTATGGTTTCATTTGAGCTTTTATCTCATATATGGTACATGTTGCCTTACATACTCAGTACATTATTTCGTACTGACGTCCCTGTTGGGGGACCTGCATTCCATGCTGTAGGTGCAGAAGCTAATAAACCTCCCCAGTAAGAGTACAGGATATCAACTGCAGTCACTGAGCTCCAGGTTGCTTCGGGGCTTTGAGTCTTATCATATCTTTTTGCATTGTATAGTATCTTATCAAGAGGCGGGGCCTGTCCCGACCCTTATAAGATAATGTTTCTTGTCTAGAGGCTTTGTAGACTATGTAAAGTATAGTATGGTCATGTATCGTATCGCAGACATTGTGGCTCCAACGGCCTAGTCATACAACATCTTTTGGCTTGCTAGTTCCATTTATCTTTTTAGGGCATGTTTAGTATAAAAGTAACTTATAATGTTCATAGGTAATGTATTGCTACAGGTTGGTTCTCCCGAGCCTTACCGGCAACGGGTGCCAGTCCGCCTTAATAAGATTTGGGGCGTGACAGAAGTGGTATCAGAGCGGTTTGTCCTAGGGAGTCTACAAAGCCGTGTCTATGTAGAATCATGTTTATCGATGTGTTGTGCACCACATTTATAAACAAGAGGCTACGTGGCATTTAGGAGTTATCACTTCTTTTCATTCTTTAGATCGTGCCATAGAGCCAAATATTATAAGTGTACCATGTCTAATCCCTGAATTATTTTGTACAGTAAGTATGCCAGAGACAAGGAAGAGTAAAGGTAAAGGAAAGGAAGTAGAAGTAGTAGTTGGTATACCCAATCGGGCGAGACGACAGAGTGAGGCTCTAGATGAGTCTCTATCACAGACATCTCCAACCCCTCCATCTGTTGATGCACCAGGAAGTAGTGAAAACCCCCGAGAACCACCTGTTGATGCTTCTGTGCAGGATTTGAGAAATGCAGTTCAACTGTTGACTTGTATAGTTGCTGGCCAAGGTCAAAGACAAGAAGGCCCAGTTGCAGGTGCAGTTGGTGCAGGTAGGGCAGCCAGTACGAGAATACGTGATTTCCTCAACTTAGACCCCCCATCATTCACTGGGACAGATCCAAATGAAGATCCACAAGATTTTATTGATCAGATCCAACGCACCTTAGATGTTATGCATGTAAGTGGTTCGGAAGCTGCTGAGTTGGCAATATATAGATTGAAGGGTGTGGCTATACTGTGGTACGAAGCCTGGAAGCATTCCAAAGGCATAGATACATCTCCAACTACTTGGGAGGAGTTCAAAATGGCCTTTCTTGATCATTACTTGCCATTAGAGATCCGAGAGGCCCGTGCAGATCAGTTCCTGAACCTCCATCAGGGGAATATGAGCGTGAGGGAATATAGTCTTAAATTTAATTCTCTGGCCAGGTACGCTCCTAATGTTGTTCCTACTATGGCAGATAGAGTCCATCGGTATGTCGATAAGTTGGATTCATATTTGGTTAGAGATTGTACCATTGCCTCTTTAAATAAAGACATGGATATAGCGAGGATGCAAGCTTTTGCACAGAAACTGGAGGATCAGAGACAAAGAAGGAGGGCACAAGAAATAGAAAGGGGGCAATTCAAGAGGGCCAGATCTACAGGACAGTTTACACCACCCCAGGGTGAGTTTAGGCCACGATTTTCTCATAGGCCACCCAGGCCATCATCCTCTTACTCTACAGCTAGTGCTCCACCACCACTTCAAGGGTCGAGAAATGATCAATTTGGGCAGAGAAGTGAGGGCCAAGGTACACGGACAACAGGATATTCGGGAAGCCAGCAAATGCCTCCTAGGCAGCCTTGCAGACAATGTGGGAGATATCATATAGGTGCGTGTCGCAGGGGAACAGATGTTTGTTATTGGTGTGGTATGCCAGGGCATGTAATAAAAGATTGCCCAAGAAGACGCAGGGGTGATATGGCACAACCTACTAGATCAGCTGTTGTATCATCATCAGTGCCTCCATCAGGTAGAGGTGAGCAATTTCCCATAGGTCGCGGCAGAGGTATTAGAGGGGCAGCTAGTTCCAGCGTGGTCCAAAATCGCACATATGCTCTAGGGACTCGACAGAACCTGGAAGCTTCACCCGATGTGGTTATAGGTACATTGTCCATCTTCTCACATAAAGTGTATGCATTAATTGACCCTGGTTCTACATTGTCATATATTACTCCATTAGTTGCTGGGAAGCTTGGTAGAACACCTAAATTATTGAATAAACCACTTGCGGTGTCTACACCAACTGGGGAGTCAATTATAGGTAGAAGAGTCTATTGTGACTGCATAGTGACTGTCTGCGACCGAGATACATTAGCTGATCTTATCGAGTTAGAAATGGTAGAATTTGATGTTATAATGGGTATGGATTGGTTGGCTTCTTACTATGCCACCGTTGACTGCCGAACCAAGAGAGTGTACTTTCACTTTCCAAATGAAGCAGTCCTTGAATGGGAAGGCAATATTGGGGCACCAAAAGGGAGGTTTATCTCTTATTTTAAAGCCAGAAAAATGATATCAAAGGGATATATATGTCATCTCGTTAGAGTGAGAGACATGGAGGCAGAATCACCAACTATTCAGTCTGTTCCAATAGTGAATGAATTTATTGATGTCTTTCCTGAGGAACTCCCTGGTTTGCCTCCAGAACGAGAAATAGATTTTGGTATTGACTTATTACCAGGCACCGAGCCTATCTCTATTCCTCCATATAGAATGGCCCCGGCAGAATTACGTGAATTAAAGGAGCAACTGAAAGACTTGTTAGAAAAGGGTTTTATAAGACCTAGTGTGTCCCCTTGGGGTGCACCGGTTTTATTTGTGCGTAAAAAGGATGGCACATTGAGGATGTGTATTGACTACCGACAACTGAATAGGGTGACAATTAAGAATAAATATCCCCTCCCCAGAATTGATGACTTGTTTGATCAGTTACAGGGTGCTAAATACTTTTCAAAGATCGATTTGAGATCAGGTTATCATCAGGTGAGAGTGCAGGAAAAAGATATACCTAAGACAGCTTTCCGAACCAGATATGGTCACTTTGAATTTCTTGTTATGTCGTTTGGGCTAACGAATGCACCAGCAGTGTTTATGGATTTGATGAATAGGGTATTCAAGCCTTTCCTGGATGTGTTTGTGATAGTATTTATAGATGATATTCTGGTGTATTCAAGGTCAGAAAAGGACCACGCAAATCAATTACGACTAGTACTACAAGTTCTCCGTGATCGCCGGTTGTATGCTAAGTTTTCCAAATGTGAATTTTGGTTAAAATCAGTGGCATTTTTGGGCCATATTGTATCGGATGAAGGAATAAGGGTGGATTCACAAAAGATAGAGGCTGTGAAAGATTGGCCAAGGCCAACGACACCTACAGAAGTTCGAAGCTTCCTTGGATTGGCAGGTTATTACAGAAGGTTTGTTGAAGGTTTTTCTTCTATGTCTGCACCTCTTACTAAGCTAACTCACAAGGAAACCAAATTCCAATGGAATGATGCATGTGAAAGGAGCTTTCAAGAGTTGAAAAGCAGGCTAACCTCAGCACCTGTGCTAGTGCTTCCAGAAGGCTCAGAGGGATATGCAGTGTATTGTGATGCTTCTGGAGTTGGTTTGGGGTGTATACTAACACAACATGGTAAGGTGATTGCTTATGCCTCGAGACAATTGAGACCACACGAGAAAAACTACCCAACACATGATCTTGAGCTAGCAGCGGTTGTATTTGCTTTAAAGATATGGCGCCACTATTTGTATGGGGTGCACGTGGACATATATACAGATCATAAGAGTTTACAGTATATTTTCAAGCAGAAAGATCTAAATTTGAGGCAGCGGAGGTGGCTAGAGTTAATAAAGGATTATGATATTGATATATTATACCATCCAGGGAAAGCAAATGTGGTGGCTGATGCTCTAAGTCGTAAGACACTCATGGGTACCAGTGATCAGAAAGGGGTAAAGCAAGGCATGGCTAAGGATCTGCGTCAACTAGCCAATCTGGGTGTTCGTCTACTCGAAACTCCAAGAAAGGACATTATTGTACATAATGCTGCCGATTCTTCATTGATAAGGGAAGTGAAAGAAAAACAGTATTATGATCCTATTCTACAATGCCTTAAGGAGAAAGTAAGTCAAGGTATAATGAAGGAGTTTAGGCTTACACAAAATGGAGTACTTTATTGCCAAAATAGATTGTGTGTTCCTGATGTTAACAGACTCAGAAAGAGAATAATGGAAGAAGCCCATCATTCAAGATATTCCATCCACCCAGGATCTACTAAGATGTATCATGACCTAAAGGGAGTGTTTTGGTGGGGAGGCATGAAAAAGGACCTTGCAGAGTTTGTGGCTCAATGTCCTACTTGTCAACAAGTCAAAGTAGAGCACCAAAAGCCAGGTGGTTACATGCAATGTATAGAGATTCCAACTTGGAAGTGGGATATGACTAATATGGATTTTGTAACTGGTTTGCCTCGTTCAGTTAATAAGTTTGACTCCATATGGGTGATAGTTGATAGACTCACGAAGTCAGCGCACTTCCTGCCAGTTAGAAGTGATTATACAGCTGAAGAATATGCCAAATTATACCTCAAAGAGATAGTTAGGCTACATGGGGTCCCACTCTCTATTATATCTGATCGAGGAGCTCAATTCACGGCAAAATTTTGGAAGTCCTTTCAAAGGAGTTTAGGGACGCAAGTGAATTTGAGTACAGCCTTCCATCCCCAAACAGACGGCCAGGCAGAGCGTACTATTCAAACACTTGAGGATATGTTGCGAACCTGTGCATTAGATTTTAAAGGTAGCTGGGTAGAACACTTGCCCCTTATTGAATTTGCCTATAATAACAGCTACCATTCGAGCATCAAAATGGCGCCTTACGAAGCTTTGTATGGGAGGAAATGTAGGTCACCAATTGGTTGGTTCGAAGTGGGTGAAACCACCTTGCTCGGGCCAGATTTAGTCCAACAAGCCATGGAAAAAGTTAAGGTGATACAACAACGGCTAAAAACAGCCCAAAGTCGTCATAAATCATATGCAGATATGCGGAGAAGAGGGCTGGAATTCTCTATTGGAGATTGGGTATTTTTAAAGGTATCACCGATGAAAGGAGTTATGAGATTTGGTAAGAAAGGGAAACTAAGCCCACGTTACATAGGGCCATATAAGATTACTAAGAGGGTCGGACAAGTTGCATATGAATTAGAGCTACCCCAGGAAATTTCAATGGTTCATCCAGTGTTTCATGTGTCAATGCTTCGAAAATGCATAGGTGACCCCTCTCGTATCACTCCTATAGAAGATATACAGGTCACAGAGGATCTTACTTATGAAGAGGTACCGGTTGCTATTCTAGATCGCCAAATTAAAAAGTTAAGGAACAAAGAAATTGCATCAGTAAAGGTACTCTGGAGAAACAACCAAGTAGAAGAAATAACGTGGGAACCGGAGGAAGTAATAATATCCAAATACCCTCATCTATTTGAAGACAAGGAGGGACTAAAAGATACAGAGGAGGAACATTAATAGGTATGTGTTTAAATACTAGTTATGTTATTAACAGTTGTGTGACCAGAAATTCAAACCTGCCTAGACTATACAGTTATGTTAACATTCGGGACGAATGTTTCTAAGGGGGGGAGGATGTAACACCCCACATTTTGCATGTACTAGTAATGTTCACATAAAATGACATACGACTTGATTTAATTACTACCAAAACTTTTTTTTCAAGTGTTCAAGTGTTAGATTGGGGCACTATATGGAAGTCTATTTAGAGACTGTGGCCTTAAACGGAGAAAATCATTGACGTGCTTATGGAACTTAGGAAGCTAGCAGGTGAGTCACCTGTGTGGTTGGCTTAAAAAAAAAAATGTATATATACATGAGGGAGAATAATTCATTCATAAGTGAACTCACTTGAAGTCTAGACGTTAGTAAAAAGAAAGGGGAACGAAGACAAGGCTTAACGCCGAAACTTTCCAAGTCTTGCGACAAACGAAACCCAAGTTAGGGAGGCTATTAAAGCCAATGGTTTAGCATTATATTGGGCCAAGATGTTCAGCCCCAAGATTTTTATATAATAGGCCCAACTACATTCATTCACTACTAAGAAAATTGGGCCCAAACAAAGTGCAAGCAAGATTAAGGAAAATGGGTCACTAAAGCCCATTGATTTAGAGATCCAAAAGGCCCAAGTGAAAGGGGAAAATTGGTCATTGACCAACTTGAGTTAATCAGTTGCAAATATTAGGAGAAAGTCGGTCTAAGGCCCCTTTAAAAAGGGACCAAAACCGAGCTCCTTAGGTTAACTAGTAGGAGACCAAAACAATTTCAGCTTTTCTCTCTAAGTTTCTCTTGGCATTTCTTCACCTTGGAAGGCAACCAAAGGCTACTTTTTGAGTTCTTGAATTATACTTACACCTTGGGAGTTAAGGTATGTAAAAATAACCATATACTTGATATGAATTTTCCATGGAAAACAAGATAAGTTGGCTGGTGTACTGTGCAGGAATTTCTGGACAGCTTGTGTCCTGAAAGTTGTTGTTTGATTTTCTTGGCTTTGGAACGATTCTTACCCTGATTTTTGACTTTGATATGATATAAAGTTGAGGTTATTAATATGTTATAGTGTGTATATGGTTGCCAAGGTTGCTGGACTGTTTTGCTAGTTCTTTGGAAACAAGTATCCTTATATGATCTTATGTGCTTCCAAAATGGTATTGGACTGTTTTGATGAGGGGGCTGATGTTTCACGTTTCCCCCCCCCTGTGTTTTGAGCTATTTTGTGACTGTGTTAAGGTTTATTTGATGTATATATATGTTGGGAGCATCTGGTTCAAAGTTGGGACAAGTATGAATTGTTAACGACGAAATGTAGAGAGACGACGAGATGTTGTGCTTCTTAGTTGAGCATTTTGTAAAATGGTTCTGTGTTGTAGTTATGGACTGTTGCCAGCATGTTGTAGAGCTGATATAGGCTGTGTACATCATGTATAGGATAATGTGTACTGGTTGAAGACAGTTAGAATTGAGAAAGTCGGAATAACACCATTGAGTCGATGGTTATATGTTTGTTGCCAAAGTGTTGTGTTTTGTGAGATTGGGCTGTCCAGATGCATTGATTAGCTGCTAATACTAGCTTTAAAACATGATATTGTAGATAAATAGTTGGAAGAAAAGAAGTCATTTCGAGGTAAAAACAAGTTGATATGTCGAGGTATGTAAGGCTATTCGATCTCTTATTATTTGGCATGGAATCCAAAGTCTTTATTGGCACATAGAGATCTTTACAAACTTCGATATAACCACTCCACTCTTTCACATGTATTTGTGTGTCCAGATTCGAGCCTTGTCACTGCTGCATACATACATTGGACACCATGACATATGAGTCTTCTTTTTAGCAAAATAAAGTTCATACGTTGTTTATGTCCTACATGTTTCACTAATTGTATAACCCACTCTTTTCATTGTGATATGATGTTACATGGTCACATACTTGTCACTTGTCATGCTTATAGTCTTATAGCTCAAATTTTACGACCACCAAAGATTCATATCAAAAGTAATAAGAAGATATATGTATACAGTTGCTTCTGTTGGGTGGTATCCCAGGGGTGAAAGAATCACCTAGCATGGGTCAATCCCAGTATTACAGGGGGTATCCCAGGGGTGAAAGGAAAGCCTAGCATGGGTCGATCCTGATATAGATTTACCACTGATCAGCTGGTCATTTGTATTACATGATGTGCACAGATTATACAAGTGATAAGAGTAAAGTAACATAATTGTTATAAGATGCATGACTCCACAATATTCATAAAGGTGGTCTTTTACCTTACAGCAGTGTATGGTTTCATTTGAGCTTTTATCTCATATATGGTACATGTTGCCTTACATACTCAGTACATTATTTCGTACTGACGTCCCTGTTGGGGGACCTGCATTCCATGCTGCAGGTGCAGAAGCTAATAAACCTCCCCAGTAAGAGTACAGGATATCAACTGCAGTCACTGAGCTCCAGGTTGCTTCGGGGCTTTGAGTCTTATCATATCTTTTTGCATTGTATAGTATCTTATCATGAGGCGGGGCCTGTCCCGACCCTTATAAGATAATGTTTCTTGTCTAGAGGCTTTGTAGACTATGTAAAGTATAGTATGGTCATGTATCGTATCGCAGACATTGTGGCTCCAACGGCCTAGTCATACAACATCTTTTGGCTTGCTAGTTCCATTTATCTTTTGAGGGCATGTTTAGTATAAAAGTAACTTATAATGTTCATAGGTAATGTATTGCTACAGGTTGGTTCTCCCGAGCCTTACCGGCAACGGGTGCCAGTCCGCCTTAATAAGATTTGGGGCGTGACAGAAGGC